>CANNSA010000007.1:0-138000 GCA_947508005.1 Amphipoea lucens
AACGTTCCCACTAGTTTAAATTGACAAAAACACCGAAAACACTTTTCGGTTATTCACTTGCAAAAATTTCATTGTAAATTCCTTTAAAAAATTTTTTATTACAAAACCTTCAGGTAGATTTACATTTTTATAATTTTTCAAAAATTTTCTTCAGCGTAAATTCCAAAAACCTCATAGCTCGCTGGCCGGCGCCGAGACGCGTCTTTTGACACCTCGCACGTCCGCCTAGCTCAGATAAAAAGTCAAAAATTTTTTGTAGTGGGGATTCTCATACGAGTAAGTACATACACGAAATCCACCTTAGTGATAGAACAATTTCATCTAACCGCTATAACTTTGCATCCCGGTGACGCATTCTGAAGCTTTTTTCAGCGTAGTAATTCGTTTTTAGGCTCCCGTCTAACGTTCCCACTAGTTTAAATTGACAAAAACACCGAAAAACACTTTTCGGTTATTCACTTGCAAAAAATTTCATTGTAAATTCCTTTAAAAAATTTTTTATTACAAAACCTTCAGGTAGATTTACATTTTTATAATTTTAATTGATACTTACCTGCCTTACCTGTACTCCGGCGCGCGTTCCGCGAGTGTTCGAGTCCCGTTTGGTGGTGTTATTCCCGTTTTCTGCATACATTTTGGTCGTAAATTCAGTTTTTTCAGGAAATTTCAAAAATTTTCTTCAGCGTAAATTCCAAAAACCTCATAGCTCGCTGGCCGGCGCCGAGACGCCGTCTTTTGACACCTCGCACGTCGCCTAGCTCAGATAAAAAGTCAAAATTTTTTGTAGTGGGGATTCTCATACGAGTAAGTACATACACGAAATCCACCTTAGTGATAGAACAATTTCATCTAACCGCTATAACTTTGCATCCCGGTGACGCATTCTGAAGCTTTTTTCAGCGTAGTAATTCGTTTTTTAGGCTCCGTCTAAACGTTCCCACTAGTTTAAATGACAAAAACACCGAAAAACACTGTTCGGTTATTCACTTGCAAAAATTTCATTGTAAATTCCTTTAAAAAATTTTTTATTACAAAACCTTCAGGTAGATTTACATTTTTATAATTTTAATTGATACTTACTGCCTTACCTGTACTCCGGCGCGCGTTCCGCGTGTTCGAGTCCCGTTTGGTGGTGTTATTCCCGTTTTCTGCATACATTTTGGTCGTAAATTCAGTTTTTTCAGGAAATTTCAAAAATTTTCTTCAGCGTAAATTCCAAAAACCTCATAGCTCGCTGGCCGGCGCCGAGACGCGTCTTTTGACACCTCGCACGTCCGCCTAGCTCAGATAAAAAGTCAAAAATTTTTTGTAGTGGGGATTCTCATACGAGTAAGTACATACACGAAATCCACCTTAGTGATAGAACAATTTCATCTAACCGCTATAACTTTGCATCCCGGTGACGCATTCTGAAGCTTTTTTCAGCGTAGTAATTCGTTTTTAGGCTCCGTCTAACGTTCCCACTAGTTTAAATTGACAAAAACACCGAAAAACACTTTTCGGTTATTCACTTGCAAAAATTTCATTGTAAATTCCTTTAAAAAATTTTTTATTACAAAACCTTCAGGTAGATTTACATTTTTATAATTTTAATTGATACTTACCTGCCTTACCTGTACTCCGGCGCGCGTTCCGCGTGTTCGAGTCCCGTTTGGTGGTGTTATTCCCGTTTTCTGCATACATTTTGGTCGTAAATTCAGTTTTTTCAGGAAATTTCAAAAATTTTCTTCAGCGTAAATTCCAAAAACCTCATAGCTCGCTGGCCGGCGCCGAGACGCGTCTTTTGACACCTCGCACGTCCGCCTAGCTCAGATAAAAAGTCAAAAATTTTTTGTAGTGGGGATTCTCATACGAGTAAGTACATACACGAAATCCACCTTAGTGATAGAACAATTTCATCTAACCGCTATAACTTTGCATCCCGGTGACGCATTCTGAAGCTTTTTTCAGCGTAGTAATTCGTTTTTAGGCTCCGTCTAACGTTCCCACTAGTTTAAATTGACAAAAACACCGAAAAACACTTTTCGGTTATTCACTTGCAAAAATTTCATTGTAAATTCCTTTAAAAAATTTTTTATTACAAAACCTTCAGGTAGATTTACATTTTTATAATTTTAATTGATACTTACCTGCCTTACCTGTACTCCGGCGCGCGTTCCGCGTGTTCGAGTCCCGTTTGGTGGTGTTATTCCCGTTTTCTGCATACATTTTGGTCGTAAATTCAGTTTTTTCAGGAAATTTCAAAAATTTTCTTCAGCGTAAATTCCAAAAACCTCATAGCTCGCTGGCCGGCGCCGAGACGCGTCTTTTGACACCTCGCACGTCCGCCTAGCTCAGATAAAAAGTCAAAAATTTTTTGTAGTGGGGATTCTCATACGAGTAAGTACATACACGAAATCCACCTTAGTGATAGAACAATTTCATCTAACCGCTATAACTTTGCATCCCGGTGACGCATTCTGAAGCTTTTTTCAGCGTAGTAATTCGTTTTTAGGCTCCGTCTAACGTTCCCACTAGTTTAAATTGACAAAAACACCGAAAAACACTGTTCGGTTATTCACTTGCAAAAATTTCATTGTAAATTCCTTTAAAAAATTTTTTATTACAAAACCTTCAGGTAGATTTACATTTTTATAATTTTAATTGATACTTACCTGCCTTACCTGTACTCCGGCGCGCGTTCCGCGTGTTCGAGTCCCGTTTGGTGGTGTTATTCCCGTTTTCTGCATACATTTTGGTCGTAAATTCAGTTTTTTCAGGAAATTTCAAAAATTTTCTTCAGCGTAAATTCCAAAAACCTCATAGCTCGCTGGCCGGCGCCGAGACGCGTCTTTTGACACCTCGCACGTCCGCCTAGCTCAGATAAAAAGTCAAAAATTTTTTGTAGTGGGGATTCTCATACGAGTAAGTACATACACGAAATCCACCTTAGTGATAGAACAATTTCATCTAACCGCTATAACTTTGCATCCCGGTGACGCATTCTGAAGCTTTTTTCAGCGTAGTAATTCGTTTTTAGGCTCCGTCTAACGTTCCCACTAGTTTAAATTGACAAAAACACCGAAAAACACTTTTCGGTTATTCACTTGCAAAAATTTCATTGTAAATTCCTTTAAAAAATTTTTTATTACAAAACCTTCAGGTAGATTTACATTTTTATAATTTTAATTGATACTTACCTGCCTTACCTGTACTCCGGCGCGCGTTCCGCGTGTTCGAGTCCCGTTTGGTGGTGTTATTCCCGTTTTCTGCATACATTTTGGTCGTAAATTCAGTTTTTTCAGGAAATTTCAAAAATTTTCTTCAGCGTAAATTCCAAAAACCTCATAGCTCGCTGGCCGGCGCCGAGACGCGTCTTTTGACACCTCGCACGTCCGCCTAGCTCAGATAAAAAGTCAAAAATTTTTTGTAGTGGGGATTCTCATACGAGTAAGTACATACACGAAATCCACCTTAGTGATAGAACAATTTCATCTAACCGCTATAACTTTGCATCCCGGTGACGCATTCTGAAGCTTTTTTCAGCGTAGTAATTCGTTTTTAGGCTCCGTCTAACGTTCCCACTAGTTTAAATTGACAAAAACACCGAAAAACACTGTTCGGTTATTCACTTGCAAAAATTTCATTGTAAATTCCTTTAAAAAATTTTTTATTACAAAACCTTCAGGTAGATTTACATTTTTATAATTTTAATTGATACTTACCTGCCTTACCTGTACTCCGGCGCGCGTTCCGCGTGTTCGAGTCCCGTTTGGTGGTGTTATTCCCGTTTTCTGCATACATTTTGGTCGTAAATTCAGTTTTTTCAGGAAATTTCAAAAATTTTCTTCAGCGTAAATTCCAAAAACCTCATAGCTCGCTGGCCGGCGCCGAGACGCGTCTTTTGACACCTCGCACGTCCGCCTAGCTCAGATAAAAAGTCAAAAATTTTTTGTAGTGGGGATTCTCATACGAGTAAGTACATACACGAAATCCACCTTAGTGATAGAACAATTTCATCTAACCGCTATAACTTTGCATCCCGGTGACGCATTCTGAAGCTTTTTTCAGCGTAGTAATTCGTTTTTAGGCTCCGTCTAACGTTCCCACTAGTTTAAATTGACAAAAACACCGAAAAACACTTTTCGGTTATTCACTTGCAAAAATTTCATTGTAAATTCCTTTAAAAAATTTTTTATTACAAAACCTTCAGGTAGATTTACATTTTTATAATTTTAATTGATACTTACCTGCCTTACCTGTACTCCGGCGCGCGTTCCGCGTGTTCGAGTCCCGTTTGGTGGTGTTATTCCCGTTTTCTGCATACATTTTGGTCGTAAATTCAGTTTTTTCAGGAAATTTCAAAAATTTTCTTCAGCGTAAATTCCAAAAACCTCATAGCTCGCTGGCCGGCGCCGAGACGCGTCTTTTGACACCTCGCACGTCCGCCTAGCTCAGATAAAAAGTCAAAAATTTTTTGTAGTGGGGATTCTCATACGAGTAAGTACATACACGAAATCCACCTTAGTGATAGAACAATTTCATCTAACCGCTATAACTTTGCATCCCGGTGACGCATTCTGAAGCTTTTTTCAGCGTAGTAATTCGTTTTTAGGCTCCGTCTAACGTTCCCACTAGTTTAAATTGACAAAAACACCGAAAAACACTGTTCGGTTATTCACTTGCAAAAATTTCATTGTAAATTCCTTTAAAAAATTTTTTATTACAAAACCTTCAGGTAGATTTACATTTTTATAATTTTAATTGATACTTACCTGCCTTACCTGTACTCCGGCGCGCGTTCCGCGTGTTCGAGTCCCGTTTGGTGGTGTTATTCCCGTTTTCTGCATACATTTTGGTCGTAAATTCAGTTTTTTCAGGAAATTTCAAAAATTTTCTTCAGCGTAAATTCCAAAAACCTCATAGCTCGCTGGCCGGCGCCGAGACGCGTCTTTTGACACCTCGCACGTCCGCCTAGCTCAGATAAAAAGTCAAAAATTTTTTGTAGTGGGGATTCTCATACGAGTAAGTACATACACGAAATCCACCTTAGTGATAGAACAATTTCATCTAACCGCTATAACTTTGCATCCCGGTGACGCATTCTGAAGCTTTTTTCAGCGTAGTAATTCGTTTTTAGGCTCCGTCTAACGTTCCCACTAGTTTAAATTGACAAAAACACCGAAAAACACTTTTCGGTTATTCACTTGCAAAAATTTCATTGTAAATTCCTTTAAAAAATTTTTTATTACAAAACCTTCAGGTAGATTTACATTTTTATAATTTTAATTGATACTTACCTGCCTTACCTGTACTCCGGCGCGCGTTCCGCGTGTTCGAGTCCCGTTTGGTGGTGTTATTCCCGTTTTCTGCATACATTTTGGTCGTAAATTCAGTTTTTTCAGGAAATTTCAAAAATTTTCTTCAGCGTAAATTCCAAAAACCTCATAGCTCGCTGGCCGGCGCCGAGACGCGTCTTTTGACACCTCGCACGTCCGCCTAGCTCAGATAAAAAGTCAAAAATTTTTTGTAGTGGGGATTCTCATACGAGTAAGTACATACACGAAATCCACCTTAGTGATAGAACAATTTCATCTAACCGCTATAACTTTGCATCCCGGTGACGCATTCTGAAGCTTTTTTCAGCGTAGTAATTCGTTTTTAGGCTCCGTCTAACGTTCCCACTAGTTTAAATTGACAAAAACACCGAAAAACACTGTTCGGTTATTCACTTGCAAAAATTTCATTGTAAATTCCTTTAAAAAATTTTTTATTACAAAACCTTCAGGTAGATTTACATTTTTATAATTTTAATTGATACTTACCTGCCTTACCTGTACTCCGGCGCGCGTTCCGCGTGTTCGAGTCCCGTTTGGTGGTGTTATTCCCGTTTTCTGCATACATTTTGGTCGTAAATTCAGTTTTTTCAGGAAATTTCAAAAATTTTCTTCAGCGTAAATTCCAAAAACCTCATAGCTCGCTGGCCGGCGCCGAGACGCGTCTTTTGACACCTCGCACGTCCGCCTAGCTCAGATAAAAAGTCAAAAATTTTTTGTAGTGGGGATTCTCATACGAGTAAGTACATACACGAAATCCACCTTAGTGATAGAACAATTTCATCTAACCGCTATAACTTTGCATCCCGGTGACGCATTCTGAAGCTTTTTTCAGCGTAGTAATTCGTTTTTAGGCTCCGTCTAACGTTCCCACTAGTTTAAATTGACAAAAACACCGAAAAACACTTTTCGGTTATTCACTTTCAAAAATTTCATTGTAAATTCCTTTAAAAAATTTTTTATTACAAAACCTTCAGGTAGATTTACATTTTTATAATTTTAATTGATACTTACCTGCCTTACCTGTACTCCGGCGCGCGTTCCGCGTGTTCGAGTCCCGTTTGGTGGTGTTATTCCCGTTTTCTGCATACATTTTGGTCGTAAATTCAGTTTTTTCAGGAAATTTCAAAAATTTTCTTCAGCGTAAATTCCAAAAACCTCATAGCTCGCTGGCCGGCGCCGAGACGCGTCTTTTGACACCTCGCACGTCCGCCTAGCTCAGATAAAAAGTCAAAAATTTTTTGTAGTGGGGATTCTCATACGAGTAAGTACATACACGAAATCCACCTTAGTGATAGAACAATTTCATCTAACCGCTATAACTTTGCATCCCGGTGACGCATTCTGAAGCTTTTTTCAGCGTAGTAATTCGTTTTTAGGCTCCGTCTAACGTTCCCACTAGTTTAAATTGACAAAAACACCGAAAAACACTTTTCGGTTATTCACTTGCAAAAATTTCATTGTAAATTCCTTTAAAAAATTTTTTATTACAAAACCTTCAGGTAGATTTACATTTTTATAATTTTAATTGATACTTACCTGCCTTACCTGTACTCCGGCGCGCGTTCCGCGTGTTCGAGTCCCGTTTGGTGGTGTTATTCCCGTTTTCTGCATACATTTTGGTCGTAAATTCAGTTTTTTCAGGAAATTTCAAAAATTTTCTTCAGCGTAAATTCCAAAAACCTCATAGCTCGCTGGCCGGCGCCGAGACGCGTCTTTTGACACCTCGCACGTCCGCCTAGCTCAGATAAAAAGTCAAAAATTTTTTGTAGTGGGGATTCTCATACGAGTAAGTACATACACGAAATCCACCTTAGTGATAGAACAATTTCATCTAACCGCTATAACTTTGCATCCCGGTGACGCATTCTGAAGCTTTTTTCAGCGTAGTAATTCGTTTTTAGGCTCCGTCTAACGTTCCCACTAGTTTAAATTGACAAAAACACCGAAAAACACTTTTCGGTTATTCACTTGCAAAAATTTCATTGTAAATTCCTTTAAAAAATTTTTTATTACAAAACCTTCAGGTAGATTTACATTTTTATAATTTTAATTGATACTTACCTGCCTTACCTGTACTCCGGCGCGCGTTCCGCGTGTTCGAGTCCCGTTTGGTGGTGTTATTCCCGTTTTCTGCATACATTTTGGTCGTAAATTCAGTTTTTTCAGGAAATTTCAAAAATTTTCTTCAGCGTAAATTCCAAAAACCTCATAGCTCGCTGGCCGGCGCCGAGACGCGTCTTTTGACGCCTCGCACGTCCGCCTAGCTCAGATAAAAAGTCAAAAATTTTTTGTAGTGGGGATTCTCATACGAGTAAGTACATACACGAAATCCACCTTAGTGATAGAACAATTTCATCTAACCGCTATAACTTTGCATCCCGGTGACGCATTCTGAAGCTTTTTTCAGCGTAGTAATTCGTTTTTAGGCTCCGTCTAACGTTCCCACTAGTTTAAATTGACAAAAACACCGAAAAACACTTTTCGGTTATTCACTTGCAAAAATTTCATTGTAAATTCCTTTAAAAAATTTTTTATTACAAAACCTTCAGGTAGATTTACATTTTTATAATTTTTCAAAAATTTTCTTCAGCGTAAATTCCAAAAACCTCATAGCTCGCTGGCCGGCGCCGAGACGCGTCTTTTGACACCTCGCACGTCCGCCTAGCTCAGATAAAAAGTCAAAAATTTTTTGTAGTGGGGATTCTCATACGAGTAAGTACATACACGAAATCCACCTTAGTGATAGAACAATTTCATCTAACCGCTATAACTTTGCATCCCGGTGACGCATTCTGAAGCTTTTTTCAGCGTAGTAATTCGTTTTTAGGCTCCGTCTAACGTTCCCACTAGTTTAAATTGACAAAAACACCGAAAAACACTTTTCGGTTATTCACTTGCAAAAATTTCATTGTAAATTCCTTTAAAAAATTTTTTATTACAAAACCTTCAGGTAGATTTACATTTTTATAATTTTAATTGATACTTACCTGCCTTACCTGTACTCCGGCGCGCGTTCCGCGTGTTCGAGTCCCGTTTGGTGGTGTTATTCCCGTTTTCTGCATACATTTTGGTCGTAAATTCAGTTTTTTCAGGAAATTTCAAAAATTTTCTTCAGCGTAAATTCCAAAAACCTCATAGCTCGCTGGCCGGCGCCGAGACGCGTCTTTTGACACCTCGCACGTCCGCCTAGCTCAGATAAAAAGTCAAAAATTTTTTGTAGTGGGGATTCTCATACGAGTAAGTACATACACGAAATCCACCTTAGTGATAGAACAATTTCATCTAACCGCTATAACTTTGCATCCCGGTGACGCATTCTGAAGCTTTTTTCAGCGTAGTAATTCGTTTTTAGGCTCCGTCTAACGTTCCCACTAGTTTAAATTGACAAAAACACCGAAAAACACTGTTCGGTTATTCACTTGCAAAAATTTCATTGTAAATTCCTTTAAAAAATTTTTTATTACAAAACCTTCAGGTAGATTTACATTTTTATAATTTTAATTGATACTTACCTGCCTTACCTGTACTCCGGCGCGCGTTCCGCGTGTTCGAGTCCCGTTTGGTGGTGTTATTCCCGTTTTCTGCATACATTTTGGTCGTAAATTCAGTTTTTTCAGGAAATTTCAAAAATTTTCTTCAGCGTAAATTCCAAAAACCTCATAGCTCGCTGGCCGGCGCCGAGACGCGTCTTTTGACACCTCGCACGTCCGCCTAGCTCAGATAAAAAGTCAAAAATTTTTTGTAGTGGGGATTCTCATACGAGTAAGTACATACACGAAATCCACCTTAGTGATAGAACAATTTCATCTAACCGCTATAACTTTGCATCCCGGTGACGCATTCTGAAGCTTTTTTCAGCGTAGTAATTCGTTTTTAGGCTCCGTCTAACGTTCCCACTAGTTTAAATTGACAAAAACACCGAAAAACACTTTTCGGTTATTCACTTGCAAAAATTTCATTGTAAATTCCTTTAAAAAATTTTTTATTACAAAACCTTCAGGTAGATTTACATTTTTATAATTTTAATTGATACTTACCTGCCTTACCTGTACTCCGGCGCGCGTTCCGCGTGTTCGAGTCCCGTTTGGTGGTGTTATTCCCGTTTTCTGCATACATTTTGGTCGTAAATTCAGTTTTTTCAGGAAATTTCAAAAATTTTCTTCAGCGTAAATTCCAAAAACCTCATAGCTCGCTGGCCGGCGCCGAGACGCGTCTTTTGACACCTCGCACGTCCGCCTAGCTCAGATAAAAAGTCAAAAATTTTTTGTAGTGGGGATTCTCATACGAGTAAGTACATACACGAAATCCACCTTAGTGATAGAACAATTTCATCTAACCGCTATAACTTTGCATCCCGGTGACGCATTCTGAAGCTTTTTTCAGCGTAGTAATTCGTTTTTAGGCTCCGTCTAACGTTCCCACTAGTTTAAATTGACAAAAACACCGAAAAACACTTTTCGGTTATTCACTTGCAAAAATTTCATTGTAAATTCCTTTAAAAAATTTTTTATTACAAAACCTTCAGGTAGATTTACATTTTTATAATTTTAATTGATACTTACCTGCCTTACCTGTACTCCGGCGCGCGTTCCGCGTGTTCGAGTCCCGTTTGGTGGTGTTATTCCCGTTTTCTGCATACATTTTGGTCGTAAATTCAGTTTTTTCAGGAAATTTCAAAAATTTTCTTCAGCGTAAATTCCAAAAACCTCATAGCTCGCTGGCCGGCGCCGAGACGCGTCTTTTGACACCTCGCACGTCCGCCTAGCTCAGATAAAAAGTCAAAAATTTTTTGTAGTGGGGATTCTCATACGAGTAAGTACATACACGAAATCCACCTTAGTGATAGAACAATTTCATCTAACCGCTATAACTTTGCATCCCGGTGACGCATTCTGAAGCTTTTTTCAGCGTAGTAATTCGTTTTTAGGCTCCGTCTAACGTTCCCACTAGTTTAAATTGACAAAAACACCGAAAAACACTGTTCGGTTATTCACTTGCAAAAATTTCATTGTAAATTCCTTTAAAAAATTTTTTATTACAAAACCTTCAGGTAGATTTACATTTTTATAATTTTAATTGATACTTACCTGCCTTACCTGTACTCCGGCGCGCGTTCCGCGTGTTCGAGTCCCGTTTGGTGGTGTTATTCCCGTTTTCTGCATACATTTTGGTCGTAAATTCAGTTTTTTCAGGAAATTTCAAAAATTTTCTTCAGCGTAAATTCCAAAAACCTCATAGCTCGCTGGCCGGCGCCGAGACGCGTCTTTTGACACCTCGCACGTCCGCCTAGCTCAGATAAAAAGTCAAAAATTTTTTGTAGTGGGGATTCTCATACGAGTAAGTACATACACGAAATCCACCTTAGTGATAGAACAATTTCATCTAACCGCTATAACTTTGCATCCCGGTGACGCATTCTGAAGCTTTTTTCAGCGTAGTAATTCGTTTTTAGGCTCCGTCTAACGTTCCCACTAGTTTAAATTGACAAAAACACCGAAAAACACTTTTCGGTTATTCACTTGCAAAAATTTCATTGTAAATTCCTTTAAAAAATTTTTTATTACAAAACCTTCAGGTAGATTTACATTTTTATAATTTTAATTGATACTTACCTGCCTTACCTGTACTCCGGCGCGCGTTCCGCGTGTTCGAGTCCCGTTTGGTGGTGTTATTCCCGTTTTCTGCATACATTTTGGTCGTAAATTCAGTTTTTTCAGGAAATTTCAAAAATTTTCTTCAGCGTAAATTCCAAAAACCTCATAGCTCGCTGGCCGGCGCCGAGACGCGTCTTTTGACACCTCGCACGTCCGCCTAGCTCAGATAAAAAGTCAAAAATTTTTTGTAGTGGGGATTCTCATACGAGTAAGTACATACACGAAATCCACCTTAGTGATAGAACAATTTCATCTAACCGCTATAACTTTGCATCCCGGTGACGCATTCTGAAGCTTTTTTCAGCGTAGTAATTCGTTTTTAGGCTCCGTCTAACGTTCCCACTAGTTTAAATTGACAAAAACACCGAAAAACACTGTTCGGTTATTCACTTGCAAAAATTTCATTGTAAATTCCTTTAAAAAATTTTTTATTACAAAACCTTCAGGTAGATTTACATTTTTATAATTTTAATTGATACTTACCTGCCTTACCTGTACTCCGGCGCGCGTTCCGCGTGTTCGAGTCCCGTTTGGTGGTGTTATTCCCGTTTTCTGCATACATTTTGGTCGTAAATTCAGTTTTTTCAGGAAATTTCAAAAATTTTCTTCAGCGTAAATTCCAAAAACCTCATAGCTCGCTGGCCGGCGCCGAGACGCGTCTTTTGACACCTCGCACGTCCGCCTAGCTCAGATAAAAAGTCAAAAATTTTTTGTAGTGGGGATTCTCATACGAGTAAGTACATACACGAAATCCACCTTAGTGATAGAACAATTTCATCTAACCGCTATAACTTTGCATCCCGGTGACGCATTCTGAAGCTTTTTTCAGCGTAGTAATTCGTTTTTAGGCTCCGTCTAACGTTCCCACTAGTTTAAATTGACAAAAACACCGAAAAACACTTTTCGGTTATTCACTTGCAAAAATTTCATTGTAAATTCCTTTAAAAAATTTTTTATTACAAAACCTTCAGGTAGATTTACATTTTTATAATTTTAATTGATACTTACCTGCCTTACCTGTACTCCGGCGCGCGTTCCGCGTGTTCGAGTCCCGTTTGGTGGTGTTATTCCCGTTTTCTGCATACATTTTGGTCGTAAATTCAGTTTTTTCAGGAAATTTCAAAAATTTTCTTCAGCGTAAATTCCAAAAACCTCATAGCTCGCTGGCCGGCGCCGAGACGCGTCTTTTGACACCTCGCACGTCCGCCTAGCTCAGATAAAAAGTCAAAAATTTTTTGTAGTGGGGATTCTCATACGAGTAAGTACATACACGAAATCCACCTTAGTGATAGAACAATTTCATCTAACCGCTATAACTTTGCATCCCGGTGACGCATTCTGAAGCTTTTTTCAGCGTAGTAATTCGTTTTTAGGCTCCGTCTAACGTTCCCACTAGTTTAAATTGACAAAAACACCGAAAAACACTGTTCGGTTATTCACTTGCAAAAATTTCATTGTAAATTCCTTTAAAAAATTTTTTATTACAAAACCTTCAGGTAGATTTACATTTTTATAATTTTAATTGATACTTACCTGCCTTACCTGTACTCCGGCGCGCGTTCCGCGTGTTCGAGTCCCGTTTGGTGGTGTTATTCCCGTTTTCTGCATACATTTTGGTCGTAAATTCAGTTTTTTCAGGAAATTTCAAAAATTTTCTTCAGCGTAAATTCCAAAAACCTCATAGCTCGCTGGCCGGCGCCGAGACGCGTCTTTTGACACCTCGCACGTCCGCCTAGCTCAGATAAAAAGTCAAAAATTTTTTGTAGTGGGGATTCTCATACGAGTAAGTACATACACGAAATCCACCTTAGTGATAGAACAATTTCATCTAACCGCTATAACTTTGCATCCCGGTGACGCATTCTGAAGCTTTTTTCAGCGTAGTAATTCGTTTTTAGGCTCCGTCTAACGTTCCCACTAGTTTAAATTGACAAAAACACCGAAAAACACTTTTCGGTTATTCACTTGCAAAAATTTCATTGTAAATTCCTTTAAAAAATTTTTTATTACAAAACCTTCAGGTAGATTTACATTTTTATAATTTTAATTGATACTTACCTGCCTTACCTGTACTCCGGCGCGCGTTCCGCGTGTTCGAGTCCCGTTTGGTGGTGTTATTCCCGTTTTCTGCATACATTTTGGTCGTAAATTCAGTTTTTTCAGGAAATTTCAAAAATTTTCTTCAGCGTAAATTCCAAAAACCTCATAGCTCGCTGGCCGGCGCCGAGACGCGTCTTTTGACACCTCGCACGTCCGCCTAGCTCAGATAAAAAGTCAAAAATTTTTTGTAGTGGGGATTCTCATACGAGTAAGTACATACACGAAATCCACCTTAGTGATAGAACAATTTCATCTAACCGCTATAACTTTGCATCCCGGTGACGCATTCTGAAGCTTTTTTCAGCGTAGTAATTCGTTTTTAGGCTCCGTCTAACGTTCCCACTAGTTTAAATTGACAAAAACACCGAAAAACACTGTTCGGTTATTCACTTGCAAAAATTTCATTGTAAATTCCTTTAAAAAATTTTTTATTACAAAACCTTCAGGTAGATTTACATTTTTATAATTTTAATTGATACTTACCTGCCTTACCTGTACTCCGGCGCGCGTTCCGCGTGTTCGAGTCCCGTTTGGTGGTGTTATTCCCGTTTTCTGCATACATTTTGGTCGTAAATTCAGTTTTTTCAGGAAATTTCAAAAATTTTCTTCAGCGTAAATTCCAAAAACCTCATAGCTCGCTGGCCGGCGCCGAGACGCGTCTTTTGACACCTCGCACGTCCGCCTAGCTCAGCTAAAAAGTCAAAAATTTTTTGTAGTGGGGATTCTCATACGAGTAAGTACATACACGAAATCCACCTTAGTGATAGAACAATTTCATCTAACCGCTATAACTTTGCATCCCGGTGACGCATTCTGAAGCTTTTTTCAGCGTAGTAATTCGTTTTTAGGCTCCGTCTAACGTTCCCACTAGTTTAAATTGACAAAAACACCGAAAAACACTTTTCGGTTATTCACTTTCAAAAATTTCATTGTAAATTCCTTTAAAAAATTTTTTATTACAAAACCTTCAGGTAGATTTACATTTTTATAATTTTAATTGATACTTACCTGCCTTACCTGTACTCCGGCGCGCGTTCCGCGTGTTCGAGTCCCGTTTGGTGGTGTTATTCCCGTTTTCTGCATACATTTTGGTCGTAAATTCAGTTTTTTCAGGAAATTTCAAAAATTTTCTTCAGCGTAAATTCCAAAAACCTCATAGCTCGCTGGCCGGCGCCGAGACGCGTCTTTTGACACCTCGCACGTCCGCCTAGCTCAGATAAAAAGTCAAAAATTTTTTGTAGTGGGGATTCTCATACGAGTAAGTACATACACGAAATCCACCTTAGTGATAGAACAATTTCATCTAACCGCTATAACTTTGCATCCCGGTGACGCATTCTGAAGCTTTTTTCAGCGTAGTAATTCGTTTTTAGGCTCCGTCTAACGTTCCCACTAGTTTAAATTGACAAAAACACCGAAAAACACTTTTCGGTTATTCACTTGCAAAAATTTCATTGTAAATTCCTTTAAAAAATTTTTTATTACAAAACCTTCAGGTAGATTTACATTTTTATAATTTTAATTGATACTTACCTGCCTTACCTGTACTCCGGCGCGCGTTCCGCGTGTTCGAGTCCCGTTTGGTGGTGTTATTCCCGTTTTCTGCATACATTTTGGTCGTAAATTCAGTTTTTTCAGGAAATTTCAAAAATTTTCTTCAGCGTAAATTCCAAAAACCTCATAGCTCGCTGGCCGGCGCCGAGACGCGTCTTTTGACACCTCGCACGTCCGCCTAGCTCAGATAAAAAGTCAAAAATTTTTTGTAGTGGGGATTCTCATACGAGTAAGTACATACACGAAATCCACCTTAGTGATAGAACAATTTCATCTAACCGCTATAACTTTGCATCCCGGTGACGCATTCTGAAGCTTTTTTCAGCGTAGTAATTCGTTTTTAGGCTCCGTCTAACGTTCCCACTAGTTTAAATTGACAAAAACACCGAAAAACACTTTTCGGTTATTCACTTGCAAAAATTTCATTGTAAATTCCTTTAAAAAATTTTTTATTACAAAACCTTCAGGTAGATTTACATTTTTATAATTTTAATTGATACTTACCTGCCTTACCTGTACTCCGGCGCGCGTTCCGCGTGTTCGAGTCCCGTTTGGTGGTGTTATTCCCGTTTTCTGCATACATTTTGGTCGTAAATTCAGTTTTTTCAGGAAATTTCAAAAATTTTCTTCAGCGTAAATTCCAAAAACCTCATAGCTCGCTGGCCGGCGCCGAGACGCGTCTTTTGACGCCTCGCACGTCCGCCTAGCTCAGATAAAAAGTCAAAAATTTTTTGTAGTGGGGATTCTCATACGAGTAAGTACATACACGAAATCCACCTTAGTGATAGAACAATTTCATCTAACCGCTATAACTTTGCATCCCGGTGACGCATTCTGAAGCTTTTTTCAGCGTAGTAATTCGTTTTTAGGCTCCGTCTAACGTTCCCACTAGTTTAAATTGACAAAAACACCGAAAAACACTTTTCGGTTATTCACTTGCAAAAATTTCATTGTAAATTCCTTTAAAAAATTTTTTATTACAAAACCTTCAGGTAGATTTACATTTTTATAATTTTTCAAAAATTTTCTTCAGCGTAAATTCCAAAAACCTCATAGCTCGCTGGCCGGCGCCGAGACGCGTCTTTTGACACCTCGCACGTCCGCCTAGCTCAGATAAAAAGTCAAAAATTTTTTGTAGTGGGGATTCTCATACGAGTAAGTACATACACGAAATCCACCTTAGTGATAGAACAATTTCATCTAACCGCTATAACTTTGCATCCCGGTGACGCATTCTGAAGCTTTTTTCAGCGTAGTAATTCGTTTTTAGGCTCCGTCTAACGTTCCCACTAGTTTAAATTGACAAAAACACCGAAAAACACTTTTCGGTTATTCACTTGCAAAAATTTCATTGTAAATTCCTTTAAAAAATTTTTTATTACAAAACCTTCAGGTAGATTTACATTTTTATAATTTTAATTGATACTTACCTGCCTTACCTGTACTCCGGCGCGCGTTCCGCGTGTTCGAGTCCCGTTTGGTGGTGTTATTCCCGTTTTCTGCATACATTTTGGTCGTAAATTCAGTTTTTTCAGGAAATTTCAAAAATTTTCTTCAGCGTAAATTCCAAAAACCTCATAGCTCGCTGGCCGGCGCCGAGACGCGTCTTTTGACACCTCGCACGTCCGCCTAGCTCAGATAAAAAGTCAAAAATTTTTTGTAGTGGGGATTCTCATACGAGTAAGTACATACACGAAATCCACCTTAGTGATAGAACAATTTCATCTAACCGCTATAACTTTGCATCCCGGTGACGCATTCTGAAGCTTTTTTCAGCGTAGTAATTCGTTTTTAGGCTCCGTCTAACGTTCCCACTAGTTTAAATTGACAAAAACACCGAAAAACACTTTTCGGTTATTCACTTGCAAAAATTTCATTGTAAATTCCTTTAAAAAATTTTTTATTACAAAACCTTCAGGTAGATTTACATTTTTATAATTTTAATTGATACTTACCTGCCTTACCTGTACTCCGGCGCGCGTTCCGCGTGTTCGAGTCCCGTTTGGTGGTGTTATTCCCGTTTTCTGCATACATTTTGGTCGTAAATTCAGTTTTTTCAGGAAATTTCAAAAATTTTCTTCAGCGTAAATTCCAAAAACCTCATAGCTCGCTGGCCGGCGCCGAGACGCGTCTTTTGACACCTCGCACGTCCGCCTAGCTCAGATAAAAAGTCAAAAATTTTTTGTAGTGGGGATTCTCATACGAGTAAGTACATACACGAAATCCACCTTAGTGATAGAACAATTTCATCTAACCGCTATAACTTTGCATCCCGGTGACGCATTCTGAAGCTTTTTTCAGCGTAGTAATTCGTTTTTAGGCTCCGTCTAACGTTCCCACTAGTTTAAATTGACAAAAACACCGAAAAACACTGTTCGGTTATTCACTTGCAAAAATTTCATTGTAAATTCCTTTAAAAAATTTTTTATTACAAAACCTTCAGGTAGATTTACATTTTTATAATTTTAATTGATACTTACCTGCCTTACCTGTACTCCGGCGCGCGTTCCGCGTGTTCGAGTCCCGTTTGGTGGTGTTATTCCCGTTTTCTGCATACATTTTGGTCGTAAATTCAGTTTTTTCAGGAAATTTCAAAAATTTTCTTCAGCGTAAATTCCAAAAACCTCATAGCTCGCTGGCCGGCGCCGAGACGCGTCTTTTGACACCTCGCACGTCCGCCTAGCTCAGATAAAAAGTCAAAAATTTTTTGTAGTGGGGATTCTCATACGAGTAAGTACATACACGAAATCCACCTTAGTGATAGAACAATTTCATCTAACCGCTATAACTTTGCATCCCGGTGACGCATTCTGAAGCTTTTTTCAGCGTAGTAATTCGTTTTTAGGCTCCGTCTAACGTTCCCACTAGTTTAAATTGACAAAAACACCGAAAAACACTTTTCGGTTATTCACTTGCAAAAATTTCATTGTAAATTCCTTTAAAAAATTTTTTATTACAAAACCTTCAGGTAGATTTACATTTTTATAATTTTAATTGATACTTACCTGCCTTACCTGTACTCCGGCGCGCGTTCCGCGTGTTCGAGTCCCGTTTGGTGGTGTTATTCCCGTTTTCTGCATACATTTTGGTCGTAAATTCAGTTTTTTCAGGAAATTTCAAAAATTTTCTTCAGCGTAAATTCCAAAAACCTCATAGCTCGCTGGCCGGCGCCGAGACGCGTCTTTTGACACCTCGCACGTCCGCCTAGCTCAGATAAAAAGTCAAAAATTTTTTGTAGTGGGGATTCTCATACGAGTAAGTACATACACGAAATCCACCTTAGTGATAGAACAATTTCATCTAACCGCTATAACTTTGCATCCCGGTGACGCATTCTGAAGCTTTTTTCAGCGTAGTAATTCGTTTTTAGGCTCCGTCTAACGTTCCCACTAGTTTAAATTGACAAAAACACCGAAAAACACTTTTCGGTTATTCACTTGCAAAAATTTCATTGTAAATTCCTTTAAAAAATTTTTTATTACAAAACCTTCAGGTAGATTTACATTTTTATAATTTTAATTGATACTTACCTGCCTTACCTGTACTCCGGCGCGCGTTCCGCGTGTTCGAGTCCCGTTTGGTGGTGTTATTCCCGTTTTCTGCATACATTTTGGTCGTAAATTCAGTTTTTTCAGGAAATTTCAAAAATTTTCTTCAGCGTAAATTCCAAAAACCTCATAGCTCGCTGGCCGGCGCCGAGACGCGTCTTTTGACACCTCGCACGTCCGCCTAGCTCAGATAAAAAGTCAAAAATTTTTTGTAGTGGGGATTCTCATACGAGTAAGTACATACACGAAATCCACCTTAGTGATAGAACAATTTCATCTAACCGCTATAACTTTGCATCCCGGTGACGCATTCTGAAGCTTTTTTCAGCGTAGTAATTCGTTTTTAGGCTCCGTCTAACGTTCCCACTAGTTTAAATTGACAAAAACACCGAAAAACACTTTTCGGTTATTCACTTGCAAAAATTTCATTGTAAATTCCTTTAAAAAATTTTTTATTACAAAACCTTCAGGTAGATTTACATTTTTATAATTTTAATTGATACTTACCTGCCTTACCTGTACTCCGGCGCGCGTTCCGCGTGTTCGAGTCCCGTTTGGTGGTGTTATTCCCGTTTTCTGCATACATTTTGGTCGTAAATTCAGTTTTTTCAGGAAATTTCAAAAATTTTCTTCAGCGTAAATTCCAAAAACCTCATAGCTCGCTGGCCGGCGCCGAGACGCGTCTTTTGACACCTCGCACGTCCGCCTAGCTCAGATAAAAAGTCAAAAATTTTTTGTAGTGGGGATTCTCATACGAGTAAGTACATACACGAAATCCACCTTAGTGATAGAACAATTTCATCTAACCGCTATAACTTTGCATCCCGGTGACGCATTCTGAAGCTTTTTTCAGCGTAGTAATTCGTTTTTAGGCTCCGTCTAACGTTCCCACTAGTTTAAATTGACAAAAACACCGAAAAACACTGTTCGGTTATTCACTTGCAAAAATTTCATTGTAAATTCCTTTAAAAAATTTTTTATTACAAAACCTTCAGGTAGATTTACATTTTTATAATTTTAATTGATACTTACCTGCCTTACCTGTACTCCGGCGCGCGTTCCGCGTGTTCGAGTCCCGTTTGGTGGTGTTATTCCCGTTTTCTGCATACATTTTGGTCGTAAATTCAGTTTTTTCAGGAAATTTCAAAAATTTTCTTCAGCGTAAATTCCAAAAACCTCATAGCTCGCTGGCCGGCGCCGAGACGCGTCTTTTGACACCTCGCACGTCCGCCTAGCTCAGATAAAAAGTCAAAAATTTTTTGTAGTGGGGATTCTCATACGAGTAAGTACATACACGAAATCCACCTTAGTGATAGAACAATTTCATCTAACCGCTATAACTTTGCATCCCGGTGACGCATTCTGAAGCTTTTTTCAGCGTAGTAATTCGTTTTTAGGCTCCGTCTAACGTTCCCACTAGTTTAAATTGACAAAAACACCGAAAAACACTTTTCGGTTATTCACTTGCAAAAATTTCATTGTAAATTCCTTTAAAAAATTTTTTATTACAAAACCTTCAGGTAGATTTACATTTTTATAATTTTAATTGATACTTACCTGCCTTACCTGTACTCCGGCGCGCGTTCCGCGTGTTCGAGTCCCGTTTGGTGGTGTTATTCCCGTTTTCTGCATACATTTTGGTCGTAAATTCAGTTTTTTCAGGAAATTTCAAAAATTTTCTTCAGCGTAAATTCCAAAAACCTCATAGCTCGCTGGCCGGCGCCGAGACGCGTCTTTTGACACCTCGCACGTCCGCCTAGCTCAGATAAAAAGTCAAAAATTTTTTGTAGTGGGGATTCTCATACGAGTAAGTACATACACGAAATCCACCTTAGTGATAGAACAATTTCATCTAACCGCTATAACTTTGCATCCCGGTGACGCATTCTGAAGCTTTTTTCAGCGTAGTAATTCGTTTTTAGGCTCCGTCTAACGTTCCCACTAGTTTAAATTGACAAAAACACCGAAAAACACTGTTCGGTTATTCACTTGCAAAAATTTCATTGTAAATTCCTTTAAAAAATTTTTTATTACAAAACCTTCAGGTAGATTTACATTTTTATAATTTTAATTGATACTTACCTGCCTTACCTGTACTCCGGCGCGCGTTCCGCGTGTTCGAGTCCCGTTTGGTGGTGTTATTCCCGTTTTCTGCATACATTTTGGTCGTAAATTCAGTTTTTTCAGGAAATTTCAAAAATTTTCTTCAGCGTAAATTCCAAAAACCTCATAGCTCGCTGGCCGGCGCCGAGACGCGTCTTTTGACACCTCGCACGTCCGCCTAGCTCAGATAAAAAGTCAAAAATTTTTTGTAGTGGGGATTCTCATACGAGTAAGTACATACACGAAATCCACCTTAGTGATAGAACAATTTCATCTAACCGCTATAACTTTGCATCCCGGTGACGCATTCTGAAGCTTTTTTCAGCGTAGTAATTCGTTTTTAGGCTCCGTCTAACGTTCCCACTAGTTTAAATTGACAAAAACACCGAAAAACACTTTTCGGTTATTCACTTGCAAAAATTTCATTGTAAATTCCTTTAAAAAATTTTTTATTACAAAACCTTCAGGTAGATTTACATTTTTATAATTTTAATTGATACTTACCTGCCTTACCTGTACTCCGGCGCGCGTTCCGCGTGTTCGAGTCCCGTTTGGTGGTGTTATTCCCGTTTTCTGCATACATTTTGGTCGTAAATTCAGTTTTTTCAGGAAATTTCAAAAATTTTCTTCAGCGTAAATTCCAAAAACCTCATAGCTCGCTGGCCGGCGCCGAGACGCGTCTTTTGACACCTCGCACGTCCGCCTAGCTCAGATAAAAAGTCAAAAATTTTTTGTAGTGGGGATTCTCATACGAGTAAGTACATACACGAAATCCACCTTAGTGATAGAACAATTTCATCTAACCGCTATAACTTTGCATCCCGGTGACGCATTCTGAAGCTTTTTTCAGCGTAGTAATTCGTTTTTAGGCTCCGTCTAACGTTCCCACTAGTTTAAATTGACAAAAACACCGAAAAACACTGTTCGGTTATTCACTTGCAAAAATTTCATTGTAAATTCCTTTAAAAAATTTTTTATTACAAAACCTTCAGGTAGATTTACATTTTTATAATTTTAATTGATACTTACCTGCCTTACCTGTACTCCGGCGCGCGTTCCGCGTGTTCGAGTCCCGTTTGGTGGTGTTATTCCCGTTTTCTGCATACATTTTGGTCGTAAATTCAGTTTTTTCAGGAAATTTCAAAAATTTTCTTCAGCGTAAATTCCAAAAACCTCATAGCTCGCTGGCCGGCGCCGAGACGCGTCTTTTGACACCTCGCACGTCCGCCTAGCTCAGATAAAAAGTCAAAAATTTTTTGTAGTGGGGATTCTCATACGAGTAAGTACATACACGAAATCCACCTTAGTGATAGAACAATTTCATCTAACCGCTATAACTTTGCATCCCGGTGACGCATTCTGAAGCTTTTTTCAGCGTAGTAATTCGTTTTTAGGCTCCGTCTAACGTTCCCACTAGTTTAAATTGACAAAAACACCGAAAAACACTTTTCGGTTATTCACTTGCAAAAATTTCATTGTAAATTCCTTTAAAAAATTTTTTATTACAAAACCTTCAGGTAGATTTACATTTTTATAATTTTAATTGATACTTACCTGCCTTACCTGTACTCCGGCGCGCGTTCCGCGTGTTCGAGTCCCGTTTGGTGGTGTTATTCCCGTTTTCTGCATACATTTTGGTCGTAAATTCAGTTTTTTCAGGAAATTTCAAAAATTTTCTTCAGCGTAAATTCCAAAAACCTCATAGCTCGCTGGCCGGCGCCGAGACGCGTCTTTTGACACCTCGCACGTCCGCCTAGCTCAGATAAAAAGTCAAAAATTTTTTGTAGTGGGGATTCTCATACGAGTAAGTACATACACGAAATCCACCTTAGTGATAGAACAATTTCATCTAACCGCTATAACTTTGCATCCCGGTGACGCATTCTGAAGCTTTTTTCAGCGTAGTAATTCGTTTTTAGGCTCCGTCTAACGTTCCCACTAGTTTAAATTGACAAAAACACCGAAAAACACTGTTCGGTTATTCACTTGCAAAAATTTCATTGTAAATTCCTTTAAAAAATTTTTTATTACAAAACCTTCAGGTAGATTTACATTTTTATAATTTTAATTGATACTTACCTGCCTTACCTGTACTCCGGCGCGCGTTCCGCGTGTTCGAGTCCCGTTTGGTGGTGTTATTCCCGTTTTCTGCATACATTTTGGTCGTAAATTCAGTTTTTTCAGGAAATTTCAAAAATTTTCTTCAGCGTAAATTCCAAAAACCTCATAGCTCGCTGGCCGGCGCCGAGACGCGTCTTTTGACACCTCGCACGTCCGCCTAGCTCAGATAAAAAGTCAAAAATTTTTTGTAGTGGGGATTCTCATACGAGTAAGTACATACACGAAATCCACCTTAGTGATAGAACAATTTCATCTAACCGCTATAACTTTGCATCCCGGTGACGCATTCTGAAGCTTTTTTCAGCGTAGTAATTCGTTTTTAGGCTCCGTCTAACGTTCCCACTAGTTTAAATTGACAAAAACACCGAAAAACACTTTTCGGTTATTCACTTTCAAAAATTTCATTGTAAATTCCTTTAAAAAATTTTTTATTACAAAACCTTCAGGTAGATTTACATTTTTATAATTTTAATTGATACTTACCTGCCTTACCTGTACTCCGGCGCGCGTTCCGCGTGTTCGAGTCCCGTTTGGTGGTGTTATTCCCGTTTTCTGCATACATTTTGGTCGTAAATTCAGTTTTTTCAGGAAATTTCAAAAATTTTCTTCAGCGTAAATTCCAAAAACCTCATAGCTCGCTGGCCGGCGCCGAGACGCGTCTTTTGACACCTCGCACGTCCGCCTAGCTCAGATAAAAAGTCAAAAATTTTTTGTAGTGGGGATTCTCATACGAGTAAGTACATACACGAAATCCACCTTAGTGATAGAACAATTTCATCTAACCGCTATAACTTTGCATCCCGGTGACGCATTCTGAAGCTTTTTTCAGCGTAGTAATTCGTTTTTAGGCTCCGTCTAACGTTCCCACTAGTTTAAATTGACAAAAACACCGAAAAACACTTTTCGGTTATTCACTTGCAAAAATTTCATTGTAAATTCCTTTAAAAAATTTTTTATTACAAAACCTTCAGGTAGATTTACATTTTTATAATTTTAATTGATACTTACCTGCCTTACCTGTACTCCGGCGCGCGTTCCGCGTGTTCGAGTCCCGTTTGGTGGTGTTATTCCCGTTTTCTGCATACATTTTGGTCGTAAATTCAGTTTTTTCAGGAAATTTCAAAAATTTTCTTCAGCGTAAATTCCAAAAACCTCATAGCTCGCTGGCCGGCGCCGAGACGCGTCTTTTGACACCTCGCACGTCCGCCTAGCTCAGATAAAAAGTCAAAAATTTTTTGTAGTGGGGATTCTCATACGAGTAAGTACATACACGAAATCCACCTTAGTGATAGAACAATTTCATCTAACCGCTATAACTTTGCATCCCGGTGACGCATTCTGAAGCTTTTTTCAGCGTAGTAATTCGTTTTTAGGCTCCGTCTAACGTTCCCACTAGTTTAAATTGACAAAAACACCGAAAAACACTTTTCGGTTATTCACTTGCAAAAATTTCATTGTAAATTCCTTTAAAAAATTTTTTATTACAAAACCTTCAGGTAGATTTACATTTTTATAATTTTAATTGATACTTACCTGCCTTACCTGTACTCCGGCGCGCGTTCCGCGTGTTCGAGTCCCGTTTGGTGGTGTTATTCCCGTTTTCTGCATACATTTTGGTCGTAAATTCAGTTTTTTCAGGAAATTTCAAAAATTTTCTTCAGCGTAAATTCCAAAAACCTCATAGCTCGCTGGCCGGCGCCGAGACGCGTCTTTTGACGCCTCGCACGTCCGCCTAGCTCAGATAAAAAGTCAAAAATTTTTTGTAGTGGGGATTCTCATACGAGTAAGTACATACACGAAATCCACCTTAGTGATAGAACAATTTCATCTAACCGCTATAACTTTGCATCCCGGTGACGCATTCTGAAGCTTTTTTCAGCGTAGTAATTCGTTTTTAGGCTCCGTCTAACGTTCCCACTAGTTTAAATTGACAAAAACACCGAAAAACACTTTTCGGTTATTCACTTGCAAAAATTTCATTGTAAATTCCTTTAAAAAATTTTTTATTACAAAACCTTCAGGTAGATTTACATTTTTATAATTTTTCAAAAATTTTCTTCAGCGTAAATTCCAAAAACCTCATAGCTCGCTGGCCGGCGCCGAGACGCGTCTTTTGACACCTCGCACGTCCGCCTAGCTCAGATAAAAAGTCAAAAATTTTTTGTAGTGGGGATTCTCATACGAGTAAGTACATACACGAAATCCACCTTAGTGATAGAACAATTTCATCTAACCGCTATAACTTTGCATCCCGGTGACGCATTCTGAAGCTTTTTTCAGCGTAGTAATTCGTTTTTAGGCTCCGTCTAACGTTCCCACTAGTTTAAATTGACAAAAACACCGAAAAACACTTTTCGGTTATTCACTTGCAAAAATTTCATTGTAAATTCCTTTAAAAAATTTTTTATTACAAAACCTTCAGGTAGATTTACATTTTTATAATTTTAATTGATACTTACCTGCCTTACCTGTACTCCGGCGCGCGTTCCGCGTGTTCGAGTCCCGTTTGGTGGTGTTATTCCCGTTTTCTGCATACATTTTGGTCGTAAATTCAGTTTTTTCAGGAAATTTCAAAAATTTTCTTCAGCGTAAATTCCAAAAACCTCATAGCTCGCTGGCCGGCGCCGAGACGCGTCTTTTGACACCTCGCACGTCCGCCTAGCTCAGATAAAAAGTCAAAAATTTTTTGTAGTGGGGATTCTCATACGAGTAAGTACATACACGAAATCCACCTTAGTGATAGAACAATTTCATCTAACCGCTATAACTTTGCATCCCGGTGACGCATTCTGAAGCTTTTTTCAGCGTAGTAATTCGTTTTTAGGCTCCGTCTAACGTTCCCACTAGTTTAAATTGACAAAAACACCGAAAAACACTTTTCGGTTATTCACTTGCAAAAATTTCATTGTAAATTCCTTTAAAAAATTTTTTATTACAAAACCTTCAGGTAGATTTACATTTTTATAATTTTAATTGATACTTACCTGCCTTACCTGTACTCCGGCGCGCGTTCCGCGTGTTCGAGTCCCGTTTGGTGGTGTTATTCCCGTTTTCTGCATACATTTTGGTCGTAAATTCAGTTTTTTCAGGAAATTTCAAAAATTTTCTTCAGCGTAAATTCCAAAAACCTCATAGCTCGCTGGCCGGCGCCGAGACGCGTCTTTTGACACCTCGCACGTCCGCCTAGCTCAGATAAAAAGTCAAAAATTTTTTGTAGTGGGGATTCTCATACGAGTAAGTACATACACGAAATCCACCTTAGTGATAGAACAATTTCATCTAACCGCTATAACTTTGCATCCCGGTGACGCATTCTGAAGCTTTTTTCAGCGTAGTAATTCGTTTTTAGGCTCCGTCTAACGTTCCCACTAGTTTAAATTGACAAAAACACCGAAAAACACTGTTCGGTTATTCACTTGCAAAAATTTCATTGTAAATTCCTTTAAAAAATTTTTTATTACAAAACCTTCAGGTAGATTTACATTTTTATAATTTTAATTGATACTTACCTGCCTTACCTGTACTCCGGCGCGCGTTCCGCGTGTTCGAGTCCCGTTTGGTGGTGTTATTCCCGTTTTCTGCATACATTTTGGTCGTAAATTCAGTTTTTTCAGGAAATTTCAAAAATTTTCTTCAGCGTAAATTCCAAAAACCTCATAGCTCGCTGGCCGGCGCCGAGACGCGTCTTTTGACACCTCGCACGTCCGCCTAGCTCAGATAAAAAGTCAAAAATTTTTTGTAGTGGGGATTCTCATACGAGTAAGTACATACACGAAATCCACCTTAGTGATAGAACAATTTCATCTAACCGCTATAACTTTGCATCCCGGTGACGCATTCTGAAGCTTTTTTCAGCGTAGTAATTCGTTTTTAGGCTCCGTCTAACGTTCCCACTAGTTTAAATTGACAAAAACACCGAAAAACACTTTTCGGTTATTCACTTGCAAAAATTTCATTGTAAATTCCTTTAAAAAATTTTTTATTACAAAACCTTCAGGTAGATTTACATTTTTATAATTTTAATTGATACTTACCTGCCTTACCTGTACTCCGGCGCGCGTTCCGCGTGTTCGAGTCCCGTTTGGTGGTGTTATTCCCGTTTTCTGCATACATTTTGGTCGTAAATTCAGTTTTTTCAGGAAATTTCAAAAATTTTCTTCAGCGTAAATTCCAAAAACCTCATAGCTCGCTGGCCGGCGCCGAGACGCGTCTTTTGACACCTCGCACGTCCGCCTAGCTCAGATAAAAAGTCAAAAATTTTTTGTAGTGGGGATTCTCATACGAGTAAGTACATACACGAAATCCACCTTAGTGATAGAACAATTTCATCTAACCGCTATAACTTTGCATCCCGGTGACGCATTCTGAAGCTTTTTTCAGCGTAGTAATTCGTTTTTAGGCTCCGTCTAACGTTCCCACTAGTTTAAATTGACAAAAACACCGAAAAACACTGTTCGGTTATTCACTTGCAAAAATTTCATTGTAAATTCCTTTAAAAAATTTTTTATTACAAAACCTTCAGGTAGATTTACATTTTTATAATTTTAATTGATACTTACCTGCCTTACCTGTACTCCGGCGCGCGTTCCGCGTGTTCGAGTCCCGTTTGGTGGTGTTATTCCCGTTTTCTGCATACATTTTGGTCGTAAATTCAGTTTTTTCAGGAAATTTCAAAAATTTTCTTCAGCGTAAATTCCAAAAACCTCATAGCTCGCTGGCCGGCGCCGAGACGCGTCTTTTGACACCTCGCACGTCCGCCTAGCTCAGATAAAAAGTCAAAAATTTTTTGTAGTGGGGATTCTCATACGAGTAAGTACATACACGAAATCCACCTTAGTGATAGAACAATTTCATCTAACCGCTATAACTTTGCATCCCGGTGACGCATTCTGAAGCTTTTTTCAGCGTAGTAATTCGTTTTTAGGCTCCGTCTAACGTTCCCACTAGTTTAAATTGACAAAAACACCGAAAAACACTTTTCGGTTATTCACTTGCAAAAATTTCATTGTAAATTCCTTTAAAAAATTTTTTATTACAAAACCTTCAGGTAGATTTACATTTTTATAATTTTAATTGATACTTACCTGCCTTACCTGTACTCCGGCGCGCGTTCCGCGTGTTCGAGTCCCGTTTGGTGGTGTTATTCCCGTTTTCTGCATACATTTTGGTCGTAAATTCAGTTTTTTCAGGAAATTTCAAAAATTTTCTTCAGCGTAAATTCCAAAAACCTCATAGCTCGCTGGCCGGCGCCGAGACGCGTCTTTTGACACCTCGCACGTCCGCCTAGCTCAGATAAAAAGTCAAAAATTTTTTGTAGTGGGGATTCTCATACGAGTAAGTACATACACGAAATCCACCTTAGTGATAGAACAATTTCATCTAACCGCTATAACTTTGCATCCCGGTGACGCATTCTGAAGCTTTTTTCAGCGTAGTAATTCGTTTTTAGGCTCCGTCTAACGTTCCCACTAGTTTAAATTGACAAAAACACCGAAAAACACTGTTCGGTTATTCACTTGCAAAAATTTCATTGTAAATTCCTTTAAAAAATTTTTTATTACAAAACCTTCAGGTAGATTTACATTTTTATAATTTTAATTGATACTTACCTGCCTTACCTGTACTCCGGCGCGCGTTCCGCGTGTTCGAGTCCCGTTTGGTGGTGTTATTCCCGTTTTCTGCATACATTTTGGTCGTAAATTCAGTTTTTTCAGGAAATTTCAAAAATTTTCTTCAGCGTAAATTCCAAAAACCTCATAGCTCGCTGGCCGGCGCCGAGACGCGTCTTTTGACACCTCGCACGTCCGCCTAGCTCAGATAAAAAGTCAAAAATTTTTTGTAGTGGGGATTCTCATACGAGTAAGTACATACACGAAATCCACCTTAGTGATAGAACAATTTCATCTAACCGCTATAACTTTGCATCCCGGTGACGCATTCTGAAGCTTTTTTCAGCGTAGTAATTCGTTTTTAGGCTCCGTCTAACGTTCCCACTAGTTTAAATTGACAAAAACACCGAAAAACACTTTTCGGTTATTCACTTGCAAAAATTTCATTGTAAATTCCTTTAAAAAATTTTTTATTACAAAACCTTCAGGTAGATTTACATTTTTATAATTTTAATTGATACTTACCTGCCTTACCTGTACTCCGGCGCGCGTTCCGCGTGTTCGAGTCCCGTTTGGTGGTGTTATTCCCGTTTTCTGCATACATTTTGGTCGTAAATTCAGTTTTTTCAGGAAATTTCAAAAATTTTCTTCAGCGTAAATTCCAAAAACCTCATAGCTCGCTGGCCGGCGCCGAGACGCGTCTTTTGACACCTCGCACGTCCGCCTAGCTCAGATAAAAAGTCAAAAATTTTTTGTAGTGGGGATTCTCATACGAGTAAGTACATACACGAAATCCACCTTAGTGATAGAACAATTTCATCTAACCGCTATAACTTTGCATCCCGGTGACGCATTCTGAAGCTTTTTTCAGCGTAGTAATTCGTTTTTAGGCTCCGTCTAACGTTCCCACTAGTTTAAATTGACAAAAACACCGAAAAACACTGTTCGGTTATTCACTTGCAAAAATTTCATTGTAAATTCCTTTAAAAAATTTTTTATTACAAAACCTTCAGGTAGATTTACATTTTTATAATTTTAATTGATACTTACCTGCCTTACCTGTACTCCGGCGCGCGTTCCGCGTGTTCGAGTCCCGTTTGGTGGTGTTATTCCCGTTTTCTGCATACATTTTGGTCGTAAATTCAGTTTTTTCAGGAAATTTCAAAAATTTTCTTCAGCGTAAATTCCAAAAACCTCATAGCTCGCTGGCCGGCGCCGAGACGCGTCTTTTGACACCTCGCACGTCCGCCTAGCTCAGATAAAAAGTCAAAAATTTTTTGTAGTGGGGATTCTCATACGAGTAAGTACATACACGAAATCCACCTTAGTGATAGAACAATTTCATCTAACCGCTATAACTTTGCATCCCGGTGACGCATTCTGAAGCTTTTTTCAGCGTAGTAATTCGTTTTTAGGCTCCGTCTAACGTTCCCACTAGTTTAAATTGACAAAAACACCGAAAAACACTTTTCGGTTATTCACTTTCAAAAATTTCATTGTAAATTCCTTTAAAAAATTTTTTATTACAAAACCTTCAGGTAGATTTACATTTTTATAATTTTAATTGATACTTACCTGCCTTACCTGTACTCCGGCGCGCGTTCCGCGTGTTCGAGTCCCGTTTGGTGGTGTTATTCCCGTTTTCTGCATACATTTTGGTCGTAAATTCAGTTTTTTCAGGAAATTTCAAAAATTTTCTTCAGCGTAAATTCCAAAAACCTCATAGCTCGCTGGCCGGCGCCGAGACGCGTCTTTTGACACCTCGCACGTCCGCCTAGCTCAGATAAAAAGTCAAAAATTTTTTGTAGTGGGGATTCTCATACGAGTAAGTACATACACGAAATCCACCTTAGTGATAGAACAATTTCATCTAACCGCTATAACTTTGCATCCCGGTGACGCATTCTGAAGCTTTTTTCAGCGTAGTAATTCGTTTTTAGGCTCCGTCTAACGTTCCCACTAGTTTAAATTGACAAAAACACCGAAAAACACTTTTCGGTTATTCACTTGCAAAAATTTCATTGTAAATTCCTTTAAAAAATTTTTTATTACAAAACCTTCAGGTAGATTTACATTTTTATAATTTTAATTGATACTTACCTGCCTTACCTGTACTCCGGCGCGCGTTCCGCGTGTTCGAGTCCCGTTTGGTGGTGTTATTCCCGTTTTCTGCATACATTTTGGTCGTAAATTCAGTTTTTTCAGGAAATTTCAAAAATTTTCTTCAGCGTAAATTCCAAAAACCTCATAGCTCGCTGGCCGGCGCCGAGACGCGTCTTTTGACACCTCGCACGTCCGCCTAGCTCAGATAAAAAGTCAAAAATTTTTTGTAGTGGGGATTCTCATACGAGTAAGTACATACACGAAATCCACCTTAGTGATAGAACAATTTCATCTAACCGCTATAACTTTGCATCCCGGTGACGCATTCTGAAGCTTTTTTCAGCGTAGTAATTCGTTTTTAGGCTCCGTCTAACGTTCCCACTAGTTTAAATTGACAAAAACACCGAAAAACACTTTTCGGTTATTCACTTGCAAAAATTTCATTGTAAATTCCTTTAAAAAATTTTTTATTACAAAACCTTCAGGTAGATTTACATTTTTATAATTTTAATTGATACTTACCTGCCTTACCTGTACTCCGGCGCGCGTTCCGCGTGTTCGAGTCCCGTTTGGTGGTGTTATTCCCGTTTTCTGCATACATTTTGGTCGTAAATTCAGTTTTTTCAGGAAATTTCAAAAATTTTCTTCAGCGTAAATTCCAAAAACCTCATAGCTCGCTGGCCGGCGCCGAGACGCGTCTTTTGACGCCTCGCACGTCCGCCTAGCTCAGATAAAAAGTCAAAAATTTTTTGTAGTGGGGATTCTCATACGAGTAAGTACATACACGAAATCCACCTTAGTGATAGAACAATTTCATCTAACCGCTATAACTTTGCATCCCGGTGACGCATTCTGAAGCTTTTTTCAGCGTAGTAATTCGTTTTTAGGCTCCGTCTAACGTTCCCACTAGTTTAAATTGACAAAAACACCGAAAAACACTTTTCGGTTATTCACTTGCAAAAATTTCATTGTAAATTCCTTTAAAAAATTTTTTATTACAAAACCTTCAGGTAGATTTACATTTTTATAATTTTTCAAAAATTTTCTTCAGCGTAAATTCCAAAAACCTCATAGCTCGCTGGCCGGCGCCGAGACGCGTCTTTTGACACCTCGCACGTCCGCCTAGCTCAGATAAAAAGTCAAAAATTTTTTGTAGTGGGGATTCTCATACGAGTAAGTACATACACGAAATCCACCTTAGTGATAGAACAATTTCATCTAACCGCTATAACTTTGCATCCCGGTGACGCATTCTGAAGCTTTTTTCAGCGTAGTAATTCGTTTTTAGGCTCCGTCTAACGTTCCCACTAGTTTAAATTGACAAAAACACCGAAAAACACTTTTCGGTTATTCACTTGCAAAAATTTCATTGTAAATTCCTTTAAAAAATTTTTTATTACAAAACCTTCAGGTAGATTTACATTTTTATAATTTTAATTGATACTTACCTGCCTTACCTGTACTCCGGCGCGCGTTCCGCGTGTTCGAGTCCCGTTTGGTGGTGTTATTCCCGTTTTCTGCATACATTTTGGTCGTAAATTCAGTTTTTTCAGGAAATTTCAAAAATTTTCTTCAGCGTAAATTCCAAAAACCTCATAGCTCGCTGGCCGGCGCCGAGACGCGTCTTTTGACACCTCGCACGTCCGCCTAGCTCAGATAAAAAGTCAAAAATTTTTTGTAGTGGGGATTCTCATACGAGTAAGTACATACACGAAATCCACCTTAGTGATAGAACAATTTCATCTAACCGCTATAACTTTGCATCCCGGTGACGCATTCTGAAGCTTTTTTCAGCGTAGTAATTCGTTTTTAGGCTCCGTCTAACGTTCCCACTAGTTTAAATTGACAAAAACACCGAAAAACACTGTTCGGTTATTCACTTGCAAAAATTTCATTGTAAATTCCTTTAAAAAATTTTTTATTACAAAACCTTCAGGTAGATTTACATTTTTATAATTTTAATTGATACTTACCTGCCTTACCTGTACTCCGGCGCGCGTTCCGCGTGTTCGAGTCCCGTTTGGTGGTGTTATTCCCGTTTTCTGCATACATTTTGGTCGTAAATTCAGTTTTTTCAGGAAATTTCAAAAATTTTCTTCAGCGTAAATTCCAAAAACCTCATAGCTCGCTGGCCGGCGCCGAGACGCGTCTTTTGACACCTCGCACGTCCGCCTAGCTCAGATAAAAAGTCAAAAATTTTTTGTAGTGGGGATTCTCATACGAGTAAGTACATACACGAAATCCACCTTAGTGATAGAACAATTTCATCTAACCGCTATAACTTTGCATCCCGGTGACGCATTCTGAAGCTTTTTTCAGCGTAGTAATTCGTTTTTAGGCTCCGTCTAACGTTCCCACTAGTTTAAATTGACAAAAACACCGAAAAACACTTTTCGGTTATTCACTTTCAAAAATTTCATTGTAAATTCCTTTAAAAAATTTTTTATTACAAAACCTTCAGGTAGATTTACATTTTTATAATTTTAATTGATACTTACCTGCCTTACCTGTACTCCGGCGCGCGTTCCGCGTGTTCGAGTCCCGTTTGGTGGTGTTATTCCCGTTTTCTGCATACATTTTGGTCGTAAATTCAGTTTTTTCAGGAAATTTCAAAAATTTTCTTCAGCGTAAATTCCAAAAACCTCATAGCTCGCTGGCCGGCGCCGAGACGCGTCTTTTGACACCTCGCACGTCCGCCTAGCTCAGATAAAAAGTCAAAAATTTTTTGTAGTGGGGATTCTCATACGAGTAAGTACATACACGAAATCCACCTTAGTGATAGAACAATTTCATCTAACCGCTATAACTTTGCATCCCGGTGACGCATTCTGAAGCTTTTTTCAGCGTAGTAATTCGTTTTTAGGCTCCGTCTAACGTTCCCACTAGTTTAAATTGACAAAAACACCGAAAAACACTTTTCGGTTATTCACTTGCAAAAATTTCATTGTAAATTCCTTTAAAAAATTTTTTATTACAAAACCTTCAGGTAGATTTACATTTTTATAATTTTAATTGATACTTACCTGCCTTACCTGTACTCCGGCGCGCGTTCCGCGTGTTCGAGTCCCGTTTGGTGGTGTTATTCCCGTTTTCTGCATACATTTTGGTCGTAAATTCAGTTTTTTCAGGAAATTTCAAAAATTTTCTTCAGCGTAAATTCCAAAAACCTCATAGCTCGCTGGCCGGCGCCGAGACGCGTCTTTTGACGCCTCGCACGTCCGCCTAGCTCAGATAAAAAGTCAAAAATTTTTTGTAGTGGGGATTCTCATACGAGTAAGTACATACACGAAATCCACCTTAGTGATAGAACAATTTCATCTAACCGCTATAACTTTGCATCCCGGTGACGCATTCTGAAGCTTTTTTCAGCGTAGTAATTCGTTTTTAGGCTCCGTCTAACGTTCCCACTAGTTTAAATTGACAAAAACACCGAAAAACACTTTTCGGTTATTCACTTGCAAAAATTTCATTGTAAATTCCTTTAAAAAATTTTTTATTACAAAACCTTCAGGTAGATTTACATTTTTATAATTTTTCAAAAATTTTCTTCAGCGTAAATTCCAAAAACCTCATAGCTCGCTGGCCGGCGCCGAGACGCGTCTTTTGACACCTCGCACGTCCGCCTAGCTCAGATAAAAAGTCAAAAATTTTTTGTAGTGGGGATTCTCATACGAGTAAGTACATACACGAAATCCACCTTAGTGATAGAACAATTTCATCTAACCGCTATAACTTTGCATCCCGGTGACGCATTCTGAAGCTTTTTTCAGCGTAGTAATTCGTTTTTAGGCTCCGTCTAACGTTCCCACTAGTTTAAATTGACAAAAACACCGAAAAACACTTTTCGGTTATTCACTTGCAAAAATTTCATTGTAAATTCCTTTAAAAAATTTTTTATTACAAAACCTTCAGGTAGATTTACATTTTTATAATTTTAATTGATACTTACCTGCCTTACCTGTACTCCGGCGCGCGTTCCGCGTGTTCGAGTCCCGTTTGGTGGTGTTATTCCCGTTTTCTGCATACATTTTGGTCGTAAATTCAGTTTTTTCAGGAAATTTCAAAAATTTTCTTCAGCGTAAATTCCAAAAACCTCATAGCTCGCTGGCCGGCGCCGAGACGCGTCTTTTGACACCTCGCACGTCCGCCTAGCTCAGATAAAAAGTCAAAAATTTTTTGTAGTGGGGATTCTCATACGAGTAAGTACATACACGAAATCCACCTTAGTGATAGAACAATTTCATCTAACCGCTATAACTTTGCATCCCGGTGACGCATTCTGAAGCTTTTTTCAGCGTAGTAATTCGTTTTTAGGCTCCGTCTAACGTTCCCACTAGTTTAAATTGACAAAAACACCGAAAAACACTGTTCGGTTATTCACTTGCAAAAATTTCATTGTAAATTCCTTTAAAAAATTTTTTATTACAAAACCTTCAGGTAGATTTACATTTTTATAATTTTAATTGATACTTACCTGCCTTACCTGTACTCCGGCGCGCGTTCCGCGTGTTCGAGTCCCGTTTGGTGGTGTTATTCCCGTTTTCTGCATACATTTTGGTCGTAAATTCAGTTTTTTCAGGAAATTTCAAAAATTTTCTTCAGCGTAAATTCCAAAAACCTCATAGCTCGCTGGCCGGCGCCGAGACGCGTCTTTTGACACCTCGCACGTCCGCCTAGCTCAGATAAAAAGTCAAAAATTTTTTGTAGTGGGGATTCTCATACGAGTAAGTACATACACGAAATCCACCTTAGTGATAGAACAATTTCATCTAACCGCTATAACTTTGCATCCCGGTGACGCATTCTGAAGCTTTTTTCAGCGTAGTAATTCGTTTTTAGGCTCCGTCTAACGTTCCCACTAGTTTAAATTGACAAAAACACCGAAAAACACTTTTCGGTTATTCACTTGCAAAAATTTCATTGTAAATTCCTTTAAAAAATTTTTTATTACAAAACCTTCAGGTAGATTTACATTTTTATAATTTTAATTGATACTTACCTGCCTTACCTGTACTCCGGCGCGCGTTCCGCGTGTTCGAGTCCCGTTTGGTGGTGTTATTCCCGTTTTCTGCATACATTTTGGTCGTAAATTCAGTTTTTTCAGGAAATTTCAAAAATTTTCTTCAGCGTAAATTCCAAAAACCTCATAGCTCGCTGGCCGGCGCCGAGACGCGTCTTTTGACACCTCGCACGTCCGCCTAGCTCAGATAAAAAGTCAAAAATTTTTTGTAGTGGGGATTCTCATACGAGTAAGTACATACACGAAATCCACCTTAGTGATAGAACAATTTCATCTAACCGCTATAACTTTGCATCCCGGTGACGCATTCTGAAGCTTTTTTCAGCGTAGTAATTCGTTTTTAGGCTCCGTCTAACGTTCCCACTAGTTTAAATTGACAAAAACACCGAAAAACACTGTTCGGTTATTCACTTGCAAAAATTTCATTGTAAATTCCTTTAAAAAATTTTTTATTACAAAACCTTCAGGTAGATTTACATTTTTATAATTTTAATTGATACTTACCTGCCTTACCTGTACTCCGGCGCGCGTTCCGCGTGTTCGAGTCCCGTTTGGTGGTGTTATTCCCGTTTTCTGCATACATTTTGGTCGTAAATTCAGTTTTTTCAGGAAATTTCAAAAATTTTCTTCAGCGTAAATTCCAAAAACCTCATAGCTCGCTGGCCGGCGCCGAGACGCGTCTTTTGACACCTCGCACGTCCGCCTAGCTCAGATAAAAAGTCAAAAATTTTTTGTAGTGGGGATTCTCATACGAGTAAGTACATACACGAAATCCACCTTAGTGATAGAACAATTTCATCTAACCGCTATAACTTTGCATCCCGGTGACGCATTCTGAAGCTTTTTTCAGCGTAGTAATTCGTTTTTAGGCTCCGTCTAACGTTCCCACTAGTTTAAATTGACAAAAACACCGAAAAACACTTTTCGGTTATTCACTTGCAAAAATTTCATTGTAAATTCCTTTAAAAAATTTTTTATTACAAAACCTTCAGGTAGATTTACATTTTTATAATTTTAATTGATACTTACCTGCCTTACCTGTACTCCGGCGCGCGTTCCGCGTGTTCGAGTCCCGTTTGGTGGTGTTATTCCCGTTTTCTGCATACATTTTGGTCGTAAATTCAGTTTTTTCAGGAAATTTCAAAAATTTTCTTCAGCGTAAATTCCAAAAACCTCATAGCTCGCTGGCCGGCGCCGAGACGCGTCTTTTGACACCTCGCACGTCCGCCTAGCTCAGATAAAAAGTCAAAAATTTTTTGTAGTGGGGATTCTCATACGAGTAAGTACATACACGAAATCCACCTTAGTGATAGAACAATTTCATCTAACCGCTATAACTTTGCATCCCGGTGACGCATTCTGAAGCTTTTTTCAGCGTAGTAATTCGTTTTTAGGCTCCGTCTAACGTTCCCACTAGTTTAAATTGACAAAAACACCGAAAAACACTGTTCGGTTATTCACTTGCAAAAATTTCATTGTAAATTCCTTTAAAAAATTTTTTATTACAAAACCTTCAGGTAGATTTACATTTTTATAATTTTAATTGATACTTACCTGCCTTACCTGTACTCCGGCGCGCGTTCCGCGTGTTCGAGTCCCGTTTGGTGGTGTTATTCCCGTTTTCTGCATACATTTTGGTCGTAAATTCAGTTTTTTCAGGAAATTTCAAAAATTTTCTTCAGCGTAAATTCCAAAAACCTCATAGCTCGCTGGCCGGCGCCGAGACGCGTCTTTTGACACCTCGCACGTCCGCCTAGCTCAGATAAAAAGTCAAAAATTTTTTGTAGTGGGGATTCTCATACGAGTAAGTACATACACGAAATCCACCTTAGTGATAGAACAATTTCATCTAACCGCTATAACTTTGCATCCCGGTGACGCATTCTGAAGCTTTTTTCAGCGTAGTAATTCGTTTTTAGGCTCCGTCTAACGTTCCCACTAGTTTAAATTGACAAAAACACCGAAAAACACTTTTCGGTTATTCACTTTCAAAAATTTCATTGTAAATTCCTTTAAAAAATTTTTTATTACAAAACCTTCAGGTAGATTTACATTTTTATAATTTTAATTGATACTTACCTGCCTTACCTGTACTCCGGCGCGCGTTCCGCGTGTTCGAGTCCCGTTTGGTGGTGTTATTCCCGTTTTCTGCATACATTTTGGTCGTAAATTCAGTTTTTTCAGGAAATTTCAAAAATTTTCTTCAGCGTAAATTCCAAAAACCTCATAGCTCGCTGGCCGGCGCCGAGACGCGTCTTTTGACACCTCGCACGTCCGCCTAGCTCAGATAAAAAGTCAAAAATTTTTTGTAGTGGGGATTCTCATACGAGTAAGTACATACACGAAATCCACCTTAGTGATAGAACAATTTCATCTAACCGCTATAACTTTGCATCCCGGTGACGCATTCTGAAGCTTTTTTCAGCGTAGTAATTCGTTTTTAGGCTCCGTCTAACGTTCCCACTAGTTTAAATTGACAAAAACACCGAAAAACACTTTTCGGTTATTCACTTGCAAAAATTTCATTGTAAATTCCTTTAAAAAATTTTTTATTACAAAACCTTCAGGTAGATTTACATTTTTATAATTTTAATTGATACTTACCTGCCTTACCTGTACTCCGGCGCGCGTTCCGCGTGTTCGAGTCCCGTTTGGTGGTGTTATTCCCGTTTTCTGCATACATTTTGGTCGTAAATTCAGTTTTTTCAGGAAATTTCAAAAATTTTCTTCAGCGTAAATTCCAAAAACCTCATAGCTCGCTGGCCGGCGCCGAGACGCGTCTTTTGACACCTCGCACGTCCGCCTAGCTCAGATAAAAAGTCAAAAATTTTTTGTAGTGGGGATTCTCATACGAGTAAGTACATACACGAAATCCACCTTAGTGATAGAACAATTTCATCTAACCGCTATAACTTTGCATCCCGGTGACGCATTCTGAAGCTTTTTTCAGCGTAGTAATTCGTTTTTAGGCTCCGTCTAACGTTCCCACTAGTTTAAATTGACAAAAACACCGAAAAACACTGTTCGGTTATTCACTTGCAAAAATTTCATTGTAAATTCCTTTAAAAAATTTTTTATTACAAAACCTTCAGGTAGATTTACATTTTTATAATTTTAATTGATACTTACCTGCCTTACCTGTACTCCGGCGCGCGTTCCGCGTGTTCGAGTCCCGTTTGGTGGTGTTATTCCCGTTTTCTGCATACATTTTGGTCGTAAATTCAGTTTTTTCAGGAAATTTCAAAAATTTTCTTCAGCGTAAATTCCAAAAACCTCATAGCTCGCTGGCCGGCGCCGAGACGCGTCTTTTGACACCTCGCACGTCCGCCTAGCTCAGATAAAAAGTCAAAAATTTTTTGTAGTGGGGATTCTCATACGAGTAAGTACATACACGAAATCCACCTTAGTGATAGAACAATTTCATCTAACCGCTATAACTTTGCATCCCGGTGACGCATTCTGAAGCTTTTTTCAGCGTAGTAATTCGTTTTTAGGCTCCGTCTAACGTTCCCACTAGTTTAAATTGACAAAAACACCGAAAAACACTTTTCGGTTATTCACTTGCAAAAATTTCATTGTAAATTCCTTTAAAAAATTTTTTATTACAAAACCTTCAGGTAGATTTACATTTTTATAATTTTAATTGATACTTACCTGCCTTACCTGTACTCCGGCGCGCGTTCCGCGTGTTCGAGTCCCGTTTGGTGGTGTTATTCCCGTTTTCTGCATACATTTTGGTCGTAAATTCAGTTTTTTCAGGAAATTTCAAAAATTTTCTTCAGCGTAAATTCCAAAAACCTCATAGCTCGCTGGCCGGCGCCGAGACGCGTCTTTTGACACCTCGCACGTCCGCCTAGCTCAGATAAAAAGTCAAAAATTTTTTGTAGTGGGGATTCTCATACGAGTAAGTACATACACGAAATCCACCTTAGTGATAGAACAATTTCATCTAACCGCTATAACTTTGCATCCCGGTGACGCATTCTGAAGCTTTTTTCAGCGTAGTAATTCGTTTTTAGGCTCCGTCTAACGTTCCCACTAGTTTAAATTGACAAAAACACCGAAAAACACTGTTCGGTTATTCACTTGCAAAAATTTCATTGTAAATTCCTTTAAAAAATTTTTTATTACAAAACCTTCAGGTAGATTTACATTTTTATAATTTTAATTGATACTTACCTGCCTTACCTGTACTCCGGCGCGCGTTCCGCGTGTTCGAGTCCCGTTTGGTGGTGTTATTCCCGTTTTCTGCATACATTTTGGTCGTAAATTCAGTTTTTTCAGGAAATTTCAAAAATTTTCTTCAGCGTAAATTCCAAAAACCTCATAGCTCGCTGGCCGGCGCCGAGACGCGTCTTTTGACACCTCGCACGTCCGCCTAGCTCAGATAAAAAGTCAAAAATTTTTTGTAGTGGGGATTCTCATACGAGTAAGTACATACACGAAATCCACCTTAGTGATAGAACAATTTCATCTAACCGCTATAACTTTGCATCCCGGTGACGCATTCTGAAGCTTTTTTCAGCGTAGTAATTCGTTTTTAGGCTCCGTCTAACGTTCCCACTAGTTTAAATTGACAAAAACACCGAAAAACACTTTTCGGTTATTCACTTTCAAAAATTTCATTGTAAATTCCTTTAAAAAATTTTTTATTACAAAACCTTCAGGTAGATTTACATTTTTATAATTTTAATTGATACTTACCTGCCTTACCTGTACTCCGGCGCGCGTTCCGCGTGTTCGAGTCCCGTTTGGTGGTGTTATTCCCGTTTTCTGCATACATTTTGGTCGTAAATTCAGTTTTTTCAGGAAATTTCAAAAATTTTCTTCAGCGTAAATTCCAAAAACCTCATAGCTCGCTGGCCGGCGCCGAGACGCGTCTTTTGACACCTCGCACGTCCGCCTAGCTCAGATAAAAAGTCAAAAATTTTTTGTAGTGGGGATTCTCATACGAGTAAGTACATACACGAAATCCACCTTAGTGATAGAACAATTTCATCTAACCGCTATAACTTTGCATCCCGGTGACGCATTCTGAAGCTTTTTTCAGCGTAGTAATTCGTTTTTAGGCTCCGTCTAACGTTCCCACTAGTTTAAATTGACAAAAACACCGAAAAACACTTTTCGGTTATTCACTTGCAAAAATTTCATTGTAAATTCCTTTAAAAAATTTTTTATTACAAAACCTTCAGGTAGATTTACATTTTTATAATTTTAATTGATACTTACCTGCCTTACCTGTACTCCGGCGCGCGTTCCGCGTGTTCGAGTCCCGTTTGGTGGTGTTATTCCCGTTTTCTGCATACATTTTGGTCGTAAATTCAGTTTTTTCAGGAAATTTCAAAAATTTTCTTCAGCGTAAATTCCAAAAACCTCATAGCTCGCTGGCCGGCGCCGAGACGCGTCTTTTGACGCCTCGCACGTCCGCCTAGCTCAGATAAAAAGTCAAAAATTTTTTGTAGTGGGGATTCTCATACGAGTAAGTACATACACGAAATCCACCTTAGTGATAGAACAATTTCATCTAACCGCTATAACTTTGCATCCCGGTGACGCATTCTGAAGCTTTTTTCAGCGTAGTAATTCGTTTTTAGGCTCCGTCTAACGTTCCCACTAGTTTAAATTGACAAAAACACCGAAAAACACTTTTCGGTTATTCACTTGCAAAAATTTCATTGTAAATTCCTTTAAAAAATTTTTTATTACAAAACCTTCAGGTAGATTTACATTTTTATAATTTTAATTGATACTTACCTGCCTTACCTGTACTCCGGCGCGCGTTCCGCGTGTTCGAGTCCCGTTTGGTGGTGTTATTCCCGTTTTCTGCATACATTTTGGTCGTAAATTCAGTTTTTTCAGGAAATTTCAAAAATTTTCTTCAGCGTAAATTCCAAAAACCTCATAGCTCGCTGGCCGGCGCCGAGACGCGTCTTTTGACGCCTCGCACGTCCGCCTAGCTCAGATAAAAAGTCAAAAATTTTTTGTAGTGGGGATTCTCATACGAGTAAGTACATACACGAAATCCACCTTAGTGATAGAACAATTTCATCTAACCGCTATAACTTTGCATCCCGGTGACGCATTCTGAAGCTTTTTTCAGCGTAGTAATTCGTTTTTAGGCTCCGTCTAACGTTCCCACTAGTTTAAATTGACAAAAACACCGAAAAACACTTTTCGGTTATTCACTTGCAAAAATTTCATTGTAAATTCCTTTAAAAAATTTTTTATTACAAAACCTTCAGGTAGATTTACATTTTTATAATTTTTCAAAAATTTTCTTCAGCGTAAATTCCAAAAACCTCATAGCTCGCTGGCCGGCGCCGAGACGCGTCTTTTGACACCTCGCACGTCCGCCTAGCTCAGATAAAAAGTCAAAAATTTTTTGTAGTGGGGATTCTCATACGAGTAAGTACATACACGAAATCCACCTTAGTGATAGAACAATTTCATCTAACCGCTATAACTTTGCATCCCGGTGACGCATTCTGAAGCTTTTTTCAGCGTAGTAATTCGTTTTTAGGCTCCGTCTAACGTTCCCACTAGTTTAAATTGACAAAAACACCGAAAAACACTTTTCGGTTATTCACTTGCAAAAATTTCATTGTAAATTCCTTTAAAAAATTTTTTATTACAAAACCTTCAGGTAGATTTACATTTTTATAATTTTAATTGATACTTACCTGCCTTACCTGTACTCCGGCGCGCGTTCCGCGTGTTCGAGTCCCGTTTGGTGGTGTTATTCCCGTTTTCTGCATACATTTTGGTCGTAAATTCAGTTTTTTCAGGAAATTTCAAAAATTTTCTTCAGCGTAAATTCCAAAAACCTCATAGCTCGCTGGCCGGCGCCGAGACGCGTCTTTTGACACCTCGCACGTCCGCCTAGCTCAGATAAAAAGTCAAAAATTTTTTGTAGTGGGGATTCTCATACGAGTAAGTACATACACGAAATCCACCTTAGTGATAGAACAATTTCATCTAACCGCTATAACTTTGCATCCCGGTGACGCATTCTGAAGCTTTTTTCAGCGTAGTAATTCGTTTTTAGGCTCCGTCTAACGTTCCCACTAGTTTAAATTGACAAAAACACCGAAAAACACTGTTCGGTTATTCACTTGCAAAAATTTCATTGTAAATTCCTTTAAAAAATTTTTTATTACAAAACCTTCAGGTAGATTTACATTTTTATAATTTTAATTGATACTTACCTGCCTTACCTGTACTCCGGCGCGCGTTCCGCGTGTTCGAGTCCCGTTTGGTGGTGTTATTCCCGTTTTCTGCATACATTTTGGTCGTAAATTCAGTTTTTTCAGGAAATTTCAAAAATTTTCTTCAGCGTAAATTCCAAAAACCTCATAGCTCGCTGGCCGGCGCCGAGACGCGTCTTTTGACACCTCGCACGTCCGCCTAGCTCAGATAAAAAGTCAAAAATTTTTTGTAGTGGGGATTCTCATACGAGTAAGTACATACACGAAATCCACCTTAGTGATAGAACAATTTCATCTAACCGCTATAACTTTGCATCCCGGTGACGCATTCTGAAGCTTTTTTCAGCGTAGTAATTCGTTTTTAGGCTCCGTCTAACGTTCCCACTAGTTTAAATTGACAAAAACACCGAAAAACACTTTTCGGTTATTCACTTTCAAAAATTTCATTGTAAATTCCTTTAAAAAATTTTTTATTACAAAACCTTCAGGTAGATTTACATTTTTATAATTTTAATTGATACTTACCTGCCTTACCTGTACTCCGGCGCGCGTTCCGCGTGTTCGAGTCCCGTTTGGTGGTGTTATTCCCGTTTTCTGCATACATTTTGGTCGTAAATTCAGTTTTTTCAGGAAATTTCAAAAATTTTCTTCAGCGTAAATTCCAAAAACCTCATAGCTCGCTGGCCGGCGCCGAGACGCGTCTTTTGACACCTCGCACGTCCGCCTAGCTCAGATAAAAAGTCAAAAATTTTTTGTAGTGGGGATTCTCATACGAGTAAGTACATACACGAAATCCACCTTAGTGATAGAACAATTTCATCTAACCGCTATAACTTTGCATCCCGGTGACGCATTCTGAAGCTTTTTTCAGCGTAGTAATTCGTTTTTAGGCTCCGTCTAACGTTCCCACTAGTTTAAATTGACAAAAACACCGAAAAACACTTTTCGGTTATTCACTTGCAAAAATTTCATTGTAAATTCCTTTAAAAAATTTTTTATTACAAAACCTTCAGGTAGATTTACATTTTTATAATTTTAATTGATACTTACCTGCCTTACCTGTACTCCGGCGCGCGTTCCGCGTGTTCGAGTCCCGTTTGGTGGTGTTATTCCCGTTTTCTGCATACATTTTGGTCGTAAATTCAGTTTTTTCAGGAAATTTCAAAAATTTTCTTCAGCGTAAATTCCAAAAACCTCATAGCTCGCTGGCCGGCGCCGAGACGCGTCTTTTGACGCCTCGCACGTCCGCCTAGCTCAGATAAAAAGTCAAAAATTTTTTGTAGTGGGGATTCTCATACGAGTAAGTACATACACGAAATCCACCTTAGTGATAGAACAATTTCATCTAACCGCTATAACTTTGCATCCCGGTGACGCATTCTGAAGCTTTTTTCAGCGTAGTAATTCGTTTTTAGGCTCCGTCTAACGTTCCCACTAGTTTAAATTGACAAAAACACCGAAAAACACTTTTCGGTTATTCACTTGCAAAAATTTCATTGTAAATTCCTTTAAAAAATTTTTTATTACAAAACCTTCAGGTAGATTTACATTTTTATAATTTTTCAAAAATTTTCTTCAGCGTAAATTCCAAAAACCTCATAGCTCGCTGGCCGGCGCCGAGACGCGTCTTTTGACACCTCGCACGTCCGCCTAGCTCAGATAAAAAGTCAAAAATTTTTTGTAGTGGGGATTCTCATACGAGTAAGTACATACACGAAATCCACCTTAGTGATAGAACAATTTCATCTAACCGCTATAACTTTGCATCCCGGTGACGCATTCTGAAGCTTTTTTCAGCGTAGTAATTCGTTTTTAGGCTCCGTCTAACGTTCCCACTAGTTTAAATTGACAAAAACACCGAAAAACACTTTTCGGTTATTCACTTGCAAAAATTTCATTGTAAATTCCTTTAAAAAATTTTTTATTACAAAACCTTCAGGTAGATTTACATTTTTATAATTTTAATTGATACTTACCTGCCTTACCTGTACTCCGGCGCGCGTTCCGCGTGTTCGAGTCCCGTTTGGTGGTGTTATTCCCGTTTTCTGCATACATTTTGGTCGTAAATTCAGTTTTTTCAGGAAATTTCAAAAATTTTCTTCAGCGTAAATTCCAAAAACCTCATAGCTCGCTGGCCGGCGCCGAGACGCGTCTTTTGACACCTCGCACGTCCGCCTAGCTCAGATAAAAAGTCAAAAATTTTTTGTAGTGGGGATTCTCATACGAGTAAGTACATACACGAAATCCACCTTAGTGATAGAACAATTTCATCTAACCGCTATAACTTTGCATCCCGGTGACGCATTCTGAAGCTTTTTTCAGCGTAGTAATTCGTTTTTAGGCTCCGTCTAACGTTCCCACTAGTTTAAATTGACAAAAACACCGAAAAACACTGTTCGGTTATTCACTTGCAAAAATTTCATTGTAAATTCCTTTAAAAAATTTTTTATTACAAAACCTTCAGGTAGATTTACATTTTTATAATTTTAATTGATACTTACCTGCCTTACCTGTACTCCGGCGCGCGTTCCGCGTGTTCGAGTCCCGTTTGGTGGTGTTATTCCCGTTTTCTGCATACATTTTGGTCGTAAATTCAGTTTTTTCAGGAAATTTCAAAAATTTTCTTCAGCGTAAATTCCAAAAACCTCATAGCTCGCTGGCCGGCGCCGAGACGCGTCTTTTGACACCTCGCACGTCCGCCTAGCTCAGATAAAAAGTCAAAAATTTTTTGTAGTGGGGATTCTCATACGAGTAAGTACATACACGAAATCCACCTTAGTGATAGAACAATTTCATCTAACCGCTATAACTTTGCATCCCGGTGACGCATTCTGAAGCTTTTTTCAGCGTAGTAATTCGTTTTTAGGCTCCGTCTAACGTTCCCACTAGTTTAAATTGACAAAAACACCGAAAAACACTTTTCGGTTATTCACTTGCAAAAATTTCATTGTAAATTCCTTTAAAAAATTTTTTATTACAAAACCTTCAGGTAGATTTACATTTTTATAATTTTAATTGATACTTACCTGCCTTACCTGTACTCCGGCGCGCGTTCCGCGTGTTCGAGTCCCGTTTGGTGGTGTTATTCCCGTTTTCTGCATACATTTTGGTCGTAAATTCAGTTTTTTCAGGAAATTTCAAAAATTTTCTTCAGCGTAAATTCCAAAAACCTCATAGCTCGCTGGCCGGCGCCGAGACGCGTCTTTTGACACCTCGCACGTCCGCCTAGCTCAGATAAAAAGTCAAAAATTTTTTGTAGTGGGGATTCTCATACGAGTAAGTACATACACGAAATCCACCTTAGTGATAGAACAATTTCATCTAACCGCTATAACTTTGCATCCCGGTGACGCATTCTGAAGCTTTTTTCAGCGTAGTAATTCGTTTTTAGGCTCCGTCTAACGTTCCCACTAGTTTAAATTGACAAAAACACCGAAAAACACTGTTCGGTTATTCACTTGCAAAAATTTCATTGTAAATTCCTTTAAAAAATTTTTTATTACAAAACCTTCAGGTAGATTTACATTTTTATAATTTTAATTGATACTTACCTGCCTTACCTGTACTCCGGCGCGCGTTCCGCGTGTTCGAGTCCCGTTTGGTGGTGTTATTCCCGTTTTCTGCATACATTTTGGTCGTAAATTCAGTTTTTTCAGGAAATTTCAAAAATTTTCTTCAGCGTAAATTCCAAAAACCTCATAGCTCGCTGGCCGGCGCCGAGACGCGTCTTTTGACACCTCGCACGTCCGCCTAGCTCAGATAAAAAGTCAAAAATTTTTTGTAGTGGGGATTCTCATACGAGTAAGTACATACACGAAATCCACCTTAGTGATAGAACAATTTCATCTAACCGCTATAACTTTGCATCCCGGTGACGCATTCTGAAGCTTTTTTCAGCGTAGTAATTCGTTTTTAGGCTCCGTCTAACGTTCCCACTAGTTTAAATTGACAAAAACACCGAAAAACACTTTTCGGTTATTCACTTGCAAAAATTTCATTGTAAATTCCTTTAAAAAATTTTTTATTACAAAACCTTCAGGTAGATTTACATTTTTATAATTTTAATTGATACTTACCTGCCTTACCTGTACTCCGGCGCGCGTTCCGCGTGTTCGAGTCCCGTTTGGTGGTGTTATTCCCGTTTTCTGCATACATTTTGGTCGTAAATTCAGTTTTTTCAGGAAATTTCAAAAATTTTCTTCAGCGTAAATTCCAAAAACCTCATAGCTCGCTGGCCGGCGCCGAGACGCGTCTTTTGACACCTCGCACGTCCGCCTAGCTCAGATAAAAAGTCAAAAATTTTTTGTAGTGGGGATTCTCATACGAGTAAGTACATACACGAAATCCACCTTAGTGATAGAACAATTTCATCTAACCGCTATAACTTTGCATCCCGGTGACGCATTCTGAAGCTTTTTTCAGCGTAGTAATTCGTTTTTAGGCTCCGTCTAACGTTCCCACTAGTTTAAATTGACAAAAACACCGAAAAACACTGTTCGGTTATTCACTTGCAAAAATTTCATTGTAAATTCCTTTAAAAAATTTTTTATTACAAAACCTTCAGGTAGATTTACATTTTTATAATTTTAATTGATACTTACCTGCCTTACCTGTACTCCGGCGCGCGTTCCGCGTGTTCGAGTCCCGTTTGGTGGTGTTATTCCCGTTTTCTGCATACATTTTGGTCGTAAATTCAGTTTTTTCAGGAAATTTCAAAAATTTTCTTCAGCGTAAATTCCAAAAACCTCATAGCTCGCTGGCCGGCGCCGAGACGCGTCTTTTGACACCTCGCACGTCCGCCTAGCTCAGATAAAAAGTCAAAAATTTTTTGTAGTGGGGATTCTCATACGAGTAAGTACATACACGAAATCCACCTTAGTGATAGAACAATTTCATCTAACCGCTATAACTTTGCATCCCGGTGACGCATTCTGAAGCTTTTTTCAGCGTAGTAATTCGTTTTTAGGCTCCGTCTAACGTTCCCACTAGTTTAAATTGACAAAAACACCGAAAAACACTTTTCGGTTATTCACTTTCAAAAATTTCATTGTAAATTCCTTTAAAAAATTTTTTATTACAAAACCTTCAGGTAGATTTACATTTTTATAATTTTAATTGATACTTACCTGCCTTACCTGTACTCCGGCGCGCGTTCCGCGTGTTCGAGTCCCGTTTGGTGGTGTTATTCCCGTTTTCTGCATACATTTTGGTCGTAAATTCAGTTTTTTCAGGAAATTTCAAAAATTTTCTTCAGCGTAAATTCCAAAAACCTCATAGCTCGCTGGCCGGCGCCGAGACGCGTCTTTTGACACCTCGCACGTCCGCCTAGCTCAGATAAAAAGTCAAAAATTTTTTGTAGTGGGGATTCTCATACGAGTAAGTACATACACGAAATCCACCTTAGTGATAGAACAATTTCATCTAACCGCTATAACTTTGCATCCCGGTGACGCATTCTGAAGCTTTTTTCAGCGTAGTAATTCGTTTTTAGGCTCCGTCTAACGTTCCCACTAGTTTAAATTGACAAAAACACCGAAAAACACTTTTCGGTTATTCACTTGCAAAAATTTCATTGTAAATTCCTTTAAAAAATTTTTTATTACAAAACCTTCAGGTAGATTTACATTTTTATAATTTTAATTGATACTTACCTGCCTTACCTGTACTCCGGCGCGCGTTCCGCGTGTTCGAGTCCCGTTTGGTGGTGTTATTCCCGTTTTCTGCATACATTTTGGTCGTAAATTCAGTTTTTTCAGGAAATTTCAAAAATTTTCTTCAGCGTAAATTCCAAAAACCTCATAGCTCGCTGGCCGGCGCCGAGACGCGTCTTTTGACGCCTCGCACGTCCGCCTAGCTCAGATAAAAAGTCAAAAATTTTTTGTAGTGGGGATTCTCATACGAGTAAGTACATACACGAAATCCACCTTAGTGATAGAACAATTTCATCTAACCGCTATAACTTTGCATCCCGGTGACGCATTCTGAAGCTTTTTTCAGCGTAGTAATTCGTTTTTAGGCTCCGTCTAACGTTCCCACTAGTTTAAATTGACAAAAACACCGAAAAACACTTTTCGGTTATTCACTTGCAAAAATTTCATTGTAAATTCCTTTAAAAAATTTTTTATTACAAAACCTTCAGGTAGATTTACATTTTTATAATTTTTCAAAAATTTTCTTCAGCGTAAATTCCAAAAACCTCATAGCTCGCTGGCCGGCGCCGAGACGCGTCTTTTGACACCTCGCACGTCCGCCTAGCTCAGATAAAAAGTCAAAAATTTTTTGTAGTGGGGATTCTCATACGAGTAAGTACATACACGAAATCCACCTTAGTGATAGAACAATTTCATCTAACCGCTATAACTTTGCATCCCGGTGACGCATTCTGAAGCTTTTTTCAGCGTAGTAATTCGTTTTTAGGCTCCGTCTAACGTTCCCACTAGTTTAAATTGACAAAAACACCGAAAAACACTTTTCGGTTATTCACTTGCAAAAATTTCATTGTAAATTCCTTTAAAAAATTTTTTATTACAAAACCTTCAGGTAGATTTACATTTTTATAATTTTAATTGATACTTACCTGCCTTACCTGTACTCCGGCGCGCGTTCCGCGTGTTCGAGTCCCGTTTGGTGGTGTTATTCCCGTTTTCTGCATACATTTTGGTCGTAAATTCAGTTTTTTCAGGAAATTTCAAAAATTTTCTTCAGCGTAAATTCCAAAAACCTCATAGCTCGCTGGCCGGCGCCGAGACGCGTCTTTTGACACCTCGCACGTCCGCCTAGCTCAGATAAAAAGTCAAAAATTTTTTGTAGTGGGGATTCTCATACGAGTAAGTACATACACGAAATCCACCTTAGTGATAGAACAATTTCATCTAACCGCTATAACTTTGCATCCCGGTGACGCATTCTGAAGCTTTTTTCAGCGTAGTAATTCGTTTTTAGGCTCCGTCTAACGTTCCCACTAGTTTAAATTGACAAAAACACCGAAAAACACTGTTCGGTTATTCACTTGCAAAAATTTCATTGTAAATTCCTTTAAAAAATTTTTTATTACAAAACCTTCAGGTAGATTTACATTTTTATAATTTTAATTGATACTTACCTGCCTTACCTGTACTCCGGCGCGCGTTCCGCGTGTTCGAGTCCCGTTTGGTGGTGTTATTCCCGTTTTCTGCATACATTTTGGTCGTAAATTCAGTTTTTTCAGGAAATTTCAAAAATTTTCTTCAGCGTAAATTCCAAAAACCTCATAGCTCGCTGGCCGGCGCCGAGACGCGTCTTTTGACACCTCGCACGTCCGCCTAGCTCAGATAAAAAGTCAAAAATTTTTTGTAGTGGGGATTCTCATACGAGTAAGTACATACACGAAATCCACCTTAGTGATAGAACAATTTCATCTAACCGCTATAACTTTGCATCCCGGTGACGCATTCTGAAGCTTTTTTCAGCGTAGTAATTCGTTTTTAGGCTCCGTCTAACGTTCCCACTAGTTTAAATTGACAAAAACACCGAAAAACACTTTTCGGTTATTCACTTGCAAAAATTTCATTGTAAATTCCTTTAAAAAATTTTTTATTACAAAACCTTCAGGTAGATTTACATTTTTATAATTTTAATTGATACTTACCTGCCTTACCTGTACTCCGGCGCGCGTTCCGCGTGTTCGAGTCCCGTTTGGTGGTGTTATTCCCGTTTTCTGCATACATTTTGGTCGTAAATTCAGTTTTTTCAGGAAATTTCAAAAATTTTCTTCAGCGTAAATTCCAAAAACCTCATAGCTCGCTGGCCGGCGCCGAGACGCGTCTTTTGACACCTCGCACGTCCGCCTAGCTCAGATAAAAAGTCAAAAATTTTTTGTAGTGGGGATTCTCATACGAGTAAGTACATACACGAAATCCACCTTAGTGATAGAACAATTTCATCTAACCGCTATAACTTTGCATCCCGGTGACGCATTCTGAAGCTTTTTTCAGCGTAGTAATTCGTTTTTAGGCTCCGTCTAACGTTCCCACTAGTTTAAATTGACAAAAACACCGAAAAACACTGTTCGGTTATTCACTTGCAAAAATTTCATTGTAAATTCCTTTAAAAAATTTTTTATTACAAAACCTTCAGGTAGATTTACATTTTTATAATTTTAATTGATACTTACCTGCCTTACCTGTACTCCGGCGCGCGTTCCGCGTGTTCGAGTCCCGTTTGGTGGTGTTATTCCCGTTTTCTGCATACATTTTGGTCGTAAATTCAGTTTTTTCAGGAAATTTCAAAAATTTTCTTCAGCGTAAATTCCAAAAACCTCATAGCTCGCTGGCCGGCGCCGAGACGCGTCTTTTGACACCTCGCACGTCCGCCTAGCTCAGATAAAAAGTCAAAAATTTTTTGTAGTGGGGATTCTCATACGAGTAAGTACATACACGAAATCCACCTTAGTGATAGAACAATTTCATCTAACCGCTATAACTTTGCATCCCGGTGACGCATTCTGAAGCTTTTTTCAGCGTAGTAATTCGTTTTTAGGCTCCGTCTAACGTTCCCACTAGTTTAAATTGACAAAAACACCGAAAAACACTGTTCGGTTATTCACTTGCAAAAATTTCATTGTAAATTCCTTTAAAAAATTTTTTATTACAAAACCTTCAGGTAGATTTACATTTTTATAATTTTAATTGATACTTACCTGCCTTACCTGTACTCCGGCGCGCGTTCCGCGTGTTCGAGTCCCGTTTGGTGGTGTTATTCCCGTTTTCTGCATACATTTTGGTCGTAAATTCAGTTTTTTCAGGAAATTTCAAAAATTTTCTTCAGCGTAAATTCCAAAAACCTCATAGCTCGCTGGCCGGCGCCGAGACGCGTCTTTTGACACCTCGCACGTCCGCCTAGCTCAGATAAAAAGTCAAAAATTTTTTGTAGTGGGGATTCTCATACGAGTAAGTACATACACGAAATCCACCTTAGTGATAGAACAATTTCATCTAACCGCTATAACTTTGCATCCCGGTGACGCATTCTGAAGCTTTTTTCAGCGTAGTAATTCGTTTTTAGGCTCCGTCTAACGTTCCCACTAGTTTAAATTGACAAAAACACCGAAAAACACTTTTCGGTTATTCACTTGCAAAAATTTCATTGTAAATTCCTTTAAAAAATTTTTTATTACAAAACCTTCAGGTAGATTTACATTTTTATAATTTTAATTGATACTTACCTGCCTTACCTGTACTCCGGCGCGCGTTCCGCGTGTTCGAGTCCCGTTTGGTGGTGTTATTCCCGTTTTCTGCATACATTTTGGTCGTAAATTCAGTTTTTTCAGGAAATTTCAAAAATTTTCTTCAGCGTAAATTCCAAAAACCTCATAGCTCGCTGGCCGGCGCCGAGACGCGTCTTTTGACACCTCGCACGTCCGCCTAGCTCAGATAAAAAGTCAAAAATTTTTTGTAGTGGGGATTCTCATACGAGTAAGTACATACACGAAATCCACCTTAGTGATAGAACAATTTCATCTAACCGCTATAACTTTGCATCCCGGTGACGCATTCTGAAGCTTTTTTCAGCGTAGTAATTCGTTTTTAGGCTCCGTCTAACGTTCCCACTAGTTTAAATTGACAAAAACACCGAAAAACACTTTTCGGTTATTCACTTGCAAAAATTTCATTGTAAATTCCTTTAAAAAATTTTTTATTACAAAACCTTCAGGTAGATTTACATTTTTATAATTTTAATTGATACTTACCTGCCTTACCTGTACTCCGGCGCGCGTTCCGCGTGTTCGAGTCCCGTTTGGTGGTGTTATTCCCGTTTTCTGCATACATTTTGGTCGTAAATTCAGTTTTTTCAGGAAATTTCAAAAATTTTCTTCAGCGTAAATTCCAAAAACCTCATAGCTCGCTGGCCGGCGCCGAGACGCGTCTTTTGACGCCTCGCACGTCCGCCTAGCTCAGATAAAAAGTCAAAAATTTTTTGTAGTGGGGATTCTCATACGAGTAAGTACATACACGAAATCCACCTTAGTGATAGAACAATTTCATCTAACCGCTATAACTTTGCATCCCGGTGACGCATTCTGAAGCTTTTTTCAGCGTAGTAATTCGTTTTTAGGCTCCGTCTAACGTTCCCACTAGTTTAAATTGACAAAAACACCGAAAAACACTTTTCGGTTATTCACTTGCAAAAATTTCATTGTAAATTCCTTTAAAAAATTTTTTATTACAAAACCTTCAGGTAGATTTACATTTTTATAATTTTTCAAAAATTTTCTTCAGCGTAAATTCCAAAAACCTCATAGCTCGCTGGCCGGCGCCGAGACGCGTCTTTTGACACCTCGCACGTCCGCCTAGCTCAGATAAAAAGTCAAAAATTTTTTGTAGTGGGGATTCTCATACGAGTAAGTACATACACGAAATCCACCTTAGTGATAGAACAATTTCATCTAACCGCTATAACTTTGCATCCCGGTGACGCATTCTGAAGCTTTTTTCAGCGTAGTAATTCGTTTTTAGGCTCCGTCTAACGTTCCCACTAGTTTAAATTGACAAAAACACCGAAAAACACTTTTCGGTTATTCACTTGCAAAAATTTCATTGTAAATTCCTTTAAAAAATTTTTTATTACAAAACCTTCAGGTAGATTTACATTTTTATAATTTTAATTGATACTTACCTGCCTTACCTGTACTCCGGCGCGCGTTCCGCGTGTTCGAGTCCCGTTTGGTGGTGTTATTCCCGTTTTCTGCATACATTTTGGTCGTAAATTCAGTTTTTTCAGGAAATTTCAAAAATTTTCTTCAGCGTAAATTCCAAAAACCTCATAGCTCGCTGGCCGGCGCCGAGACGCGTCTTTTGACACCTCGCACGTCCGCCTAGCTCAGATAAAAAGTCAAAAATTTTTTGTAGTGGGGATTCTCATACGAGTAAGTACATACACGAAATCCACCTTAGTGATAGAACAATTTCATCTAACCGCTATAACTTTGCATCCCGGTGACGCATTCTGAAGCTTTTTTCAGCGTAGTAATTCGTTTTTAGGCTCCGTCTAACGTTCCCACTAGTTTAAATTGACAAAAACACCGAAAAACACTTTTCGGTTATTCACTTGCAAAAATTTCATTGTAAATTCCTTTAAAAAATTTTTTATTACAAAACCTTCAGGTAGATTTACATTTTTATAATTTTAATTGATACTTACCTGCCTTACCTGTACTCCGGCGCGCGTTCCGCGTGTTCGAGTCCCGTTTGGTGGTGTTATTCCCGTTTTCTGCATACATTTTGGTCGTAAATTCAGTTTTTTCAGGAAATTTCAAAAATTTTCTTCAGCGTAAATTCCAAAAACCTCATAGCTCGCTGGCCGGCGCCGAGACGCGTCTTTTGACGCCTCGCACGTCCGCCTAGCTCAGATAAAAAGTCAAAAATTTTTTGTAGTGGGGATTCTCATACGAGTAAGTACATACACGAAATCCACCTTAGTGATAGAACAATTTCATCTAACCGCTATAACTTTGCATCCCGGTGACGCATTCTGAAGCTTTTTTCAGCGTAGTAATTCGTTTTTAGGCTCCGTCTAACGTTCCCACTAGTTTAAATTGACAAAAACACCGAAAAACACTTTTCGGTTATTCACTTGCAAAAATTTCATTGTAAATTCCTTTAAAAAATTTTTTATTACAAAACCTTCAGGTAGATTTACATTTTTATAATTTTTCAAAAATTTTCTTCAGCGTAAATTCCAAAAACCTCATAGCTCGCTGGCCGGCGCCGAGACGCGTCTTTTGACACCTCGCACGTCCGCCTAGCTCAGATAAAAAGTCAAAAATTTTTTGTAGTGGGGATTCTCATACGAGTAAGTACATACACGAAATCCACCTTAGTGATAGAACAATTTCATCTAACCGCTATAACTTTGCATCCCGGTGACGCATTCTGAAGCTTTTTTCAGCGTAGTAATTCGTTTTTAGGCTCCGTCTAACGTTCCCACTAGTTTAAATTGACAAAAACACCGAAAAACACTTTTCGGTTATTCACTTGCAAAAATTTCATTGTAAATTCCTTTAAAAAATTTTTTATTACAAAACCTTCAGGTAGATTTACATTTTTATAATTTTAATTGATACTTACCTGCCTTACCTGTACTCCGGCGCGCGTTCCGCGTGTTCGAGTCCCGTTTGGTGGTGTTATTCCCGTTTTCTGCATACATTTTGGTCGTAAATTCAGTTTTTTCAGGAAATTTCAAAAATTTTCTTCAGCGTAAATTCCAAAAACCTCATAGCTCGCTGGCCGGCGCCGAGACGCGTCTTTTGACACCTCGCACGTCCGCCTAGCTCAGATAAAAAGTCAAAAATTTTTTGTAGTGGGGATTCTCATACGAGTAAGTACATACACGAAATCCACCTTAGTGATAGAACAATTTCATCTAACCGCTATAACTTTGCATCCCGGTGACGCATTCTGAAGCTTTTTTCAGCGTAGTAATTCGTTTTTAGGCTCCGTCTAACGTTCCCACTAGTTTAAATTGACAAAAACACCGAAAAACACTGTTCGGTTATTCACTTGCAAAAATTTCATTGTAAATTCCTTTAAAAAATTTTTTATTACAAAACCTTCAGGTAGATTTACATTTTTATAATTTTAATTGATACTTACCTGCCTTACCTGTACTCCGGCGCGCGTTCCGCGTGTTCGAGTCCCGTTTGGTGGTGTTATTCCCGTTTTCTGCATACATTTTGGTCGTAAATTCAGTTTTTTCAGGAAATTTCAAAAATTTTCTTCAGCGTAAATTCCAAAAACCTCATAGCTCGCTGGCCGGCGCCGAGACGCGTCTTTTGACACCTCGCACGTCCGCCTAGCTCAGATAAAAAGTCAAAAATTTTTTGTAGTGGGGATTCTCATACGAGTAAGTACATACACGAAATCCACCTTAGTGATAGAACAATTTCATCTAACCGCTATAACTTTGCATCCCGGTGACGCATTCTGAAGCTTTTTTCAGCGTAGTAATTCGTTTTTAGGCTCCGTCTAACGTTCCCACTAGTTTAAATTGACAAAAACACCGAAAAACACTTTTCGGTTATTCACTTTCAAAAATTTCATTGTAAATTCCTTTAAAAAATTTTTTATTACAAAACCTTCAGGTAGATTTACATTTTTATAATTTTAATTGATACTTACCTGCCTTACCTGTACTCCGGCGCGCGTTCCGCGTGTTCGAGTCCCGTTTGGTGGTGTTATTCCCGTTTTCTGCATACATTTTGGTCGTAAATTCAGTTTTTTCAGGAAATTTCAAAAATTTTCTTCAGCGTAAATTCCAAAAACCTCATAGCTCGCTGGCCGGCGCCGAGACGCGTCTTTTGACACCTCGCACGTCCGCCTAGCTCAGATAAAAAGTCAAAAATTTTTTGTAGTGGGGATTCTCATACGAGTAAGTACATACACGAAATCCACCTTAGTGATAGAACAATTTCATCTAACCGCTATAACTTTGCATCCCGGTGACGCATTCTGAAGCTTTTTTCAGCGTAGTAATTCGTTTTTAGGCTCCGTCTAACGTTCCCACTAGTTTAAATTGACAAAAACACCGAAAAACACTTTTCGGTTATTCACTTGCAAAAATTTCATTGTAAATTCCTTTAAAAAATTTTTTATTACAAAACCTTCAGGTAGATTTACATTTTTATAATTTTAATTGATACTTACCTGCCTTACCTGTACTCCGGCGCGCGTTCCGCGTGTTCGAGTCCCGTTTGGTGGTGTTATTCCCGTTTTCTGCATACATTTTGGTCGTAAATTCAGTTTTTTCAGGAAATTTCAAAAATTTTCTTCAGCGTAAATTCCAAAAACCTCATAGCTCGCTGGCCGGCGCCGAGACGCGTCTTTTGACGCCTCGCACGTCCGCCTAGCTCAGATAAAAAGTCAAAAATTTTTTGTAGTGGGGATTCTCATACGAGTAAGTACATACACGAAATCCACCTTAGTGATAGAACAATTTCATCTAACCGCTATAACTTTGCATCCCGGTGACGCATTCTGAAGCTTTTTTCAGCGTAGTAATTCGTTTTTAGGCTCCGTCTAACGTTCCCACTAGTTTAAATTGACAAAAACACCGAAAAACACTTTTCGGTTATTCACTTGCAAAAATTTCATTGTAAATTCCTTTAAAAAATTTTTTATTACAAAACCTTCAGGTAGATTTACATTTTTATAATTTTTCAAAAATTTTCTTCAGCGTAAATTCCAAAAACCTCATAGCTCGCTGGCCGGCGCCGAGACGCGTCTTTTGACACCTCGCACGTCCGCCTAGCTCAGATAAAAAGTCAAAAATTTTTTGTAGTGGGGATTCTCATACGAGTAAGTACATACACGAAATCCACCTTAGTGATAGAACAATTTCATCTAACCGCTATAACTTTGCATCCCGGTGACGCATTCTGAAGCTTTTTTCAGCGTAGTAATTCGTTTTTAGGCTCCGTCTAACGTTCCCACTAGTTTAAATTGACAAAAACACCGAAAAACACTTTTCGGTTATTCACTTGCAAAAATTTCATTGTAAATTCCTTTAAAAAATTTTTTATTACAAAACCTTCAGGTAGATTTACATTTTTATAATTTTAATTGATACTTACCTGCCTTACCTGTACTCCGGCGCGCGTTCCGCGTGTTCGAGTCCCGTTTGGTGGTGTTATTCCCGTTTTCTGCATACATTTTGGTCGTAAATTCAGTTTTTTCAGGAAATTTCAAAAATTTTCTTCAGCGTAAATTCCAAAAACCTCATAGCTCGCTGGCCGGCGCCGAGACGCGTCTTTTGACACCTCGCACGTCCGCCTAGCTCAGATAAAAAGTCAAAAATTTTTTGTAGTGGGGATTCTCATACGAGTAAGTACATACACGAAATCCACCTTAGTGATAGAACAATTTCATCTAACCGCTATAACTTTGCATCCCGGTGACGCATTCTGAAGCTTTTTTCAGCGTAGTAATTCGTTTTTAGGCTCCGTCTAACGTTCCCACTAGTTTAAATTGACAAAAACACCGAAAAACACTTTTCGGTTATTCACTTTCAAAAATTTCATTGTAAATTCCTTTAAAAAATTTTTTATTACAAAACCTTCAGGTAGATTTACATTTTTATAATTTTAATTGATACTTACCTGCCTTACCTGTACTCCGGCGCGCGTTCCGCGTGTTCGAGTCCCGTTTGGTGGTGTTATTCCCGTTTTCTGCATACATTTTGGTCGTAAATTCAGTTTTTTCAGGAAATTTCAAAAATTTTCTTCAGCGTAAATTCCAAAAACCTCATAGCTCGCTGGCCGGCGCCGAGACGCGTCTTTTGACACCTCGCACGTCCGCCTAGCTCAGATAAAAAGTCAAAAATTTTTTGTAGTGGGGATTCTCATACGAGTAAGTACATACACGAAATCCACCTTAGTGATAGAACAATTTCATCTAACCGCTATAACTTTGCATCCCGGTGACGCATTCTGAAGCTTTTTTCAGCGTAGTAATTCGTTTTTAGGCTCCGTCTAACGTTCCCACTAGTTTAAATTGACAAAAACACCGAAAAACACTTTTCGGTTATTCACTTGCAAAAATTTCATTGTAAATTCCTTTAAAAAATTTTTTATTACAAAACCTTCAGGTAGATTTACATTTTTATAATTTTAATTGATACTTACCTGCCTTACCTGTACTCCGGCGCGCGTTCCGCGTGTTCGAGTCCCGTTTGGTGGTGTTATTCCCGTTTTCTGCATACATTTTGGTCGTAAATTCAGTTTTTTCAGGAAATTTCAAAAATTTTCTTCAGCGTAAATTCCAAAAACCTCATAGCTCGCTGGCCGGCGCCGAGACGCGTCTTTTGACACCTCGCACGTCCGCCTAGCTCAGATAAAAAGTCAAAAATTTTTTGTAGTGGGGATTCTCATACGAGTAAGTACATACACGAAATCCACCTTAGTGATAGAACAATTTCATCTAACCGCTATAACTTTGCATCCCGGTGACGCATTCTGAAGCTTTTTTCAGCGTAGTAATTCGTTTTTAGGCTCCGTCTAACGTTCCCACTAGTTTAAATTGACAAAAACACCGAAAAACACTTTTCGGTTATTCACTTGCAAAAATTTCATTGTAAATTCCTTTAAAAAATTTTTTATTACAAAACCTTCAGGTAGATTTACATTTTTATAATTTTAATTGATACTTACCTGCCTTACCTGTACTCCGGCGCGCGTTCCGCGTGTTCGAGTCCCGTTTGGTGGTGTTATTCCCGTTTTCTGCATACATTTTGGTCGTAAATTCAGTTTTTTCAGGAAATTTCAAAAATTTTCTTCAGCGTAAATTCCAAAAACCTCATAGCTCGCTGGCCGGCGCCGAGACGCGTCTTTTGACACCTCGCACGTCCGCCTAGCTCAGATAAAAAGTCAAAAATTTTTTGTAGTGGGGATTCTCATACGAGTAAGTACATACACGAAATCCACCTTAGTGATAGAACAATTTCATCTAACCGCTATAACTTTGCATCCCGGTGACGCATTCTGAAGCTTTTTTCAGCGTAGTAATTCGTTTTTAGGCTCCGTCTAACGTTCCCACTAGTTTAAATTGACAAAAACACCGAAAAACACTGTTCGGTTATTCACTTGCAAAAATTTCATTGTAAATTCCTTTAAAAAATTTTTTATTACAAAACCTTCAGGTAGATTTACATTTTTATAATTTTAATTGATACTTACCTGCCTTACCTGTACTCCGGCGCGCGTTCCGCGTGTTCGAGTCCCGTTTGGTGGTGTTATTCCCGTTTTCTGCATACATTTTGGTCGTAAATTCAGTTTTTTCAGGAAATTTCAAAAATTTTCTTCAGCGTAAATTCCAAAAACCTCATAGCTCGCTGGCCGGCGCCGAGACGCGTCTTTTGACACCTCGCACGTCCGCCTAGCTCAGATAAAAAGTCAAAAATTTTTTGTAGTGGGGATTCTCATACGAGTAAGTACATACACGAAATCCACCTTAGTGATAGAACAATTTCATCTAACCGCTATAACTTTGCATCCCGGTGACGCATTCTGAAGCTTTTTTCAGCGTAGTAATTCGTTTTTAGGCTCCGTCTAACGTTCCCACTAGTTTAAATTGACAAAAACACCGAAAAACACTTTTCGGTTATTCACTTGCAAAAATTTCATTGTAAATTCCTTTAAAAAATTTTTTATTACAAAACCTTCAGGTAGATTTACATTTTTATAATTTTAATTGATACTTACCTGCCTTACCTGTACTCCGGCGCGCGTTCCGCGTGTTCGAGTCCCGTTTGGTGGTGTTATTCCCGTTTTCTGCATACATTTTGGTCGTAAATTCAGTTTTTTCAGGAAATTTCAAAAATTTTCTTCAGCGTAAATTCCAAAAACCTCATAGCTCGCTGGCCGGCGCCGAGACGCGTCTTTTGACACCTCGCACGTCCGCCTAGCTCAGATAAAAAGTCAAAAATTTTTTGTAGTGGGGATTCTCATACGAGTAAGTACATACACGAAATCCACCTTAGTGATAGAACAATTTCATCTAACCGCTATAACTTTGCATCCCGGTGACGCATTCTGAAGCTTTTTTCAGCGTAGTAATTCGTTTTTAGGCTCCGTCTAACGTTCCCACTAGTTTAAATTGACAAAAACACCGAAAAACACTGTTCGGTTATTCACTTGCAAAAATTTCATTGTAAATTCCTTTAAAAAATTTTTTATTACAAAACCTTCAGGTAGATTTACATTTTTATAATTTTAATTGATACTTACCTGCCTTACCTGTACTCCGGCGCGCGTTCCGCGTGTTCGAGTCCCGTTTGGTGGTGTTATTCCCGTTTTCTGCATACATTTTGGTCGTAAATTCAGTTTTTTCAGGAAATTTCAAAAATTTTCTTCAGCGTAAATTCCAAAAACCTCATAGCTCGCTGGCCGGCGCCGAGACGCGTCTTTTGACACCTCGCACGTCCGCCTAGCTCAGATAAAAAGTCAAAAATTTTTTGTAGTGGGGATTCTCATACGAGTAAGTACATACACGAAATCCACCTTAGTGATAGAACAATTTCATCTAACCGCTATAACTTTGCATCCCGGTGACGCATTCTGAAGCTTTTTTCAGCGTAGTAATTCGTTTTTAGGCTCCGTCTAACGTTCCCACTAGTTTAAATTGACAAAAACACCGAAAAACACTTTTCGGTTATTCACTTGCAAAAATTTCATTGTAAATTCCTTTAAAAAATTTTTTATTACAAAACCTTCAGGTAGATTTACATTTTTATAATTTTAATTGATACTTACCTGCCTTACCTGTACTCCGGCGCGCGTTCCGCGTGTTCGAGTCCCGTTTGGTGGTGTTATTCCCGTTTTCTGCATACATTTTGGTCGTAAATTCAGTTTTTTCAGGAAATTTCAAAAATTTTCTTCAGCGTAAATTCCAAAAACCTCATAGCTCGCTGGCCGGCGCCGAGACGCGTCTTTTGACACCTCGCACGTCCGCCTAGCTCAGATAAAAAGTCAAAAATTTTTTGTAGTGGGGATTCTCATACGAGTAAGTACATACACGAAATCCACCTTAGTGATAGAACAATTTCATCTAACCGCTATAACTTTGCATCCCGGTGACGCATTCTGAAGCTTTTTTCAGCGTAGTAATTCGTTTTTAGGCTCCGTCTAACGTTCCCACTAGTTTAAATTGACAAAAACACCGAAAAACACTGTTCGGTTATTCACTTGCAAAAATTTCATTGTAAATTCCTTTAAAAAATTTTTTATTACAAAACCTTCAGGTAGATTTACATTTTTATAATTTTAATTGATACTTACCTGCCTTACCTGTACTCCGGCGCGCGTTCCGCGTGTTCGAGTCCCGTTTGGTGGTGTTATTCCCGTTTTCTGCATACATTTTGGTCGTAAATTCAGTTTTTTCAGGAAATTTCAAAAATTTTCTTCAGCGTAAATTCCAAAAACCTCATAGCTCGCTGGCCGGCGCCGAGACGCGTCTTTTGACACCTCGCACGTCCGCCTAGCTCAGATAAAAAGTCAAAAATTTTTTGTAGTGGGGATTCTCATACGAGTAAGTACATACACGAAATCCACCTTAGTGATAGAACAATTTCATCTAACCGCTATAACTTTGCATCCCGGTGACGCATTCTGAAGCTTTTTTCAGCGTAGTAATTCGTTTTTAGGCTCCGTCTAACGTTCCCACTAGTTTAAATTGACAAAAACACCGAAAAACACTTTTCGGTTATTCACTTGCAAAAATTTCATTGTAAATTCCTTTAAAAAATTTTTTATTACAAAACCTTCAGGTAGATTTACATTTTTATAATTTTAATTGATACTTACCTGCCTTACCTGTACTCCGGCGCGCGTTCCGCGTGTTCGAGTCCCGTTTGGTGGTGTTATTCCCGTTTTCTGCATACATTTTGGTCGTAAATTCAGTTTTTTCAGGAAATTTCAAAAATTTTCTTCAGCGTAAATTCCAAAAACCTCATAGCTCGCTGGCCGGCGCCGAGACGCGTCTTTTGACACCTCGCACGTCCGCCTAGCTCAGATAAAAAGTCAAAAATTTTTTGTAGTGGGGATTCTCATACGAGTAAGTACATACACGAAATCCACCTTAGTGATAGAACAATTTCATCTAACCGCTATAACTTTGCATCCCGGTGACGCATTCTGAAGCTTTTTTCAGCGTAGTAATTCGTTTTTAGGCTCCGTCTAACGTTCCCACTAGTTTAAATTGACAAAAACACCGAAAAACACTGTTCGGTTATTCACTTGCAAAAATTTCATTGTAAATTCCTTTAAAAAATTTTTTATTACAAAACCTTCAGGTAGATTTACATTTTTATAATTTTAATTGATACTTACCTGCCTTACCTGTACTCCGGCGCGCGTTCCGCGTGTTCGAGTCCCGTTTGGTGGTGTTATTCCCGTTTTCTGCATACATTTTGGTCGTAAATTCAGTTTTTTCAGGAAATTTCAAAAATTTTCTTCAGCGTAAATTCCAAAAACCTCATAGCTCGCTGGCCGGCGCCGAGACGCGTCTTTTGACACCTCGCACGTCCGCCTAGCTCAGATAAAAAGTCAAAAATTTTTTGTAGTGGGGATTCTCATACGAGTAAGTACATACACGAAATCCACCTTAGTGATAGAACAATTTCATCTAACCGCTATAACTTTGCATCCCGGTGACGCATTCTGAAGCTTTTTTCAGCGTAGTAATTCGTTTTTAGGCTCCGTCTAACGTTCCCACTAGTTTAAATTGACAAAAACACCGAAAAACACTTTTCGGTTATTCACTTTCAAAAATTTCATTGTAAATTCCTTTAAAAAATTTTTTATTACAAAACCTTCAGGTAGATTTACATTTTTATAATTTTAATTGATACTTACCTGCCTTACCTGTACTCCGGCGCGCGTTCCGCGTGTTCGAGTCCCGTTTGGTGGTGTTATTCCCGTTTTCTGCATACATTTTGGTCGTAAATTCAGTTTTTTCAGGAAATTTCAAAAATTTTCTTCAGCGTAAATTCCAAAAACCTCATAGCTCGCTGGCCGGCGCCGAGACGCGTCTTTTGACACCTCGCACGTCCGCCTAGCTCAGATAAAAAGTCAAAAATTTTTTGTAGTGGGGATTCTCATACGAGTAAGTACATACACGAAATCCACCTTAGTGATAGAACAATTTCATCTAACCGCTATAACTTTGCATCCCGGTGACGCATTCTGAAGCTTTTTTCAGCGTAGTAATTCGTTTTTAGGCTCCGTCTAACGTTCCCACTAGTTTAAATTGACAAAAACACCGAAAAACACTTTTCGGTTATTCACTTGCAAAAATTTCATTGTAAATTCCTTTAAAAAATTTTTTATTACAAAACCTTCAGGTAGATTTACATTTTTATAATTTTAATTGATACTTACCTGCCTTACCTGTACTCCGGCGCGCGTTCCGCGTGTTCGAGTCCCGTTTGGTGGTGTTATTCCCGTTTTCTGCATACATTTTGGTCGTAAATTCAGTTTTTTCAGGAAATTTCAAAAATTTTCTTCAGCGTAAATTCCAAAAACCTCATAGCTCGCTGGCCGGCGCCGAGACGCGTCTTTTGACACCTCGCACGTCCGCCTAGCTCAGATAAAAAGTCAAAAATTTTTTGTAGTGGGGATTCTCATACGAGTAAGTACATACACGAAATCCACCTTAGTGATAGAACAATTTCATCTAACCGCTATAACTTTGCATCCCGGTGACGCATTCTGAAGCTTTTTTCAGCGTAGTAATTCGTTTTTAGGCTCCGTCTAACGTTCCCACTAGTTTAAATTGACAAAAACACCGAAAAACACTTTTCGGTTATTCACTTGCAAAAATTTCATTGTAAATTCCTTTAAAAAATTTTTTATTACAAAACCTTCAGGTAGATTTACATTTTTATAATTTTAATTGATACTTACCTGCCTTACCTGTACTCCGGCGCGCGTTCCGCGTGTTCGAGTCCCGTTTGGTGGTGTTATTCCCGTTTTCTGCATACATTTTGGTCGTAAATTCAGTTTTTTCAGGAAATTTCAAAAATTTTCTTCAGCGTAAATTCCAAAAACCTCATAGCTCGCTGGCCGGCGCCGAGACGCGTCTTTTGACGCCTCGCACGTCCGCCTAGCTCAGATAAAAAGTCAAAAATTTTTTGTAGTGGGGATTCTCATACGAGTAAGTACATACACGAAATCCACCTTAGTGATAGAACAATTTCATCTAACCGCTATAACTTTGCATCCCGGTGACGCATTCTGAAGCTTTTTTCAGCGTAGTAATTCGTTTTTAGGCTCCGTCTAACGTTCCCACTAGTTTAAATTGACAAAAACACCGAAAAACACTTTTCGGTTATTCACTTGCAAAAATTTCATTGTAAATTCCTTTAAAAAATTTTTTATTACAAAACCTTCAGGTAGATTTACATTTTTATAATTTTTCAAAAATTTTCTTCAGCGTAAATTCCAAAAACCTCATAGCTCGCTGGCCGGCGCCGAGACGCGTCTTTTGACACCTCGCACGTCCGCCTAGCTCAGATAAAAAGTCAAAAATTTTTTGTAGTGGGGATTCTCATACGAGTAAGTACATACACGAAATCCACCTTAGTGATAGAACAATTTCATCTAACCGCTATAACTTTGCATCCCGGTGACGCATTCTGAAGCTTTTTTCAGCGTAGTAATTCGTTTTTAGGCTCCGTCTAACGTTCCCACTAGTTTAAATTGACAAAAACACCGAAAAACACTTTTCGGTTATTCACTTGCAAAAATTTCATTGTAAATTCCTTTAAAAAATTTTTTATTACAAAACCTTCAGGTAGATTTACATTTTTATAATTTTAATTGATACTTACCTGCCTTACCTGTACTCCGGCGCGCGTTCCGCGTGTTCGAGTCCCGTTTGGTGGTGTTATTCCCGTTTTCTGCATACATTTTGGTCGTAAATTCAGTTTTTTCAGGAAATTTCAAAAATTTTCTTCAGCGTAAATTCCAAAAACCTCATAGCTCGCTGGCCGGCGCCGAGACGCGTCTTTTGACACCTCGCACGTCCGCCTAGCTCAGATAAAAAGTCAAAAATTTTTTGTAGTGGGGATTCTCATACGAGTAAGTACATACACGAAATCCACCTTAGTGATAGAACAATTTCATCTAACCGCTATAACTTTGCATCCCGGTGACGCATTCTGAAGCTTTTTTCAGCGTAGTAATTCGTTTTTAGGCTCCGTCTAACGTTCCCACTAGTTTAAATTGACAAAAACACCGAAAAACACTGTTCGGTTATTCACTTGCAAAAATTTCATTGTAAATTCCTTTAAAAAATTTTTTATTACAAAACCTTCAGGTAGATTTACATTTTTATAATTTTAATTGATACTTACCTGCCTTACCTGTACTCCGGCGCGCGTTCCGCGTGTTCGAGTCCCGTTTGGTGGTGTTATTCCCGTTTTCTGCATACATTTTGGTCGTAAATTCAGTTTTTTCAGGAAATTTCAAAAATTTTCTTCAGCGTAAATTCCAAAAACCTCATAGCTCGCTGGCCGGCGCCGAGACGCGTCTTTTGACACCTCGCACGTCCGCCTAGCTCAGATAAAAAGTCAAAAATTTTTTGTAGTGGGGATTCTCATACGAGTAAGTACATACACGAAATCCACCTTAGTGATAGAACAATTTCATCTAACCGCTATAACTTTGCATCCCGGTGACGCATTCTGAAGCTTTTTTCAGCGTAGTAATTCGTTTTTAGGCTCCGTCTAACGTTCCCACTAGTTTAAATTGACAAAAACACCGAAAAACACTTTTCGGTTATTCACTTTCAAAAATTTCATTGTAAATTCCTTTAAAAAATTTTTTATTACAAAACCTTCAGGTAGATTTACATTTTTATAATTTTAATTGATACTTACCTGCCTTACCTGTACTCCGGCGCGCGTTCCGCGTGTTCGAGTCCCGTTTGGTGGTGTTATTCCCGTTTTCTGCATACATTTTGGTCGTAAATTCAGTTTTTTCAGGAAATTTCAAAAATTTTCTTCAGCGTAAATTCCAAAAACCTCATAGCTCGCTGGCCGGCGCCGAGACGCGTCTTTTGACACCTCGCACGTCCGCCTAGCTCAGATAAAAAGTCAAAAATTTTTTGTAGTGGGGATTCTCATACGAGTAAGTACATACACGAAATCCACCTTAGTGATAGAACAATTTCATCTAACCGCTATAACTTTGCATCCCGGTGACGCATTCTGAAGCTTTTTTCAGCGTAGTAATTCGTTTTTAGGCTCCGTCTAACGTTCCCACTAGTTTAAATTGACAAAAACACCGAAAAACACTTTTCGGTTATTCACTTGCAAAAATTTCATTGTAAATTCCTTTAAAAAATTTTTTATTACAAAACCTTCAGGTAGATTTACATTTTTATAATTTTAATTGATACTTACCTGCCTTACCTGTACTCCGGCGCGCGTTCCGCGTGTTCGAGTCCCGTTTGGTGGTGTTATTCCCGTTTTCTGCATACATTTTGGTCGTAAATTCAGTTTTTTCAGGAAATTTCAAAAATTTTCTTCAGCGTAAATTCCAAAAACCTCATAGCTCGCTGGCCGGCGCCGAGACGCGTCTTTTGACGCCTCGCACGTCCGCCTAGCTCAGATAAAAAGTCAAAAATTTTTTGTAGTGGGGATTCTCATACGAGTAAGTACATACACGAAATCCACCTTAGTGATAGAACAATTTCATCTAACCGCTATAACTTTGCATCCCGGTGACGCATTCTGAAGCTTTTTTCAGCGTAGTAATTCGTTTTTAGGCTCCGTCTAACGTTCCCACTAGTTTAAATTGACAAAAACACCGAAAAACACTTTTCGGTTATTCACTTGCAAAAATTTCATTGTAAATTCCTTTAAAAAATTTTTTATTACAAAACCTTCAGGTAGATTTACATTTTTATAATTTTTCAAAAATTTTCTTCAGCGTAAATTCCAAAAACCTCATAGCTCGCTGGCCGGCGCCGAGACGCGTCTTTTGACACCTCGCACGTCCGCCTAGCTCAGATAAAAAGTCAAAAATTTTTTGTAGTGGGGATTCTCATACGAGTAAGTACATACACGAAATCCACCTTAGTGATAGAACAATTTCATCTAACCGCTATAACTTTGCATCCCGGTGACGCATTCTGAAGCTTTTTTCAGCGTAGTAATTCGTTTTTAGGCTCCGTCTAACGTTCCCACTAGTTTAAATTGACAAAAACACCGAAAAACACTTTTCGGTTATTCACTTGCAAAAATTTCATTGTAAATTCCTTTAAAAAATTTTTTATTACAAAACCTTCAGGTAGATTTACATTTTTATAATTTTAATTGATACTTACCTGCCTTACCTGTACTCCGGCGCGCGTTCCGCGTGTTCGAGTCCCGTTTGGTGGTGTTATTCCCGTTTTCTGCATACATTTTGGTCGTAAATTCAGTTTTTTCAGGAAATTTCAAAAATTTTCTTCAGCGTAAATTCCAAAAACCTCATAGCTCGCTGGCCGGCGCCGAGACGCGTCTTTTGACACCTCGCACGTCCGCCTAGCTCAGATAAAAAGTCAAAAATTTTTTGTAGTGGGGATTCTCATACGAGTAAGTACATACACGAAATCCACCTTAGTGATAGAACAATTTCATCTAACCGCTATAACTTTGCATCCCGGTGACGCATTCTGAAGCTTTTTTCAGCGTAGTAATTCGTTTTTAGGCTCCGTCTAACGTTCCCACTAGTTTAAATTGACAAAAACACCGAAAAACACTGTTCGGTTATTCACTTGCAAAAATTTCATTGTAAATTCCTTTAAAAAATTTTTTATTACAAAACCTTCAGGTAGATTTACATTTTTATAATTTTAATTGATACTTACCTGCCTTACCTGTACTCCGGCGCGCGTTCCGCGTGTTCGAGTCCCGTTTGGTGGTGTTATTCCCGTTTTCTGCATACATTTTGGTCGTAAATTCAGTTTTTTCAGGAAATTTCAAAAATTTTCTTCAGCGTAAATTCCAAAAACCTCATAGCTCGCTGGCCGGCGCCGAGACGCGTCTTTTGACACCTCGCACGTCCGCCTAGCTCAGATAAAAAGTCAAAAATTTTTTGTAGTGGGGATTCTCATACGAGTAAGTACATACACGAAATCCACCTTAGTGATAGAACAATTTCATCTAACCGCTATAACTTTGCATCCCGGTGACGCATTCTGAAGCTTTTTTCAGCGTAGTAATTCGTTTTTAGGCTCCGTCTAACGTTCCCACTAGTTTAAATTGACAAAAACACCGAAAAACACTTTTCGGTTATTCACTTGCAAAAATTTCATTGTAAATTCCTTTAAAAAATTTTTTATTACAAAACCTTCAGGTAGATTTACATTTTTATAATTTTAATTGATACTTACCTGCCTTACCTGTACTCCGGCGCGCGTTCCGCGTGTTCGAGTCCCGTTTGGTGGTGTTATTCCCGTTTTCTGCATACATTTTGGTCGTAAATTCAGTTTTTTCAGGAAATTTCAAAAATTTTCTTCAGCGTAAATTCCAAAAACCTCATAGCTCGCTGGCCGGCGCCGAGACGCGTCTTTTGACACCTCGCACGTCCGCCTAGCTCAGATAAAAAGTCAAAAATTTTTTGTAGTGGGGATTCTCATACGAGTAAGTACATACACGAAATCCACCTTAGTGATAGAACAATTTCATCTAACCGCTATAACTTTGCATCCCGGTGACGCATTCTGAAGCTTTTTTCAGCGTAGTAATTCGTTTTTAGGCTCCGTCTAACGTTCCCACTAGTTTAAATTGACAAAAACACCGAAAAACACTGTTCGGTTATTCACTTGCAAAAATTTCATTGTAAATTCCTTTAAAAAATTTTTTATTACAAAACCTTCAGGTAGATTTACATTTTTATAATTTTAATTGATACTTACCTGCCTTACCTGTACTCCGGCGCGCGTTCCGCGTGTTCGAGTCCCGTTTGGTGGTGTTATTCCCGTTTTCTGCATACATTTTGGTCGTAAATTCAGTTTTTTCAGGAAATTTCAAAAATTTTCTTCAGCGTAAATTCCAAAAACCTCATAGCTCGCTGGCCGGCGCCGAGACGCGTCTTTTGACACCTCGCACGTCCGCCTAGCTCAGATAAAAAGTCAAAAATTTTTTGTAGTGGGGATTCTCATACGAGTAAGTACATACACGAAATCCACCTTAGTGATAGAACAATTTCATCTAACCGCTATAACTTTGCATCCCGGTGACGCATTCTGAAGCTTTTTTCAGCGTAGTAATTCGTTTTTAGGCTCCGTCTAACGTTCCCACTAGTTTAAATTGACAAAAACACCGAAAAACACTTTTCGGTTATTCACTTGCAAAAATTTCATTGTAAATTCCTTTAAAAAATTTTTTATTACAAAACCTTCAGGTAGATTTACATTTTTATAATTTTAATTGATACTTACCTGCCTTACCTGTACTCCGGCGCGCGTTCCGCGTGTTCGAGTCCCGTTTGGTGGTGTTATTCCCGTTTTCTGCATACATTTTGGTCGTAAATTCAGTTTTTTCAGGAAATTTCAAAAATTTTCTTCAGCGTAAATTCCAAAAACCTCATAGCTCGCTGGCCGGCGCCGAGACGCGTCTTTTGACACCTCGCACGTCCGCCTAGCTCAGATAAAAAGTCAAAAATTTTTTGTAGTGGGGATTCTCATACGAGTAAGTACATACACGAAATCCACCTTAGTGATAGAACAATTTCATCTAACCGCTATAACTTTGCATCCCGGTGACGCATTCTGAAGCTTTTTTCAGCGTAGTAATTCGTTTTTAGGCTCCGTCTAACGTTCCCACTAGTTTAAATTGACAAAAACACCGAAAAACACTGTTCGGTTATTCACTTGCAAAAATTTCATTGTAAATTCCTTTAAAAAATTTTTTATTACAAAACCTTCAGGTAGATTTACATTTTTATAATTTTAATTGATACTTACCTGCCTTACCTGTACTCCGGCGCGCGTTCCGCGTGTTCGAGTCCCGTTTGGTGGTGTTATTCCCGTTTTCTGCATACATTTTGGTCGTAAATTCAGTTTTTTCAGGAAATTTCAAAAATTTTCTTCAGCGTAAATTCCAAAAACCTCATAGCTCGCTGGCCGGCGCCGAGACGCGTCTTTTGACACCTCGCACGTCCGCCTAGCTCAGATAAAAAGTCAAAAATTTTTTGTAGTGGGGATTCTCATACGAGTAAGTACATACACGAAATCCACCTTAGTGATAGAACAATTTCATCTAACCGCTATAACTTTGCATCCCGGTGACGCATTCTGAAGCTTTTTTCAGCGTAGTAATTCGTTTTTAGGCTCCGTCTAACGTTCCCACTAGTTTAAATTGACAAAAACACCGAAAAACACTTTTCGGTTATTCACTTTCAAAAATTTCATTGTAAATTCCTTTAAAAAATTTTTTATTACAAAACCTTCAGGTAGATTTACATTTTTATAATTTTAATTGATACTTACCTGCCTTACCTGTACTCCGGCGCGCGTTCCGCGTGTTCGAGTCCCGTTTGGTGGTGTTATTCCCGTTTTCTGCATACATTTTGGTCGTAAATTCAGTTTTTTCAGGAAATTTCAAAAATTTTCTTCAGCGTAAATTCCAAAAACCTCATAGCTCGCTGGCCGGCGCCGAGACGCGTCTTTTGACACCTCGCACGTCCGCCTAGCTCAGATAAAAAGTCAAAAATTTTTTGTAGTGGGGATTCTCATACGAGTAAGTACATACACGAAATCCACCTTAGTGATAGAACAATTTCATCTAACCGCTATAACTTTGCATCCCGGTGACGCATTCTGAAGCTTTTTTCAGCGTAGTAATTCGTTTTTAGGCTCCGTCTAACGTTCCCACTAGTTTAAATTGACAAAAACACCGAAAAACACTTTTCGGTTATTCACTTGCAAAAATTTCATTGTAAATTCCTTTAAAAAATTTTTTATTACAAAACCTTCAGGTAGATTTACATTTTTATAATTTTAATTGATACTTACCTGCCTTACCTGTACTCCGGCGCGCGTTCCGCGTGTTCGAGTCCCGTTTGGTGGTGTTATTCCCGTTTTCTGCATACATTTTGGTCGTAAATTCAGTTTTTTCAGGAAATTTCAAAAATTTTCTTCAGCGTAAATTCCAAAAACCTCATAGCTCGCTGGCCGGCGCCGAGACGCGTCTTTTGACGCCTCGCACGTCCGCCTAGCTCAGATAAAAAGTCAAAAATTTTTTGTAGTGGGGATTCTCATACGAGTAAGTACATACACGAAATCCACCTTAGTGATAGAACAATTTCATCTAACCGCTATAACTTTGCATCCCGGTGACGCATTCTGAAGCTTTTTTCAGCGTAGTAATTCGTTTTTAGGCTCCGTCTAACGTTCCCACTAGTTTAAATTGACAAAAACACCGAAAAACACTTTTCGGTTATTCACTTGCAAAAATTTCATTGTAAATTCCTTTAAAAAATTTTTTATTACAAAACCTTCAGGTAGATTTACATTTTTATAATTTTTCAAAAATTTTCTTCAGCGTAAATTCCAAAAACCTCATAGCTCGCTGGCCGGCGCCGAGACGCGTCTTTTGACACCTCGCACGTCCGCCTAGCTCAGATAAAAAGTCAAAAATTTTTTGTAGTGGGGATTCTCATACGAGTAAGTACATACACGAAATCCACCTTAGTGATAGAACAATTTCATCTAACCGCTATAACTTTGCATCCCGGTGACGCATTCTGAAGCTTTTTTCAGCGTAGTAATTCGTTTTTAGGCTCCGTCTAACGTTCCCACTAGTTTAAATTGACAAAAACACCGAAAAACACTTTTCGGTTATTCACTTGCAAAAATTTCATTGTAAATTCCTTTAAAAAATTTTTTATTACAAAACCTTCAGGTAGATTTACATTTTTATAATTTTAATTGATACTTACCTGCCTTACCTGTACTCCGGCGCGCGTTCCGCGTGTTCGAGTCCCGTTTGGTGGTGTTATTCCCGTTTTCTGCATACATTTTGGTCGTAAATTCAGTTTTTTCAGGAAATTTCAAAAATTTTCTTCAGCGTAAATTCCAAAAACCTCATAGCTCGCTGGCCGGCGCCGAGACGCGTCTTTTGACACCTCGCACGTCCGCCTAGCTCAGATAAAAAGTCAAAAATTTTTTGTAGTGGGGATTCTCATACGAGTAAGTACATACACGAAATCCACCTTAGTGATAGAACAATTTCATCTAACCGCTATAACTTTGCATCCCGGTGACGCATTCTGAAGCTTTTTTCAGCGTAGTAATTCGTTTTTAGGCTCCGTCTAACGTTCCCACTAGTTTAAATTGACAAAAACACCGAAAAACACTGTTCGGTTATTCACTTGCAAAAATTTCATTGTAAATTCCTTTAAAAAATTTTTTATTACAAAACCTTCAGGTAGATTTACATTTTTATAATTTTAATTGATACTTACCTGCCTTACCTGTACTCCGGCGCGCGTTCCGCGTGTTCGAGTCCCGTTTGGTGGTGTTATTCCCGTTTTCTGCATACATTTTGGTCGTAAATTCAGTTTTTTCAGGAAATTTCAAAAATTTTCTTCAGCGTAAATTCCAAAAACCTCATAGCTCGCTGGCCGGCGCCGAGACGCGTCTTTTGACACCTCGCACGTCCGCCTAGCTCAGATAAAAAGTCAAAAATTTTTTGTAGTGGGGATTCTCATACGAGTAAGTACATACACGAAATCCACCTTAGTGATAGAACAATTTCATCTAACCGCTATAACTTTGCATCCCGGTGACGCATTCTGAAGCTTTTTTCAGCGTAGTAATTCGTTTTTAGGCTCCGTCTAACGTTCCCACTAGTTTAAATTGACAAAAACACCGAAAAACACTTTTCGGTTATTCACTTGCAAAAATTTCATTGTAAATTCCTTTAAAAAATTTTTTATTACAAAACCTTCAGGTAGATTTACATTTTTATAATTTTAATTGATACTTACCTGCCTTACCTGTACTCCGGCGCGCGTTCCGCGTGTTCGAGTCCCGTTTGGTGGTGTTATTCCCGTTTTCTGCATACATTTTGGTCGTAAATTCAGTTTTTTCAGGAAATTTCAAAAATTTTCTTCAGCGTAAATTCCAAAAACCTCATAGCTCGCTGGCCGGCGCCGAGACGCGTCTTTTGACACCTCGCACGTCCGCCTAGCTCAGATAAAAAGTCAAAAATTTTTTGTAGTGGGGATTCTCATACGAGTAAGTACATACACGAAATCCACCTTAGTGATAGAACAATTTCATCTAACCGCTATAACTTTGCATCCCGGTGACGCATTCTGAAGCTTTTTTCAGCGTAGTAATTCGTTTTTAGGCTCCGTCTAACGTTCCCACTAGTTTAAATTGACAAAAACACCGAAAAACACTGTTCGGTTATTCACTTGCAAAAATTTCATTGTAAATTCCTTTAAAAAATTTTTTATTACAAAACCTTCAGGTAGATTTACATTTTTATAATTTTAATTGATACTTACCTGCCTTACCTGTACTCCGGCGCGCGTTCCGCGTGTTCGAGTCCCGTTTGGTGGTGTTATTCCCGTTTTCTGCATACATTTTGGTCGTAAATTCAGTTTTTTCAGGAAATTTCAAAAATTTTCTTCAGCGTAAATTCCAAAAACCTCATAGCTCGCTGGCCGGCGCCGAGACGCGTCTTTTGACACCTCGCACGTCCGCCTAGCTCAGATAAAAAGTCAAAAATTTTTTGTAGTGGGGATTCTCATACGAGTAAGTACATACACGAAATCCACCTTAGTGATAGAACAATTTCATCTAACCGCTATAACTTTGCATCCCGGTGACGCATTCTGAAGCTTTTTTCAGCGTAGTAATTCGTTTTTAGGCTCCGTCTAACGTTCCCACTAGTTTAAATTGACAAAAACACCGAAAAACACTGTTCGGTTATTCACTTGCAAAAATTTCATTGTAAATTCCTTTAAAAAATTTTTTATTACAAAACCTTCAGGTAGATTTACATTTTTATAATTTTAATTGATACTTACCTGCCTTACCTGTACTCCGGCGCGCGTTCCGCGTGTTCGAGTCCCGTTTGGTGGTGTTATTCCCGTTTTCTGCATACATTTTGGTCGTAAATTCAGTTTTTTCAGGAAATTTCAAAAATTTTCTTCAGCGTAAATTCCAAAAACCTCATAGCTCGCTGGCCGGCGCCGAGACGCGTCTTTTGACACCTCGCACGTCCGCCTAGCTCAGATAAAAAGTCAAAAATTTTTTGTAGTGGGGATTCTCATACGAGTAAGTACATACACGAAATCCACCTTAGTGATAGAACAATTTCATCTAACCGCTATAACTTTGCATCCCGGTGACGCATTCTGAAGCTTTTTTCAGCGTAGTAATTCGTTTTTAGGCTCCGTCTAACGTTCCCACTAGTTTAAATTGACAAAAACACCGAAAAACACTTTTCGGTTATTCACTTGCAAAAATTTCATTGTAAATTCCTTTAAAAAATTTTTTATTACAAAACCTTCAGGTAGATTTACATTTTTATAATTTTAATTGATACTTACCTGCCTTACCTGTACTCCGGCGCGCGTTCCGCGTGTTCGAGTCCCGTTTGGTGGTGTTATTCCCGTTTTCTGCATACATTTTGGTCGTAAATTCAGTTTTTTCAGGAAATTTCAAAAATTTTCTTCAGCGTAAATTCCAAAAACCTCATAGCTCGCTGGCCGGCGCCGAGACGCGTCTTTTGACACCTCGCACGTCCGCCTAGCTCAGATAAAAAGTCAAAAATTTTTTGTAGTGGGGATTCTCATACGAGTAAGTACATACACGAAATCCACCTTAGTGATAGAACAATTTCATCTAACCGCTATAACTTTGCATCCCGGTGACGCATTCTGAAGCTTTTTTCAGCGTAGTAATTCGTTTTTAGGCTCCGTCTAACGTTCCCACTAGTTTAAATTGACAAAAACACCGAAAAACACTTTTCGGTTATTCACTTGCAAAAATTTCATTGTAAATTCCTTTAAAAAATTTTTTATTACAAAACCTTCAGGTAGATTTACATTTTTATAATTTTAATTGATACTTACCTGCCTTACCTGTACTCCGGCGCGCGTTCCGCGTGTTCGAGTCCCGTTTGGTGGTGTTATTCCCGTTTTCTGCATACATTTTGGTCGTAAATTCAGTTTTTTCAGGAAATTTCAAAAATTTTCTTCAGCGTAAATTCCAAAAACCTCATAGCTCGCTGGCCGGCGCCGAGACGCGTCTTTTGACGCCTCGCACGTCCGCCTAGCTCAGATAAAAAGTCAAAAATTTTTTGTAGTGGGGATTCTCATACGAGTAAGTACATACACGAAATCCACCTTAGTGATAGAACAATTTCATCTAACCGCTATAACTTTGCATCCCGGTGACGCATTCTGAAGCTTTTTTCAGCGTAGTAATTCGTTTTTAGGCTCCGTCTAACGTTCCCACTAGTTTAAATTGACAAAAACACCGAAAAACACTTTTCGGTTATTCACTTGCAAAAATTTCATTGTAAATTCCTTTAAAAAATTTTTTATTACAAAACCTTCAGGTAGATTTACATTTTTATAATTTTTCAAAAATTTTCTTCAGCGTAAATTCCAAAAACCTCATAGCTCGCTGGCCGGCGCCGAGACGCGTCTTTTGACACCTCGCACGTCCGCCTAGCTCAGATAAAAAGTCAAAAATTTTTTGTAGTGGGGATTCTCATACGAGTAAGTACATACACGAAATCCACCTTAGTGATAGAACAATTTCATCTAACCGCTATAACTTTGCATCCCGGTGACGCATTCTGAAGCTTTTTTCAGCGTAGTAATTCGTTTTTAGGCTCCGTCTAACGTTCCCACTAGTTTAAATTGACAAAAACACCGAAAAACACTTTTCGGTTATTCACTTGCAAAAATTTCATTGTAAATTCCTTTAAAAAATTTTTTATTACAAAACCTTCAGGTAGATTTACATTTTTATAATTTTAATTGATACTTACCTGCCTTACCTGTACTCCGGCGCGCGTTCCGCGTGTTCGAGTCCCGTTTGGTGGTGTTATTCCCGTTTTCTGCATACATTTTGGTCGTAAATTCAGTTTTTTCAGGAAATTTCAAAAATTTTCTTCAGCGTAAATTCCAAAAACCTCATAGCTCGCTGGCCGGCGCCGAGACGCGTCTTTTGACACCTCGCACGTCCGCCTAGCTCAGATAAAAAGTCAAAAATTTTTTGTAGTGGGGATTCTCATACGAGTAAGTACATACACGAAATCCACCTTAGTGATAGAACAATTTCATCTAACCGCTATAACTTTGCATCCCGGTGACGCATTCTGAAGCTTTTTTCAGCGTAGTAATTCGTTTTTAGGCTCCGTCTAACGTTCCCACTAGTTTAAATTGACAAAAACACCGAAAAACACTTTTCGGTTATTCACTTGCAAAAATTTCATTGTAAATTCCTTTAAAAAATTTTTTATTACAAAACCTTCAGGTAGATTTACATTTTTATAATTTTAATTGATACTTACCTGCCTTACCTGTACTCCGGCGCGCGTTCCGCGTGTTCGAGTCCCGTTTGGTGGTGTTATTCCCGTTTTCTGCATACATTTTGGTCGTAAATTCAGTTTTTTCAGGAAATTTCAAAAATTTTCTTCAGCGTAAATTCCAAAAACCTCATAGCTCGCTGGCCGGCGCCGAGACGCGTCTTTTGACGCCTCGCACGTCCGCCTAGCTCAGATAAAAAGTCAAAAATTTTTTGTAGTGGGGATTCTCATACGAGTAAGTACATACACGAAATCCACCTTAGTGATAGAACAATTTCATCTAACCGCTATAACTTTGCATCCCGGTGACGCATTCTGAAGCTTTTTTCAGCGTAGTAATTCGTTTTTAGGCTCCGTCTAACGTTCCCACTAGTTTAAATTGACAAAAACACCGAAAAACACTTTTCGGTTATTCACTTGCAAAAATTTCATTGTAAATTCCTTTAAAAAATTTTTTATTACAAAACCTTCAGGTAGATTTACATTTTTATAATTTTTCAAAAATTTTCTTCAGCGTAAATTCCAAAAACCTCATAGCTCGCTGGCCGGCGCCGAGACGCGTCTTTTGACACCTCGCACGTCCGCCTAGCTCAGATAAAAAGTCAAAAATTTTTTGTAGTGGGGATTCTCATACGAGTAAGTACATACACGAAATCCACCTTAGTGATAGAACAATTTCATCTAACCGCTATAACTTTGCATCCCGGTGACGCATTCTGAAGCTTTTTTCAGCGTAGTAATTCGTTTTTAGGCTCCGTCTAACGTTCCCACTAGTTTAAATTGACAAAAACACCGAAAAACACTTTTCGGTTATTCACTTGCAAAAATTTCATTGTAAATTCCTTTAAAAAATTTTTTATTACAAAACCTTCAGGTAGATTTACATTTTTATAATTTTAATTGATACTTACCTGCCTTACCTGTACTCCGGCGCGCGTTCCGCGTGTTCGAGTCCCGTTTGGTGGTGTTATTCCCGTTTTCTGCATACATTTTGGTCGTAAATTCAGTTTTTTCAGGAAATTTCAAAAATTTTCTTCAGCGTAAATTCCAAAAACCTCATAGCTCGCTGGCCGGCGCCGAGACGCGTCTTTTGACACCTCGCACGTCCGCCTAGCTCAGATAAAAAGTCAAAAATTTTTTGTAGTGGGGATTCTCATACGAGTAAGTACATACACGAAATCCACCTTAGTGATAGAACAATTTCATCTAACCGCTATAACTTTGCATCCCGGTGACGCATTCTGAAGCTTTTTTCAGCGTAGTAATTCGTTTTTAGGCTCCGTCTAACGTTCCCACTAGTTTAAATTGACAAAAACACCGAAAAACACTGTTCGGTTATTCACTTGCAAAAATTTCATTGTAAATTCCTTTAAAAAATTTTTTATTACAAAACCTTCAGGTAGATTTACATTTTTATAATTTTAATTGATACTTACCTGCCTTACCTGTACTCCGGCGCGCGTTCCGCGTGTTCGAGTCCCGTTTGGTGGTGTTATTCCCGTTTTCTGCATACATTTTGGTCGTAAATTCAGTTTTTTCAGGAAATTTCAAAAATTTTCTTCAGCGTAAATTCCAAAAACCTCATAGCTCGCTGGCCGGCGCCGAGACGCGTCTTTTGACACCTCGCACGTCCGCCTAGCTCAGATAAAAAGTCAAAAATTTTTTGTAGTGGGGATTCTCATACGAGTAAGTACATACACGAAATCCACCTTAGTGATAGAACAATTTCATCTAACCGCTATAACTTTGCATCCCGGTGACGCATTCTGAAGCTTTTTTCAGCGTAGTAATTCGTTTTTAGGCTCCGTCTAACGTTCCCACTAGTTTAAATTGACAAAAACACCGAAAAACACTTTTCGGTTATTCACTTTCAAAAATTTCATTGTAAATTCCTTTAAAAAATTTTTTATTACAAAACCTTCAGGTAGATTTACATTTTTATAATTTTAATTGATACTTACCTGCCTTACCTGTACTCCGGCGCGCGTTCCGCGTGTTCGAGTCCCGTTTGGTGGTGTTATTCCCGTTTTCTGCATACATTTTGGTCGTAAATTCAGTTTTTTCAGGAAATTTCAAAAATTTTCTTCAGCGTAAATTCCAAAAACCTCATAGCTCGCTGGCCGGCGCCGAGACGCGTCTTTTGACACCTCGCACGTCCGCCTAGCTCAGATAAAAAGTCAAAAATTTTTTGTAGTGGGGATTCTCATACGAGTAAGTACATACACGAAATCCACCTTAGTGATAGAACAATTTCATCTAACCGCTATAACTTTGCATCCCGGTGACGCATTCTGAAGCTTTTTTCAGCGTAGTAATTCGTTTTTAGGCTCCGTCTAACGTTCCCACTAGTTTAAATTGACAAAAACACCGAAAAACACTTTTCGGTTATTCACTTGCAAAAATTTCATTGTAAATTCCTTTAAAAAATTTTTTATTACAAAACCTTCAGGTAGATTTACATTTTTATAATTTTAATTGATACTTACCTGCCTTACCTGTACTCCGGCGCGCGTTCCGCGTGTTCGAGTCCCGTTTGGTGGTGTTATTCCCGTTTTCTGCATACATTTTGGTCGTAAATTCAGTTTTTTCAGGAAATTTCAAAAATTTTCTTCAGCGTAAATTCCAAAAACCTCATAGCTCGCTGGCCGGCGCCGAGACGCGTCTTTTGACGCCTCGCACGTCCGCCTAGCTCAGATAAAAAGTCAAAAATTTTTTGTAGTGGGGATTCTCATACGAGTAAGTACATACACGAAATCCACCTTAGTGATAGAACAATTTCATCTAACCGCTATAACTTTGCATCCCGGTGACGCATTCTGAAGCTTTTTTCAGCGTAGTAATTCGTTTTTAGGCTCCGTCTAACGTTCCCACTAGTTTAAATTGACAAAAACACCGAAAAACACTTTTCGGTTATTCACTTGCAAAAATTTCATTGTAAATTCCTTTAAAAAATTTTTTATTACAAAACCTTCAGGTAGATTTACATTTTTATAATTTTTCAAAAATTTTCTTCAGCGTAAATTCCAAAAACCTCATAGCTCGCTGGCCGGCGCCGAGACGCGTCTTTTGACACCTCGCACGTCCGCCTAGCTCAGATAAAAAGTCAAAAATTTTTTGTAGTGGGGATTCTCATACGAGTAAGTACATACACGAAATCCACCTTAGTGATAGAACAATTTCATCTAACCGCTATAACTTTGCATCCCGGTGACGCATTCTGAAGCTTTTTTCAGCGTAGTAATTCGTTTTTAGGCTCCGTCTAACGTTCCCACTAGTTTAAATTGACAAAAACACCGAAAAACACTTTTCGGTTATTCACTTGCAAAAATTTCATTGTAAATTCCTTTAAAAAATTTTTTATTACAAAACCTTCAGGTAGATTTACATTTTTATAATTTTAATTGATACTTACCTGCCTTACCTGTACTCCGGCGCGCGTTCCGCGTGTTCGAGTCCCGTTTGGTGGTGTTATTCCCGTTTTCTGCATACATTTTGGTCGTAAATTCAGTTTTTTCAGGAAATTTCAAAAATTTTCTTCAGCGTAAATTCCAAAAACCTCATAGCTCGCTGGCCGGCGCCGAGACGCGTCTTTTGACACCTCGCACGTCCGCCTAGCTCAGATAAAAAGTCAAAAATTTTTTGTAGTGGGGATTCTCATACGAGTAAGTACATACACGAAATCCACCTTAGTGATAGAACAATTTCATCTAACCGCTATAACTTTGCATCCCGGTGACGCATTCTGAAGCTTTTTTCAGCGTAGTAATTCGTTTTTAGGCTCCGTCTAACGTTCCCACTAGTTTAAATTGACAAAAACACCGAAAAACACTGTTCGGTTATTCACTTGCAAAAATTTCATTGTAAATTCCTTTAAAAAATTTTTTATTACAAAACCTTCAGGTAGATTTACATTTTTATAATTTTAATTGATACTTACCTGCCTTACCTGTACTCCGGCGCGCGTTCCGCGTGTTCGAGTCCCGTTTGGTGGTGTTATTCCCGTTTTCTGCATACATTTTGGTCGTAAATTCAGTTTTTTCAGGAAATTTCAAAAATTTTCTTCAGCGTAAATTCCAAAAACCTCATAGCTCGCTGGCCGGCGCCGAGACGCGTCTTTTGACACCTCGCACGTCCGCCTAGCTCAGATAAAAAGTCAAAAATTTTTTGTAGTGGGGATTCTCATACGAGTAAGTACATACACGAAATCCACCTTAGTGATAGAACAATTTCATCTAACCGCTATAACTTTGCATCCCGGTGACGCATTCTGAAGCTTTTTTCAGCGTAGTAATTCGTTTTTAGGCTCCGTCTAACGTTCCCACTAGTTTAAATTGACAAAAACACCGAAAAACACTTTTCGGTTATTCACTTTCAAAAATTTCATTGTAAATTCCTTTAAAAAATTTTTTATTACAAAACCTTCAGGTAGATTTACATTTTTATAATTTTAATTGATACTTACCTGCCTTACCTGTACTCCGGCGCGCGTTCCGCGTGTTCGAGTCCCGTTTGGTGGTGTTATTCCCGTTTTCTGCATACATTTTGGTCGTAAATTCAGTTTTTTCAGGAAATTTCAAAAATTTTCTTCAGCGTAAATTCCAAAAACCTCATAGCTCGCTGGCCGGCGCCGAGACGCGTCTTTTGACACCTCGCACGTCCGCCTAGCTCAGATAAAAAGTCAAAAATTTTTTGTAGTGGGGATTCTCATACGAGTAAGTACATACACGAAATCCACCTTAGTGATAGAACAATTTCATCTAACCGCTATAACTTTGCATCCCGGTGACGCATTCTGAAGCTTTTTTCAGCGTAGTAATTCGTTTTTAGGCTCCGTCTAACGTTCCCACTAGTTTAAATTGACAAAAACACCGAAAAACACTTTTCGGTTATTCACTTGCAAAAATTTCATTGTAAATTCCTTTAAAAAATTTTTTATTACAAAACCTTCAGGTAGATTTACATTTTTATAATTTTAATTGATACTTACCTGCCTTACCTGTACTCCGGCGCGCGTTCCGCGTGTTCGAGTCCCGTTTGGTGGTGTTATTCCCGTTTTCTGCATACATTTTGGTCGTAAATTCAGTTTTTTCAGGAAATTTCAAAAATTTTCTTCAGCGTAAATTCCAAAAACCTCATAGCTCGCTGGCCGGCGCCGAGACGCGTCTTTTGACGCCTCGCACGTCCGCCTAGCTCAGATAAAAAGTCAAAAATTTTTTGTAGTGGGGATTCTCATACGAGTAAGTACATACACGAAATCCACCTTAGTGATAGAACAATTTCATCTAACCGCTATAACTTTGCATCCCGGTGACGCATTCTGAAGCTTTTTTCAGCGTAGTAATTCGTTTTTAGGCTCCGTCTAACGTTCCCACTAGTTTAAATTGACAAAAACACCGAAAAACACTTTTCGGTTATTCACTTGCAAAAATTTCATTGTAAATTCCTTTAAAAAATTTTTTATTACAAAACCTTCAGGTAGATTTACATTTTTATAATTTTTCAAAAATTTTCTTCAGCGTAAATTCCAAAAACCTCATAGCTCGCTGGCCGGCGCCGAGACGCGTCTTTTGACACCTCGCACGTCCGCCTAGCTCAGATAAAAAGTCAAAAATTTTTTGTAGTGGGGATTCTCATACGAGTAAGTACATACACGAAATCCACCTTAGTGATAGAACAATTTCATCTAACCGCTATAACTTTGCATCCCGGTGACGCATTCTGAAGCTTTTTTCAGCGTAGTAATTCGTTTTTAGGCTCCGTCTAACGTTCCCACTAGTTTAAATTGACAAAAACACCGAAAAACACTTTTCGGTTATTCACTTGCAAAAATTTCATTGTAAATTCCTTTAAAAAATTTTTTATTACAAAACCTTCAGGTAGATTTACATTTTTATAATTTTAATTGATACTTACCTGCCTTACCTGTACTCCGGCGCGCGTTCCGCGTGTTCGAGTCCCGTTTGGTGGTGTTATTCCCGTTTTCTGCATACATTTTGGTCGTAAATTCAGTTTTTTCAGGAAATTTCAAAAATTTTCTTCAGCGTAAATTCCAAAAACCTCATAGCTCGCTGGCCGGCGCCGAGACGCGTCTTTTGACACCTCGCACGTCCGCCTAGCTCAGATAAAAAGTCAAAAATTTTTTGTAGTGGGGATTCTCATACGAGTAAGTACATACACGAAATCCACCTTAGTGATAGAACAATTTCATCTAACCGCTATAACTTTGCATCCCGGTGACGCATTCTGAAGCTTTTTTCAGCGTAGTAATTCGTTTTTAGGCTCCGTCTAACGTTCCCACTAGTTTAAATTGACAAAAACACCGAAAAACACTTTTCGGTTATTCACTTGCAAAAATTTCATTGTAAATTCCTTTAAAAAAATTTTTATTACAAAACCTTCAGGTAGATTTACATTTTTATAATTTTAATTGATACTTACCTGCCTTACCTGTACTCCGGCGCGCGTTCCGCGTGTTCGAGTCCCGTTTGGTGGTGTTATTCCCGTTTTCTGCATACATTTTGGTCGTAAATTCAGTTTTTTCAGGAAATTTCAAAAATTTTCTTCAGCGTAAATTCCAAAAACCTCATAGCTCGCTGGCCGGCGCCGAGACGCGTCTTTTGACGCCTCGCACGTCCGCCTAGCTCAGATAAAAAGTCAAAAATTTTTTGTAGTGGGGATTCTCATACGAGTAAGTACATACACGAAATCCACCTTAGTGATAGAACAATTTCATCTAACCGCTATAACTTTGCATCCCGGTGACGCATTCTGAAGCTTTTTTCAGCGTAGTAATTCGTTTTTAGGCTCCGTCTAACGTTCCCACTAGTTTAAATTGACAAAAACACCGAAAAACACTTTTCGGTTATTCACTTGCAAAAATTTCATTGTAAATTCCTTTAAAAAATTTTTTATTACAAAACCTTCAGGTAGATTTACATTTTTATAATTTTTCAAAAATTTTCTTCAGCGTAAATTCCAAAAACCTCATAGCTCGCTGGCCGGCGCCGAGACGCGTCTTTTGACACCTCGCACGTCCGCCTAGCTCAGATAAAAAGTCAAAAATTTTTTGTAGTGGGGATTCTCATACGAGTAAGTACATACACGAAATCCACCTTAGTGATAGAACAATTTCATCTAACCGCTATAACTTTGCATCCCGGTGACGCATTCTGAAGCTTTTTTCAGCGTAGTAATTCGTTTTTAGGCTCCGTCTAACGTTCCCACTAGTTTAAATTGACAAAAACACCGAAAAACACTTTTCGGTTATTCACTTGCAAAAATTTCATTGTAAATTCCTTTAAAAAATTTTTTATTACAAAACCTTCAGGTAGATTTACATTTTTATAATTTTAATTGATACTTACCTGCCTTACCTGTACTCCGGCGCGCGTTCCGCGTGTTCGAGTCCCGTTTGGTGGTGTTATTCCCGTTTTCTGCATACATTTTGGTCGTAAATTCAGTTTTTTCAGGAAATTTCAAAAATTTTCTTCAGCGTAAATTCCAAAAACCTCATAGCTCGCTGGCCGGCGCCGAGACGCGTCTTTTGACACCTCGCACGTCCGCCTAGCTCAGATAAAAAGTCAAAAATTTTTTGTAGTGGGGATTCTCATACGAGTAAGTACATACACGAAATCCACCTTAGTGATAGAACAATTTCATCTAACCGCTATAACTTTGCATCCCGGTGACGCATTCTGAAGCTTTTTTCAGCGTAGTAATTCGTTTTTAGGCTCCGTCTAACGTTCCCACTAGTTTAAATTGACAAAAACACCGAAAAACACTGTTCGGTTATTCACTTGCAAAAATTTCATTGTAAATTCCTTTAAAAAATTTTTTATTACAAAACCTTCAGGTAGATTTACATTTTTATAATTTTAATTGATACTTACCTGCCTTACCTGTACTCCGGCGCGCGTTCCGCGTGTTCGAGTCCCGTTTGGTGGTGTTATTCCCGTTTTCTGCATACATTTTGGTCGTAAATTCAGTTTTTTCAGGAAATTTCAAAAATTTTCTTCAGCGTAAATTCCAAAAACCTCATAGCTCGCTGGCCGGCGCCGAGACGCGTCTTTTGACACCTCGCACGTCCGCCTAGCTCAGATAAAAAGTCAAAAATTTTTTGTAGTGGGGATTCTCATACGAGTAAGTACATACACGAAATCCACCTTAGTGATAGAACAATTTCATCTAACCGCTATAACTTTGCATCCCGGTGACGCATTCTGAAGCTTTTTTCAGCGTAGTAATTCGTTTTTAGGCTCCGTCTAACGTTCCCACTAGTTTAAATTGACAAAAACACCGAAAAACACTTTTCGGTTATTCACTTTCAAAAATTTCATTGTAAATTCCTTTAAAAAATTTTTTATTACAAAACCTTCAGGTAGATTTACATTTTTATAATTTTAATTGATACTTACCTGCCTTACCTGTACTCCGGCGCGCGTTCCGCGTGTTCGAGTCCCGTTTGGTGGTGTTATTCCCGTTTTCTGCATACATTTTGGTCGTAAATTCAGTTTTTTCAGGAAATTTCAAAAATTTTCTTCAGCGTAAATTCCAAAAACCTCATAGCTCGCTGGCCGGCGCCGAGACGCGTCTTTTGACACCTCGCACGTCCGCCTAGCTCAGATAAAAAGTCAAAAATTTTTTGTAGTGGGGATTCTCATACGAGTAAGTACATACACGAAATCCACCTTAGTGATAGAACAATTTCATCTAACCGCTATAACTTTGCATCCCGGTGACGCATTCTGAAGCTTTTTTCAGCGTAGTAATTCGTTTTTAGGCTCCGTCTAACGTTCCCACTAGTTTAAATTGACAAAAACACCGAAAAACACTTTTCGGTTATTCACTTGCAAAAATTTCATTGTAAATTCCTTTAAAAAATTTTTTATTACAAAACCTTCAGGTAGATTTACATTTTTATAATTTTAATTGATACTTACCTGCCTTACCTGTACTCCGGCGCGCGTTCCGCGTGTTCGAGTCCCGTTTGGTGGTGTTATTCCCGTTTTCTGCATACATTTTGGTCGTAAATTCAGTTTTTTCAGGAAATTTCAAAAATTTTCTTCAGCGTAAATTCCAAAAACCTCATAGCTCGCTGGCCGGCGCCGAGACGCGTCTTTTGACGCCTCGCACGTCCGCCTAGCTCAGATAAAAAGTCAAAAATTTTTTGTAGTGGGGATTCTCATACGAGTAAGTACATACACGAAATCCACCTTAGTGATAGAACAATTTCATCTAACCGCTATAACTTTGCATCCCGGTGACGCATTCTGAAGCTTTTTTCAGCGTAGTAATTCGTTTTTAGGCTCCGTCTAACGTTCCCACTAGTTTAAATTGACAAAAACACCGAAAAACACTTTTCGGTTATTCACTTGCAAAAATTTCATTGTAAATTCCTTTAAAAAATTTTTTATTACAAAACCTTCAGGTAGATTTACATTTTTATAATTTTTCAAAAATTTTCTTCAGCGTAAATTCCAAAAACCTCATAGCTCGCTGGCCGGCGCCGAGACGCGTCTTTTGACACCTCGCACGTCCGCCTAGCTCAGATAAAAAGTCAAAAATTTTTTGTAGTGGGGATTCTCATACGAGTAAGTACATACACGAAATCCACCTTAGTGATAGAACAATTTCATCTAACCGCTATAACTTTGCATCCCGGTGACGCATTCTGAAGCTTTTTTCAGCGTAGTAATTCGTTTTTAGGCTCCGTCTAACGTTCCCACTAGTTTAAATTGACAAAAACACCGAAAAACACTTTTCGGTTATTCACTTGCAAAAATTTCATTGTAAATTCCTTTAAAAAATTTTTTATTACAAAACCTTCAGGTAGATTTACATTTTTATAATTTTAATTGATACTTACCTGCCTTACCTGTACTCCGGCGCGCGTTCCGCGTGTTCGAGTCCCGTTTGGTGGTGTTATTCCCGTTTTCTGCATACATTTTGGTCGTAAATTCAGTTTTTTCAGGAAATTTCAAAAATTTTCTTCAGCGTAAATTCCAAAAACCTCATAGCTCGCTGGCCGGCGCCGAGACGCGTCTTTTGACACCTCGCACGTCCGCCTAGCTCAGATAAAAAGTCAAAAATTTTTTGTAGTGGGGATTCTCATACGAGTAAGTACATACACGAAATCCACCTTAGTGATAGAACAATTTCATCTAACCGCTATAACTTTGCATCCCGGTGACGCATTCTGAAGCTTTTTTCAGCGTAGTAATTCGTTTTTAGGCTCCGTCTAACGTTCCCACTAGTTTAAATTGACAAAAACACCGAAAAACACTGTTCGGTTATTCACTTGCAAAAATTTCATTGTAAATTCCTTTAAAAAATTTTTTATTACAAAACCTTCAGGTAGATTTACATTTTTATAATTTTAATTGATACTTACCTGCCTTACCTGTACTCCGGCGCGCGTTCCGCGTGTTCGAGTCCCGTTTGGTGGTGTTATTCCCGTTTTCTGCATACATTTTGGTCGTAAATTCAGTTTTTTCAGGAAATTTCAAAAATTTTCTTCAGCGTAAATTCCAAAAACCTCATAGCTCGCTGGCCGGCGCCGAGACGCGTCTTTTGACACCTCGCACGTCCGCCTAGCTCAGATAAAAAGTCAAAAATTTTTTGTAGTGGGGATTCTCATACGAGTAAGTACATACACGAAATCCACCTTAGTGATAGAACAATTTCATCTAACCGCTATAACTTTGCATCCCGGTGACGCATTCTGAAGCTTTTTTCAGCGTAGTAATTCGTTTTTAGGCTCCGTCTAACGTTCCCACTAGTTTAAATTGACAAAAACACCGAAAAACACTTTTCGGTTATTCACTTTCAAAAATTTCATTGTAAATTCCTTTAAAAAATTTTTTATTACAAAACCTTCAGGTAGATTTACATTTTTATAATTTTAATTGATACTTACCTGCCTTACCTGTACTCCGGCGCGCGTTCCGCGTGTTCGAGTCCCGTTTGGTGGTGTTATTCCCGTTTTCTGCATACATTTTGGTCGTAAATTCAGTTTTTTCAGGAAATTTCAAAAATTTTCTTCAGCGTAAATTCCAAAAACCTCATAGCTCGCTGGCCGGCGCCGAGACGCGTCTTTTGACACCTCGCACGTCCGCCTAGCTCAGATAAAAAGTCAAAAATTTTTTGTAGTGGGGATTCTCATACGAGTAAGTACATACACGAAATCCACCTTAGTGATAGAACAATTTCATCTAACCGCTATAACTTTGCATCCCGGTGACGCATTCTGAAGCTTTTTTCAGCGTAGTAATTCGTTTTTAGGCTCCGTCTAACGTTCCCACTAGTTTAAATTGACAAAAACACCGAAAAACACTTTTCGGTTATTCACTTGCAAAAATTTCATTGTAAATTCCTTTAAAAAATTTTTTATTACAAAACCTTCAGGTAGATTTACATTTTTATAATTTTAATTGATACTTACCTGCCTTACCTGTACTCCGGCGCGCGTTCCGCGTGTTCGAGTCCCGTTTGGTGGTGTTATTCCCGTTTTCTGCATACATTTTGGTCGTAAATTCAGTTTTTTCAGGAAATTTCAAAAATTTTCTTCAGCGTAAATTCCAAAAACCTCATAGCTCGCTGGCCGGCGCCGAGACGCGTCTTTTGACGCCTCGCACGTCCGCCTAGCTCAGATAAAAAGTCAAAAATTTTTTGTAGTGGGGATTCTCATACGAGTAAGTACATACACGAAATCCACCTTAGTGATAGAACAATTTCATCTAACCGCTATAACTTTGCATCCCGGTGACGCATTCTGAAGCTTTTTTCAGCGTAGTAATTCGTTTTTAGGCTCCGTCTAACGTTCCCACTAGTTTAAATTGACAAAAACACCGAAAAACACTTTTCGGTTATTCACTTGCAAAAATTTCATTGTAAATTCCTTTAAAAAATTTTTTATTACAAAACCTTCAGGTAGATTTACATTTTTATAATTTTTCAAAAATTTTCTTCAGCGTAAATTCCAAAAACCTCATAGCTCGCTGGCCGGCGCCGAGACGCGTCTTTTGACACCTCGCACGTCCGCCTAGCTCAGATAAAAAGTCAAAAATTTTTTGTAGTGGGGATTCTCATACGAGTAAGTACATACACGAAATCCACCTTAGTGATAGAACAATTTCATCTAACCGCTATAACTTTGCATCCCGGTGACGCATTCTGAAGCTTTTTTCAGCGTAGTAATTCGTTTTTAGGCTCCGTCTAACGTTCCCACTAGTTTAAATTGACAAAAACACCGAAAAACACTTTTCGGTTATTCACTTGCAAAAATTTCATTGTAAATTCCTTTAAAAAATTTTTTATTACAAAACCTTCAGGTAGATTTACATTTTTATAATTTTAATTGATACTTACCTGCCTTACCTGTACTCCGGCGCGCGTTCCGCGTGTTCGAGTCCCGTTTGGTGGTGTTATTCCCGTTTTCTGCATACATTTTGGTCGTAAATTCAGTTTTTTCAGGAAATTTCAAAAATTTTCTTCAGCGTAAATTCCAAAAACCTCATAGCTCGCTGGCCGGCGCCGAGACGCGTCTTTTGACACCTCGCACGTCCGCCTAGCTCAGATAAAAAGTCAAAAATTTTTTGTAGTGGGGATTCTCATACGAGTAAGTACATACACGAAATCCACCTTAGTGATAGAACAATTTCATCTAACCGCTATAACTTTGCATCCCGGTGACGCATTCTGAAGCTTTTTTCAGCGTAGTAATTCGTTTTTAGGCTCCGTCTAACGTTCCCACTAGTTTAAATTGACAAAAACACCGAAAAACACTGTTCGGTTATTCACTTGCAAAAATTTCATTGTAAATTCCTTTAAAAAATTTTTTATTACAAAACCTTCAGGTAGATTTACATTTTTATAATTTTAATTGATACTTACCTGCCTTACCTGTACTCCGGCGCGCGTTCCGCGTGTTCGAGTCCCGTTTGGTGGTGTTATTCCCGTTTTCTGCATACATTTTGGTCGTAAATTCAGTTTTTTCAGGAAATTTCAAAAATTTTCTTCAGCGTAAATTCCAAAAACCTCATAGCTCGCTGGCCGGCGCCGAGACGCGTCTTTTGACACCTCGCACGTCCGCCTAGCTCAGATAAAAAGTCAAAAATTTTTTGTAGTGGGGATTCTCATACGAGTAAGTACATACACGAAATCCACCTTAGTGATAGAACAATTTCATCTAACCGCTATAACTTTGCATCCCGGTGACGCATTCTGAAGCTTTTTTCAGCGTAGTAATTCGTTTTTAGGCTCCGTCTAACGTTCCCACTAGTTTAAATTGACAAAAACACCGAAAAACACTGTTCGGTTATTCACTTGCAAAAATTTCATTGTAAATTCCTTTAAAAAATTTTTTATTACAAAACCTTCAGGTAGATTTACATTTTTATAATTTTAATTGATACTTACCTGCCTTACCTGTACTCCGGCGCGCGTTCCGCGTGTTCGAGTCCCGTTTGGTGGTGTTATTCCCGTTTTCTGCATACATTTTGGTCGTAAATTCAGTTTTTTCAGGAAATTTCAAAAATTTTCTTCAGCGTAAATTCCAAAAACCTCATAGCTCGCTGGCCGGCGCCGAGACGCGTCTTTTGACACCTCGCACGTCCGCCTAGCTCAGATAAAAAGTCAAAAATTTTTTGTAGTGGGGATTCTCATACGAGTAAGTACATACACGAAATCCACCTTAGTGATAGAACAATTTCATCTAACCGCTATAACTTTGCATCCCGGTGACGCATTCTGAAGCTTTTTTCAGCGTAGTAATTCGTTTTTAGGCTCCGTCTAACGTTCCCACTAGTTTAAATTGACAAAAACACCGAAAAACACTTTTCGGTTATTCACTTTCAAAAATTTCATTGTAAATTCCTTTAAAAAATTTTTTATTACAAAACCTTCAGGTAGATTTACATTTTTATAATTTTAATTGATACTTACCTGCCTTACCTGTACTCCGGCGCGCGTTCCGCGTGTTCGAGTCCCGTTTGGTGGTGTTATTCCCGTTTTCTGCATACATTTTGGTCGTAAATTCAGTTTTTTCAGGAAATTTCAAAAATTTTCTTCAGCGTAAATTCCAAAAACCTCATAGCTCGCTGGCCGGCGCCGAGACGCGTCTTTTGACACCTCGCACGTCCGCCTAGCTCAGATAAAAAGTCAAAAATTTTTTGTAGTGGGGATTCTCATACGAGTAAGTACATACACGAAATCCACCTTAGTGATAGAACAATTTCATCTAACCGCTATAACTTTGCATCCCGGTGACGCATTCTGAAGCTTTTTTCAGCGTAGTAATTCGTTTTTAGGCTCCGTCTAACGTTCCCACTAGTTTAAATTGACAAAAACACCGAAAAACACTTTTCGGTTATTCACTTGCAAAAATTTCATTGTAAATTCCTTTAAAAAATTTTTTATTACAAAACCTTCAGGTAGATTTACATTTTTATAATTTTAATTGATACTTACCTGCCTTACCTGTACTCCGGCGCGCGTTCCGCGTGTTCGAGTCCCGTTTGGTGGTGTTATTCCCGTTTTCTGCATACATTTTGGTCGTAAATTCAGTTTTTTCAGGAAATTTCAAAAATTTTCTTCAGCGTAAATTCCAAAAACCTCATAGCTCGCTGGCCGGCGCCGAGACGCGTCTTTTGACGCCTCGCACGTCCGCCTAGCTCAGATAAAAAGTCAAAAATTTTTTGTAGTGGGGATTCTCATACGAGTAAGTACATACACGAAATCCACCTTAGTGATAGAACAATTTCATCTAACCGCTATAACTTTGCATCCCGGTGACGCATTCTGAAGCTTTTTTCAGCGTAGTAATTCGTTTTTAGGCTCCGTCTAACGTTCCCACTAGTTTAAATTGACAAAAACACCGAAAAACACTTTTCGGTTATTCACTTGCAAAAATTTCATTGTAAATTCCTTTAAAAAATTTTTTATTACAAAACCTTCAGGTAGATTTACATTTTTATAATTTTTCAAAAATTTTCTTCAGCGTAAATTCCAAAAACCTCATAGCTCGCTGGCCGGCGCCGAGACGCGTCTTTTGACACCTCGCACGTCCGCCTAGCTCAGATAAAAAGTCAAAAATTTTTTGTAGTGGGGATTCTCATACGAGTAAGTACATACACGAAATCCACCTTAGTGATAGAACAATTTCATCTAACCGCTATAACTTTGCATCCCGGTGACGCATTCTGAAGCTTTTTTCAGCGTAGTAATTCGTTTTTAGGCTCCGTCTAACGTTCCCACTAGTTTAAATTGACAAAAACACCGAAAAACACTTTTCGGTTATTCACTTGCAAAAATTTCATTGTAAATTCCTTTAAAAAATTTTTTATTACAAAACCTTCAGGTAGATTTACATTTTTATAATTTTAATTGATACTTACCTGCCTTACCTGTACTCCGGCGCGCGTTCCGCGTGTTCGAGTCCCGTTTGGTGGTGTTATTCCCGTTTTCTGCATACATTTTGGTCGTAAATTCAGTTTTTTCAGGAAATTTCAAAAATTTTCTTCAGCGTAAATTCCAAAAACCTCATAGCTCGCTGGCCGGCGCCGAGACGCGTCTTTTGACACCTCGCACGTCCGCCTAGCTCAGATAAAAAGTCAAAAATTTTTTGTAGTGGGGATTCTCATACGAGTAAGTACATACACGAAATCCACCTTAGTGATAGAACAATTTCATCTAACCGCTATAACTTTGCATCCCGGTGACGCATTCTGAAGCTTTTTTCAGCGTAGTAATTCGTTTTTAGGCTCCGTCTAACGTTCCCACTAGTTTAAATTGACAAAAACACCGAAAAACACTGTTCGGTTATTCACTTGCAAAAATTTCATTGTAAATTCCTTTAAAAAATTTTTTATTACAAAACCTTCAGGTAGATTTACATTTTTATAATTTTAATTGATACTTACCTGCCTTACCTGTACTCCGGCGCGCGTTCCGCGTGTTCGAGTCCCGTTTGGTGGTGTTATTCCCGTTTTCTGCATACATTTTGGTCGTAAATTCAGTTTTTTCAGGAAATTTCAAAAATTTTCTTCAGCGTAAATTCCAAAAACCTCATAGCTCGCTGGCCGGCGCCGAGACGCGTCTTTTGACACCTCGCACGTCCGCCTAGCTCAGATAAAAAGTCAAAAATTTTTTGTAGTGGGGATTCTCATACGAGTAAGTACATACACGAAATCCACCTTAGTGATAGAACAATTTCATCTAACCGCTATAACTTTGCATCCCGGTGACGCATTCTGAAGCTTTTTTCAGCGTAGTAATTCGTTTTTAGGCTCCGTCTAACGTTCCCACTAGTTTAAATTGACAAAAACACCGAAAAACACTTTTCGGTTATTCACTTTCAAAAATTTCATTGTAAATTCCTTTAAAAAATTTTTTATTACAAAACCTTCAGGTAGATTTACATTTTTATAATTTTAATTGATACTTACCTGCCTTACCTGTACTCCGGCGCGCGTTCCGCGTGTTCGAGTCCCGTTTGGTGGTGTTATTCCCGTTTTCTGCATACATTTTGGTCGTAAATTCAGTTTTTTCAGGAAATTTCAAAAATTTTCTTCAGCGTAAATTCCAAAAACCTCATAGCTCGCTGGCCGGCGCCGAGACGCGTCTTTTGACACCTCGCACGTCCGCCTAGCTCAGATAAAAAGTCAAAAATTTTTTGTAGTGGGGATTCTCATACGAGTAAGTACATACACGAAATCCACCTTAGTGATAGAACAATTTCATCTAACCGCTATAACTTTGCATCCCGGTGACGCATTCTGAAGCTTTTTTCAGCGTAGTAATTCGTTTTTAGGCTCCGTCTAACGTTCCCACTAGTTTAAATTGACAAAAACACCGAAAAACACTTTTCGGTTATTCACTTGCAAAAATTTCATTGTAAATTCCTTTAAAAAATTTTTTATTACAAAACCTTCAGGTAGATTTACATTTTTATAATTTTAATTGATACTTACCTGCCTTACCTGTACTCCGGCGCGCGTTCCGCGTGTTCGAGTCCCGTTTGGTGGTGTTATTCCCGTTTTCTGCATACATTTTGGTCGTAAATTCAGTTTTTTCAGGAAATTTCAAAAATTTTCTTCAGCGTAAATTCCAAAAACCTCATAGCTCGCTGGCCGGCGCCGAGACGCGTCTTTTGACGCCTCGCACGTCCGCCTAGCTCAGATAAAAAGTCAAAAATTTTTTGTAGTGGGGATTCTCATACGAGTAAGTACATACACGAAATCCACCTTAGTGATAGAACAATTTCATCTAACCGCTATAACTTTGCATCCCGGTGACGCATTCTGAAGCTTTTTTCAGCGTAGTAATTCGTTTTTAGGCTCCGTCTAACGTTCCCACTAGTTTAAATTGACAAAAACACCGAAAAACACTTTTCGGTTATTCACTTGCAAAAATTTCATTGTAAATTCCTTTAAAAAATTTTTTATTACAAAACCTTCAGGTAGATTTACATTTTTATAATTTTTCAAAAATTTTCTTCAGCGTAAATTCCAAAAACCTCATAGCTCGCTGGCCGGCGCCGAGACGCGTCTTTTGACACCTCGCACGTCCGCCTAGCTCAGATAAAAAGTCAAAAATTTTTTGTAGTGGGGATTCTCATACGAGTAAGTACATACACGAAATCCACCTTAGTGATAGAACAATTTCATCTAACCGCTATAACTTTGCATCCCGGTGACGCATTCTGAAGCTTTTTTCAGCGTAGTAATTCGTTTTTAGGCTCCGTCTAACGTTCCCACTAGTTTAAATTGACAAAAACACCGAAAAACACTTTTCGGTTATTCACTTGCAAAAATTTCATTGTAAATTCCTTTAAAAAATTTTTTATTACAAAACCTTCAGGTAGATTTACATTTTTATAATTTTAATTGATACTTACCTGCCTTACCTGTACTCCGGCGCGCGTTCCGCGTGTTCGAGTCCCGTTTGGTGGTGTTATTCCCGTTTTCTGCATACATTTTGGTCGTAAATTCAGTTTTTTCAGGAAATTTCAAAAATTTTCTTCAGCGTAAATTCCAAAAACCTCATAGCTCGCTGGCCGGCGCCGAGACGCGTCTTTTGACACCTCGCACGTCCGCCTAGCTCAGATAAAAAGTCAAAAATTTTTTGTAGTGGGGATTCTCATACGAGTAAGTACATACACGAAATCCACCTTAGTGATAGAACAATTTCATCTAACCGCTATAACTTTGCATCCCGGTGACGCATTCTGAAGCTTTTTTCAGCGTAGTAATTCGTTTTTAGGCTCCGTCTAACGTTCCCACTAGTTTAAATTGACAAAAACACCGAAAAACACTGTTCGGTTATTCACTTGCAAAAATTTCATTGTAAATTCCTTTAAAAAATTTTTTATTACAAAACCTTCAGGTAGATTTACATTTTTATAATTTTAATTGATACTTACCTGCCTTACCTGTACTCCGGCGCGCGTTCCGCGTGTTCGAGTCCCGTTTGGTGGTGTTATTCCCGTTTTCTGCATACATTTTGGTCGTAAATTCAGTTTTTTCAGGAAATTTCAAAAATTTTCTTCAGCGTAAATTCCAAAAACCTCATAGCTCGCTGGCCGGCGCCGAGACGCGTCTTTTGACACCTCGCACGTCCGCCTAGCTCAGATAAAAAGTCAAAAATTTTTTGTAGTGGGGATTCTCATACGAGTAAGTACATACACGAAATCCACCTTAGTGATAGAACAATTTCATCTAACCGCTATAACTTTGCATCCCGGTGACGCATTCTGAAGCTTTTTTCAGCGTAGTAATTCGTTTTTAGGCTCCGTCTAACGTTCCCACTAGTTTAAATTGACAAAAACACCGAAAAACACTTTTCGGTTATTCACTTTCAAAAATTTCATTGTAAATTCCTTTAAAAAATTTTTTATTACAAAACCTTCAGGTAGATTTACATTTTTATAATTTTAATTGATACTTACCTGCCTTACCTGTACTCCGGCGCGCGTTCCGCGTGTTCGAGTCCCGTTTGGTGGTGTTATTCCCGTTTTCTGCATACATTTTGGTCGTAAATTCAGTTTTTTCAGGAAATTTCAAAAATTTTCTTCAGCGTAAATTCCAAAAACCTCATAGCTCGCTGGCCGGCGCCGAGACGCGTCTTTTGACACCTCGCACGTCCGCCTAGCTCAGATAAAAAGTCAAAAATTTTTTGTAGTGGGGATTCTCATACGAGTAAGTACATACACGAAATCCACCTTAGTGATAGAACAATTTCATCTAACCGCTATAACTTTGCATCCCGGTGACGCATTCTGAAGCTTTTTTCAGCGTAGTAATTCGTTTTTAGGCTCCGTCTAACGTTCCCACTAGTTTAAATTGACAAAAACACCGAAAAACACTTTTCGGTTATTCACTTGCAAAAATTTCATTGTAAATTCCTTTAAAAAATTTTTTATTACAAAACCTTCAGGTAGATTTACATTTTTATAATTTTAATTGATACTTACCTGCCTTACCTGTACTCCGGCGCGCGTTCCGCGTGTTCGAGTCCCGTTTGGTGGTGTTATTCCCGTTTTCTGCATACATTTTGGTCGTAAATTCAGTTTTTTCAGGAAATTTCAAAAATTTTCTTCAGCGTAAATTCCAAAAACCTCATAGCTCGCTGGCCGGCGCCGAGACGCGTCTTTTGACGCCTCGCACGTCCGCCTAGCTCAGATAAAAAGTCAAAAATTTTTTGTAGTGGGGATTCTCATACGAGTAAGTACATACACGAAATCCACCTTAGTGATAGAACAATTTCATCTAACCGCTATAACTTTGCATCCCGGTGACGCATTCTGAAGCTTTTTTCAGCGTAGTAATTCGTTTTTAGGCTCCGTCTAACGTTCCCACTAGTTTAAATTGACAAAAACACCGAAAAACACTTTTCGGTTATTCACTTGCAAAAATTTCATTGTAAATTCCTTTAAAAAATTTTTTATTACAAAACCTTCAGGTAGATTTACATTTTTATAATTTTTCAAAAATTTTCTTCAGCGTAAATTCCAAAAACCTCATAGCTCGCTGGCCGGCGCCGAGACGCGTCTTTTGACACCTCGCACGTCCGCCTAGCTCAGATAAAAAGTCAAAAATTTTTTGTAGTGGGGATTCTCATACGAGTAAGTACATACACGAAATCCACCTTAGTGATAGAACAATTTCATCTAACCGCTATAACTTTGCATCCCGGTGACGCATTCTGAAGCTTTTTTCAGCGTAGTAATTCGTTTTTAGGCTCCGTCTAACGTTCCCACTAGTTTAAATTGACAAAAACACCGAAAAACACTTTTCGGTTATTCACTTGCAAAAATTTCATTGTAAATTCCTTTAAAAAATTTTTTATTACAAAACCTTCAGGTAGATTTACATTTTTATAATTTTAATTGATACTTACCTGCCTTACCTGTACTCCGGCGCGCGTTCCGCGTGTTCGAGTCCCGTTTGGTGGTGTTATTCCCGTTTTCTGCATACATTTTGGTCGTAAATTCAGTTTTTTCAGGAAATTTCAAAAATTTTCTTCAGCGTAAATTCCAAAAACCTCATAGCTCGCTGGCCGGCGCCGAGACGCGTCTTTTGACACCTCGCACGTCCGCCTAGCTCAGATAAAAAGTCAAAAATTTTTTGTAGTGGGGATTCTCATACGAGTAAGTACATACACGAAATCCACCTTAGTGATAGAACAATTTCATCTAACCGCTATAACTTTGCATCCCGGTGACGCATTCTGAAGCTTTTTTCAGCGTAGTAATTCGTTTTTAGGCTCCGTCTAACGTTCCCACTAGTTTAAATTGACAAAAACACCGAAAAACACTGTTCGGTTATTCACTTGCAAAAATTTCATTGTAAATTCCTTTAAAAAATTTTTTATTACAAAACCTTCAGGTAGATTTACATTTTTATAATTTTAATTGATACTTACCTGCCTTACCTGTACTCCGGCGCGCGTTCCGCGTGTTCGAGTCCCGTTTGGTGGTGTTATTCCCGTTTTCTGCATACATTTTGGTCGTAAATTCAGTTTTTTCAGGAAATTTCAAAAATTTTCTTCAGCGTAAATTCCAAAAACCTCATAGCTCGCTGGCCGGCGCCGAGACGCGTCTTTTGACACCTCGCACGTCCGCCTAGCTCAGATAAAAAGTCAAAAATTTTTTGTAGTGGGGATTCTCATACGAGTAAGTACATACACGAAATCCACCTTAGTGATAGAACAATTTCATCTAACCGCTATAACTTTGCATCCCGGTGACGCATTCTGAAGCTTTTTTCAGCGTAGTAATTCGTTTTTAGGCTCCGTCTAACGTTCCCACTAGTTTAAATTGACAAAAACACCGAAAAACACTGTTCGGTTATTCACTTGCAAAAATTTCATTGTAAATTCCTTTAAAAAATTTTTTATTACAAAACCTTCAGGTAGATTTACATTTTTATAATTTTAATTGATACTTACCTGCCTTACCTGTACTCCGGCGCGCGTTCCGCGTGTTCGAGTCCCGTTTGGTGGTGTTATTCCCGTTTTCTGCATACATTTTGGTCGTAAATTCAGTTTTTTCAGGAAATTTCAAAAATTTTCTTCAGCGTAAATTCCAAAAACCTCATAGCTCGCTGGCCGGCGCCGAGACGCGTCTTTTGACACCTCGCACGTCCGCCTAGCTCAGATAAAAAGTCAAAAATTTTTTGTAGTGGGGATTCTCATACGAGTAAGTACATACACGAAATCCACCTTAGTGATAGAACAATTTCATCTAACCGCTATAACTTTGCATCCCGGTGACGCATTCTGAAGCTTTTTTCAGCGTAGTAATTCGTTTTTAGGCTCCGTCTAACGTTCCCACTAGTTTAAATTGACAAAAACACCGAAAAACACTTTTCGGTTATTCACTTTCAAAAATTTCATTGTAAATTCCTTTAAAAAATTTTTTATTACAAAACCTTCAGGTAGATTTACATTTTTATAATTTTAATTGATACTTACCTGCCTTACCTGTACTCCGGCGCGCGTTCCGCGTGTTCGAGTCCCGTTTGGTGGTGTTATTCCCGTTTTCTGCATACATTTTGGTCGTAAATTCAGTTTTTTCAGGAAATTTCAAAAATTTTCTTCAGCGTAAATTCCAAAAACCTCATAGCTCGCTGGCCGGCGCCGAGACGCGTCTTTTGACACCTCGCACGTCCGCCTAGCTCAGATAAAAAGTCAAAAATTTTTTGTAGTGGGGATTCTCATACGAGTAAGTACATACACGAAATCCACCTTAGTGATAGAACAATTTCATCTAACCGCTATAACTTTGCATCCCGGTGACGCATTCTGAAGCTTTTTTCAGCGTAGTAATTCGTTTTTAGGCTCCGTCTAACGTTCCCACTAGTTTAAATTGACAAAAACACCGAAAAACACTTTTCGGTTATTCACTTGCAAAAATTTCATTGTAAATTCCTTTAAAAAATTTTTTATTACAAAACCTTCAGGTAGATTTACATTTTTATAATTTTAATTGATACTTACCTGCCTTACCTGTACTCCGGCGCGCGTTCCGCGTGTTCGAGTCCCGTTTGGTGGTGTTATTCCCGTTTTCTGCATACATTTTGGTCGTAAATTCAGTTTTTTCAGGAAATTTCAAAAATTTTCTTCAGCGTAAATTCCAAAAACCTCATAGCTCGCTGGCCGGCGCCGAGACGCGTCTTTTGACGCCTCGCACGTCCGCCTAGCTCAGATAAAAAGTCAAAAATTTTTTGTAGTGGGGATTCTCATACGAGTAAGTACATACACGAAATCCACCTTAGTGATAGAACAATTTCATCTAACCGCTATAACTTTGCATCCCGGTGACGCATTCTGAAGCTTTTTTCAGCGTAGTAATTCGTTTTTAGGCTCCGTCTAACGTTCCCACTAGTTTAAATTGACAAAAACACCGAAAAACACTTTTCGGTTATTCACTTGCAAAAATTTCATTGTAAATTCCTTTAAAAAATTTTTTATTACAAAACCTTCAGGTAGATTTACATTTTTATAATTTTTCAAAAATTTTCTTCAGCGTAAATTCCAAAAACCTCATAGCTCGCTGGCCGGCGCCGAGACGCGTCTTTTGACACCTCGCACGTCCGCCTAGCTCAGATAAAAAGTCAAAAATTTTTTGTAGTGGGGATTCTCATACGAGTAAGTACATACACGAAATCCACCTTAGTGATAGAACAATTTCATCTAACCGCTATAACTTTGCATCCCGGTGACGCATTCTGAAGCTTTTTTCAGCGTAGTAATTCGTTTTTAGGCTCCGTCTAACGTTCCCACTAGTTTAAATTGACAAAAACACCGAAAAACACTTTTCGGTTATTCACTTGCAAAAATTTCATTGTAAATTCCTTTAAAAAATTTTTTATTACAAAACCTTCAGGTAGATTTACATTTTTATAATTTTAATTGATACTTACCTGCCTTACCTGTACTCCGGCGCGCGTTCCGCGTGTTCGAGTCCCGTTTGGTGGTGTTATTCCCGTTTTCTGCATACATTTTGGTCGTAAATTCAGTTTTTTCAGGAAATTTCAAAAATTTTCTTCAGCGTAAATTCCAAAAACCTCATAGCTCGCTGGCCGGCGCCGAGACGCGTCTTTTGACACCTCGCACGTCCGCCTAGCTCAGATAAAAAGTCAAAAATTTTTTGTAGTGGGGATTCTCATACGAGTAAGTACATACACGAAATCCACCTTAGTGATAGAACAATTTCATCTAACCGCTATAACTTTGCATCCCGGTGACGCATTCTGAAGCTTTTTTCAGCGTAGTAATTCGTTTTTAGGCTCCGTCTAACGTTCCCACTAGTTTAAATTGACAAAAACACCGAAAAACACTGTTCGGTTATTCACTTGCAAAAATTTCATTGTAAATTCCTTTAAAAAATTTTTTATTACAAAACCTTCAGGTAGATTTACATTTTTATAATTTTAATTGATACTTACCTGCCTTACCTGTACTCCGGCGCGCGTTCCGCGTGTTCGAGTCCCGTTTGGTGGTGTTATTCCCGTTTTCTGCATACATTTTGGTCGTAAATTCAGTTTTTTCAGGAAATTTCAAAAATTTTCTTCAGCGTAAATTCCAAAAACCTCATAGCTCGCTGGCCGGCGCCGAGACGCGTCTTTTGACACCTCGCACGTCCGCCTAGCTCAGATAAAAAGTCAAAAATTTTTTGTAGTGGGGATTCTCATACGAGTAAGTACATACACGAAATCCACCTTAGTGATAGAACAATTTCATCTAACCGCTATAACTTTGCATCCCGGTGACGCATTCTGAAGCTTTTTTCAGCGTAGTAATTCGTTTTTAGGCTCCGTCTAACGTTCCCACTAGTTTAAATTGACAAAAACACCGAAAAACACTTTTCGGTTATTCACTTTCAAAAATTTCATTGTAAATTCCTTTAAAAAATTTTTTATTACAAAACCTTCAGGTAGATTTACATTTTTATAATTTTAATTGATACTTACCTGCCTTACCTGTACTCCGGCGCGCGTTCCGCGTGTTCGAGTCCCGTTTGGTGGTGTTATTCCCGTTTTCTGCATACATTTTGGTCGTAAATTCAGTTTTTTCAGGAAATTTCAAAAATTTTCTTCAGCGTAAATTCCAAAAACCTCATAGCTCGCTGGCCGGCGCCGAGACGCGTCTTTTGACACCTCGCACGTCCGCCTAGCTCAGATAAAAAGTCAAAAATTTTTTGTAGTGGGGATTCTCATACGAGTAAGTACATACACGAAATCCACCTTAGTGATAGAACAATTTCATCTAACCGCTATAACTTTGCATCCCGGTGACGCATTCTGAAGCTTTTTTCAGCGTAGTAATTCGTTTTTAGGCTCCGTCTAACGTTCCCACTAGTTTAAATTGACAAAAACACCGAAAAACACTTTTCGGTTATTCACTTGCAAAAATTTCATTGTAAATTCCTTTAAAAAATTTTTTATTACAAAACCTTCAGGTAGATTTACATTTTTATAATTTTAATTGATACTTACCTGCCTTACCTGTACTCCGGCGCGCGTTCCGCGTGTTCGAGTCCCGTTTGGTGGTGTTATTCCCGTTTTCTGCATACATTTTGGTCGTAAATTCAGTTTTTTCAGGAAATTTCAAAAATTTTCTTCAGCGTAAATTCCAAAAACCTCATAGCTCGCTGGCCGGCGCCGAGACGCGTCTTTTGACGCCTCGCACGTCCGCCTAGCTCAGATAAAAAGTCAAAAATTTTTTGTAGTGGGGATTCTCATACGAGTAAGTACATACACGAAATCCACCTTAGTGATAGAACAATTTCATCTAACCGCTATAACTTTGCATCCCGGTGACGCATTCTGAAGCTTTTTTCAGCGTAGTAATTCGTTTTTAGGCTCCGTCTAACGTTCCCACTAGTTTAAATTGACAAAAACACCGAAAAACACTTTTCGGTTATTCACTTGCAAAAATTTCATTGTAAATTCCTTTAAAAAATTTTTTATTACAAAACCTTCAGGTAGATTTACATTTTTATAATTTTTCAAAAATTTTCTTCAGCGTAAATTCCAAAAACCTCATAGCTCGCTGGCCGGCGCCGAGACGCGTCTTTTGACACCTCGCACGTCCGCCTAGCTCAGATAAAAAGTCAAAAATTTTTTGTAGTGGGGATTCTCATACGAGTAAGTACATACACGAAATCCACCTTAGTGATAGAACAATTTCATCTAACCGCTATAACTTTGCATCCCGGTGACGCATTCTGAAGCTTTTTTCAGCGTAGTAATTCGTTTTTAGGCTCCGTCTAACGTTCCCACTAGTTTAAATTGACAAAAACACCGAAAAACACTTTTCGGTTATTCACTTGCAAAAATTTCATTGTAAATTCCTTTAAAAAATTTTTTATTACAAAACCTTCAGGTAGATTTACATTTTTATAATTTTAATTGATACTTACCTGCCTTACCTGTACTCCGGCGCGCGTTCCGCGTGTTCGAGTCCCGTTTGGTGGTGTTATTCCCGTTTTCTGCATACATTTTGGTCGTAAATTCAGTTTTTTCAGGAAATTTCAAAAATTTTCTTCAGCGTAAATTCCAAAAACCTCATAGCTCGCTGGCCGGCGCCGAGACGCGTCTTTTGACACCTCGCACGTCCGCCTAGCTCAGATAAAAAGTCAAAAATTTTTTGTAGTGGGGATTCTCATACGAGTAAGTACATACACGAAATCCACCTTAGTGATAGAACAATTTCATCTAACCGCTATAACTTTGCATCCCGGTGACGCATTCTGAAGCTTTTTTCAGCGTAGTAATTCGTTTTTAGGCTCCGTCTAACGTTCCCACTAGTTTAAATTGACAAAAACACCGAAAAACACTTTTCGGTTATTCACTTGCAAAAATTTCATTGTAAATTCCTTTAAAAAATTTTTTATTACAAAACCTTCAGGTAGATTTACATTTTTATAATTTTAATTGATACTTACCTGCCTTACCTGTACTCCGGCGCGCGTTCCGCGTGTTCGAGTCCCGTTTGGTGGTGTTATTCCCGTTTTCTGCATACATTTTGGTCGTAAATTCAGTTTTTTCAGGAAATTTCAAAAATTTTCTTCAGCGTAAATTCCAAAAACCTCATAGCTCGCTGGCCGGCGCCGAGACGCGTCTTTTGACACCTCGCACGTCCGCCTAGCTCAGATAAAAAGTCAAAAATTTTTTGTAGTGGGGATTCTCATACGAGTAAGTACATACACGAAATCCACCTTAGTGATAGAACAATTTCATCTAACCGCTATAACTTTGCATCCCGGTGACGCATTCTGAAGCTTTTTTCAGCGTAGTAATTCGTTTTTAGGCTCCGTCTAACGTTCCCACTAGTTTAAATTGACAAAAACACCGAAAAACACTGTTCGGTTATTCACTTGCAAAAATTTCATTGTAAATTCCTTTAAAAAATTTTTTATTACAAAACCTTCAGGTAGATTTACATTTTTATAATTTTAATTGATACTTACCTGCCTTACCTGTACTCCGGCGCGCGTTCCGCGTGTTCGAGTCCCGTTTGGTGGTGTTATTCCCGTTTTCTGCATACATTTTGGTCGTAAATTCAGTTTTTTCAGGAAATTTCAAAAATTTTCTTCAGCGTAAATTCCAAAAACCTCATAGCTCGCTGGCCGGCGCCGAGACGCGTCTTTTGACACCTCGCACGTCCGCCTAGCTCAGATAAAAAGTCAAAAATTTTTTGTAGTGGGGATTCTCATACGAGTAAGTACATACACGAAATCCACCTTAGTGATAGAACAATTTCATCTAACCGCTATAACTTTGCATCCCGGTGACGCATTCTGAAGCTTTTTTCAGCGTAGTAATTCGTTTTTAGGCTCCGTCTAACGTTCCCACTAGTTTAAATTGACAAAAACACCGAAAAACACTTTTCGGTTATTCACTTTCAAAAATTTCATTGTAAATTCCTTTAAAAAATTTTTTATTACAAAACCTTCAGGTAGATTTACATTTTTATAATTTTAATTGATACTTACCTGCCTTACCTGTACTCCGGCGCGCGTTCCGCGTGTTCGAGTCCCGTTTGGTGGTGTTATTCCCGTTTTCTGCATACATTTTGGTCGTAAATTCAGTTTTTTCAGGAAATTTCAAAAATTTTCTTCAGCGTAAATTCCAAAAACCTCATAGCTCGCTGGCCGGCGCCGAGACGCGTCTTTTGACACCTCGCACGTCCGCCTAGCTCAGATAAAAAGTCAAAAATTTTTTGTAGTGGGGATTCTCATACGAGTAAGTACATACACGAAATCCACCTTAGTGATAGAACAATTTCATCTAACCGCTATAACTTTGCATCCCGGTGACGCATTCTGAAGCTTTTTTCAGCGTAGTAATTCGTTTTTAGGCTCCGTCTAACGTTCCCACTAGTTTAAATTGACAAAAACACCGAAAAACACTTTTCGGTTATTCACTTGCAAAAATTTCATTGTAAATTCCTTTAAAAAATTTTTTATTACAAAACCTTCAGGTAGATTTACATTTTTATAATTTTAATTGATACTTACCTGCCTTACCTGTACTCCGGCGCGCGTTCCGCGTGTTCGAGTCCCGTTTGGTGGTGTTATTCCCGTTTTCTGCATACATTTTGGTCGTAAATTCAGTTTTTTCAGGAAATTTCAAAAATTTTCTTCAGCGTAAATTCCAAAAACCTCATAGCTCGCTGGCCGGCGCCGAGACGCGTCTTTTGACGCCTCGCACGTCCGCCTAGCTCAGATAAAAAGTCAAAAATTTTTTGTAGTGGGGATTCTCATACGAGTAAGTACATACACGAAATCCACCTTAGTGATAGAACAATTTCATCTAACCGCTATAACTTTGCATCCCGGTGACGCATTCTGAAGCTTTTTTCAGCGTAGTAATTCGTTTTTAGGCTCCGTCTAACGTTCCCACTAGTTTAAATTGACAAAAACACCGAAAAACACTTTTCGGTTATTCACTTGCAAAAATTTCATTGTAAATTCCTTTAAAAAATTTTTTATTACAAAACCTTCAGGTAGATTTACATTTTTATAATTTTTCAAAAATTTTCTTCAGCGTAAATTCCAAAAACCTCATAGCTCGCTGGCCGGCGCCGAGACGCGTCTTTTGACACCTCGCACGTCCGCCTAGCTCAGATAAAAAGTCAAAAATTTTTTGTAGTGGGGATTCTCATACGAGTAAGTACATACACGAAATCCACCTTAGTGATAGAACAATTTCATCTAACCGCTATAACTTTGCATCCCGGTGACGCATTCTGAAGCTTTTTTCAGCGTAGTAATTCGTTTTTAGGCTCCGTCTAACGTTCCCACTAGTTTAAATTGACAAAAACACCGAAAAACACTTTTCGGTTATTCACTTGCAAAAATTTCATTGTAAATTCCTTTAAAAAATTTTTTATTACAAAACCTTCAGGTAGATTTACATTTTTATAATTTTAATTGATACTTACCTGCCTTACCTGTACTCCGGCGCGCGTTCCGCGTGTTCGAGTCCCGTTTGGTGGTGTTATTCCCGTTTTCTGCATACATTTTGGTCGTAAATTCAGTTTTTTCAGGAAATTTCAAAAATTTTCTTCAGCGTAAATTCCAAAAACCTCATAGCTCGCTGGCCGGCGCCGAGACGCGTCTTTTGACACCTCGCACGTCCGCCTAGCTCAGATAAAAAGTCAAAAATTTTTTGTAGTGGGGATTCTCATACGAGTAAGTACATACACGAAATCCACCTTAGTGATAGAACAATTTCATCTAACCGCTATAACTTTGCATCCCGGTGACGCATTCTGAAGCTTTTTTCAGCGTAGTAATTCGTTTTTAGGCTCCGTCTAACGTTCCCACTAGTTTAAATTGACAAAAACACCGAAAAACACTGTTCGGTTATTCACTTGCAAAAATTTCATTGTAAATTCCTTTAAAAAATTTTTTATTACAAAACCTTCAGGTAGATTTACATTTTTATAATTTTAATTGATACTTACCTGCCTTACCTGTACTCCGGCGCGCGTTCCGCGTGTTCGAGTCCCGTTTGGTGGTGTTATTCCCGTTTTCTGCATACATTTTGGTCGTAAATTCAGTTTTTTCAGGAAATTTCAAAAATTTTCTTCAGCGTAAATTCCAAAAACCTCATAGCTCGCTGGCCGGCGCCGAGACGCGTCTTTTGACACCTCGCACGTCCGCCTAGCTCAGATAAAAAGTCAAAAATTTTTTGTAGTGGGGATTCTCATACGAGTAAGTACATACACGAAATCCACCTTAGTGATAGAACAATTTCATCTAACCGCTATAACTTTGCATCCCGGTGACGCATTCTGAAGCTTTTTTCAGCGTAGTAATTCGTTTTTAGGCTCCGTCTAACGTTCCCACTAGTTTAAATTGACAAAAACACCGAAAAACACTTTTCGGTTATTCACTTTCAAAAATTTCATTGTAAATTCCTTTAAAAAATTTTTTATTACAAAACCTTCAGGTAGATTTACATTTTTATAATTTTAATTGATACTTACCTGCCTTACCTGTACTCCGGCGCGCGTTCCGCGTGTTCGAGTCCCGTTTGGTGGTGTTATTCCCGTTTTCTGCATACATTTTGGTCGTAAATTCAGTTTTTTCAGGAAATTTCAAAAATTTTCTTCAGCGTAAATTCCAAAAACCTCATAGCTCGCTGGCCGGCGCCGAGACGCGTCTTTTGACACCTCGCACGTCCGCCTAGCTCAGATAAAAAGTCAAAAATTTTTTGTAGTGGGGATTCTCATACGAGTAAGTACATACACGAAATCCACCTTAGTGATAGAACAATTTCATCTAACCGCTATAACTTTGCATCCCGGTGACGCATTCTGAAGCTTTTTTCAGCGTAGTAATTCGTTTTTAGGCTCCGTCTAACGTTCCCACTAGTTTAAATTGACAAAAACACCGAAAAACACTTTTCGGTTATTCACTTGCAAAAATTTCATTGTAAATTCCTTTAAAAAATTTTTTATTACAAAACCTTCAGGTAGATTTACATTTTTATAATTTTAATTGATACTTACCTGCCTTACCTGTACTCCGGCGCGCGTTCCGCGTGTTCGAGTCCCGTTTGGTGGTGTTATTCCCGTTTTCTGCATACATTTTGGTCGTAAATTCAGTTTTTTCAGGAAATTTCAAAAATTTTCTTCAGCGTAAATTCCAAAAACCTCATAGCTCGCTGGCCGGCGCCGAGACGCGTCTTTTGACGCCTCGCACGTCCGCCTAGCTCAGATAAAAAGTCAAAAATTTTTTGTAGTGGGGATTCTCATACGAGTAAGTACATACACGAAATCCACCTTAGTGATAGAACAATTTCATCTAACCGCTATAACTTTGCATCCCGGTGACGCATTCTGAAGCTTTTTTCAGCGTAGTAATTCGTTTTTAGGCTCCGTCTAACGTTCCCACTAGTTTAAATTGACAAAAACACCGAAAAACACTTTTCGGTTATTCACTTGCAAAAATTTCATTGTAAATTCCTTTAAAAAATTTTTTATTACAAAACCTTCAGGTAGATTTACATTTTTATAATTTTTCAAAAATTTTCTTCAGCGTAAATTCCAAAAACCTCATAGCTCGCTGGCCGGCGCCGAGACGCGTCTTTTGACACCTCGCACGTCCGCCTAGCTCAGATAAAAAGTCAAAAATTTTTTGTAGTGGGGATTCTCATACGAGTAAGTACATACACGAAATCCACCTTAGTGATAGAACAATTTCATCTAACCGCTATAACTTTGCATCCCGGTGACGCATTCTGAAGCTTTTTTCAGCGTAGTAATTCGTTTTTAGGCTCCGTCTAACGTTCCCACTAGTTTAAATTGACAAAAACACCGAAAAACACTTTTCGGTTATTCACTTGCAAAAATTTCATTGTAAATTCCTTTAAAAAATTTTTTATTACAAAACCTTCAGGTAGATTTACATTTTTATAATTTTAATTGATACTTACCTGCCTTACCTGTACTCCGGCGCGCGTTCCGCGTGTTCGAGTCCCGTTTGGTGGTGTTATTCCCGTTTTCTGCATACATTTTGGTCGTAAATTCAGTTTTTTCAGGAAATTTCAAAAATTTTCTTCAGCGTAAATTCCAAAAACCTCATAGCTCGCTGGCCGGCGCCGAGACGCGTCTTTTGACACCTCGCACGTCCGCCTAGCTCAGATAAAAAGTCAAAAATTTTTTGTAGTGGGGATTCTCATACGAGTAAGTACATACACGAAATCCACCTTAGTGATAGAACAATTTCATCTAACCGCTATAACTTTGCATCCCGGTGACGCATTCTGAAGCTTTTTTCAGCGTAGTAATTCGTTTTTAGGCTCCGTCTAACGTTCCCACTAGTTTAAATTGACAAAAACACCGAAAAACACTGTTCGGTTATTCACTTGCAAAAATTTCATTGTAAATTCCTTTAAAAAATTTTTTATTACAAAACCTTCAGGTAGATTTACATTTTTATAATTTTAATTGATACTTACCTGCCTTACCTGTACTCCGGCGCGCGTTCCGCGTGTTCGAGTCCCGTTTGGTGGTGTTATTCCCGTTTTCTGCATACATTTTGGTCGTAAATTCAGTTTTTTCAGGAAATTTCAAAAATTTTCTTCAGCGTAAATTCCAAAAACCTCATAGCTCGCTGGCCGGCGCCGAGACGCGTCTTTTGACACCTCGCACGTCCGCCTAGCTCAGATAAAAAGTCAAAAATTTTTTGTAGTGGGGATTCTCATACGAGTAAGTACATACACGAAATCCACCTTAGTGATAGAACAATTTCATCTAACCGCTATAACTTTGCATCCCGGTGACGCATTCTGAAGCTTTTTTCAGCGTAGTAATTCGTTTTTAGGCTCCGTCTAACGTTCCCACTAGTTTAAATTGACAAAAACACCGAAAAACACTTTTCGGTTATTCACTTTCAAAAATTTCATTGTAAATTCCTTTAAAAAATTTTTTATTACAAAACCTTCAGGTAGATTTACATTTTTATAATTTTAATTGATACTTACCTGCCTTACCTGTACTCCGGCGCGCGTTCCGCGTGTTCGAGTCCCGTTTGGTGGTGTTATTCCCGTTTTCTGCATACATTTTGGTCGTAAATTCAGTTTTTTCAGGAAATTTCAAAAATTTTCTTCAGCGTAAATTCCAAAAACCTCATAGCTCGCTGGCCGGCGCCGAGACGCGTCTTTTGACACCTCGCACGTCCGCCTAGCTCAGATAAAAAGTCAAAAATTTTTTGTAGTGGGGATTCTCATACGAGTAAGTACATACACGAAATCCACCTTAGTGATAGAACAATTTCATCTAACCGCTATAACTTTGCATCCCGGTGACGCATTCTGAAGCTTTTTTCAGCGTAGTAATTCGTTTTTAGGCTCCGTCTAACGTTCCCACTAGTTTAAATTGACAAAAACACCGAAAAACACTTTTCGGTTATTCACTTGCAAAAATTTCATTGTAAATTCCTTTAAAAAATTTTTTATTACAAAACCTTCAGGTAGATTTACATTTTTATAATTTTAATTGATACTTACCTGCCTTACCTGTACTCCGGCGCGCGTTCCGCGTGTTCGAGTCCCGTTTGGTGGTGTTATTCCCGTTTTCTGCATACATTTTGGTCGTAAATTCAGTTTTTTCAGGAAATTTCAAAAATTTTCTTCAGCGTAAATTCCAAAAACCTCATAGCTCGCTGGCCGGCGCCGAGACGCGTCTTTTGACGCCTCGCACGTCCGCCTAGCTCAGATAAAAAGTCAAAAATTTTTTGTAGTGGGGATTCTCATACGAGTAAGTACATACACGAAATCCACCTTAGTGATAGAACAATTTCATCTAACCGCTATAACTTTGCATCCCGGTGACGCATTCTGAAGCTTTTTTCAGCGTAGTAATTCGTTTTTAGGCTCCGTCTAACGTTCCCACTAGTTTAAATTGACAAAAACACCGAAAAACACTTTTCGGTTATTCACTTGCAAAAATTTCATTGTAAATTCCTTTAAAAAATTTTTTATTACAAAACCTTCAGGTAGATTTACATTTTTATAATTTTTCAAAAATTTTCTTCAGCGTAAATTCCAAAAACCTCATAGCTCGCTGGCCGGCGCCGAGACGCGTCTTTTGACACCTCGCACGTCCGCCTAGCTCAGATAAAAAGTCAAAAATTTTTTGTAGTGGGGATTCTCATACGAGTAAGTACATACACGAAATCCACCTTAGTGATAGAACAATTTCATCTAACCGCTATAACTTTGCATCCCGGTGACGCATTCTGAAGCTTTTTTCAGCGTAGTAATTCGTTTTTAGGCTCCGTCTAACGTTCCCACTAGTTTAAATTGACAAAAACACCGAAAAACACTTTTCGGTTATTCACTTGCAAAAATTTCATTGTAAATTCCTTTAAAAAATTTTTTATTACAAAACCTTCAGGTAGATTTACATTTTTATAATTTTAATTGATACTTACCTGCCTTACCTGTACTCCGGCGCGCGTTCCGCGTGTTCGAGTCCCGTTTGGTGGTGTTATTCCCGTTTTCTGCATACATTTTGGTCGTAAATTCAGTTTTTTCAGGAAATTTCAAAAATTTTCTTCAGCGTAAATTCCAAAAACCTCATAGCTCGCTGGCCGGCGCCGAGACGCGTCTTTTGACGCCTCGCACGTCCGCCTAGCTCAGATAAAAAGTCAAAAATTTTTTGTAGTGGGGATTCTCATACGAGTAAGTACATACACGAAATCCACCTTAGTGATAGAACAATTTCATCTAACCGCTATAACTTTGCATCCCGGTGACGCATTCTGAAGCTTTTTTCAGCGTAGTAATTCGTTTTTAGGCTCCGTCTAACGTTCCCACTAGTTTAAATTGACAAAAACACCGAAAAACACTTTTCGGTTATTCACTTGCAAAAATTTCATTGTAAATTCCTTTAAAAAATTTTTTATTACAAAACCTTCAGGTAGATTTACATTTTTATAATTTTTCAAAAATTTTCTTCAGCGTAAATTCCAAAAACCTCATAGCTCGCTGGCCGGCGCCGAGACGCGTCTTTTGACACCTCGCACGTCCGCCTAGCTCAGATAAAAAGTCAAAAATTTTTTGTAGTGGGGATTCTCATACGAGTAAGTACATACACGAAATCCACCTTAGTGATAGAACAATTTCATCTAACCGCTATAACTTTGCATCCCGGTGACGCATTCTGAAGCTTTTTTCAGCGTAGTAATTCGTTTTTAGGCTCCGTCTAACGTTCCCACTAGTTTAAATTGACAAAAACACCGAAAAACACTTTTCGGTTATTCACTTGCAAAAATTTCATTGTAAATTCCTTTAAAAAATTTTTTATTACAAAACCTTCAGGTAGATTTACATTTTTATAATTTTAATTGATACTTACCTGCCTTACCTGTACTCCGGCGCGCGTTCCGCGTGTTCGAGTCCCGTTTGGTGGTGTTATTCCCGTTTTCTGCATACATTTTGGTCGTAAATTCAGTTTTTTCAGGAAATTTCAAAAATTTTCTTCAGCGTAAATTCCAAAAACCTCATAGCTCGCTGGCCGGCGCCGAGACGCGTCTTTTGACACCTCGCACGTCCGCCTAGCTCAGATAAAAAGTCAAAAATTTTTTGTAGTGGGGATTCTCATACGAGTAAGTACATACACGAAATCCACCTTAGTGATAGAACAATTTCATCTAACCGCTATAACTTTGCATCCCGGTGACGCATTCTGAAGCTTTTTTCAGCGTAGTAATTCGTTTTTAGGCTCCGTCTAACGTTCCCACTAGTTTAAATTGACAAAAACACCGAAAAACACTTTTCGGTTATTCACTTTCAAAAATTTCATTGTAAATTCCTTTAAAAAATTTTTTATTACAAAACCTTCAGGTAGATTTACATTTTTATAATTTTAATTGATACTTACCTGCCTTACCTGTACTCCGGCGCGCGTTCCGCGTGTTCGAGTCCCGTTTGGTGGTGTTATTCCCGTTTTCTGCATACATTTTGGTCGTAAATTCAGTTTTTTCAGGAAATTTCAAAAATTTTCTTCAGCGTAAATTCCAAAAACCTCATAGCTCGCTGGCCGGCGCCGAGACGCGTCTTTTGACACCTCGCACGTCCGCCTAGCTCAGATAAAAAGTCAAAAATTTTTTGTAGTGGGGATTCTCATACGAGTAAGTACATACACGAAATCCACCTTAGTGATAGAACAATTTCATCTAACCGCTATAACTTTGCATCCCGGTGACGCATTCTGAAGCTTTTTTCAGCGTAGTAATTCGTTTTTAGGCTCCGTCTAACGTTCCCACTAGTTTAAATTGACAAAAACACCGAAAAACACTTTTCGGTTATTCACTTGCAAAAATTTCATTGTAAATTCCTTTAAAAAATTTTTTATTACAAAACCTTCAGGTAGATTTACATTTTTATAATTTTAATTGATACTTACCTGCCTTACCTGTACTCCGGCGCGCGTTCCGCGTGTTCGAGTCCCGTTTGGTGGTGTTATTCCCGTTTTCTGCATACATTTTGGTCGTAAATTCAGTTTTTTCAGGAAATTTCAAAAATTTTCTTCAGCGTAAATTCCAAAAACCTCATAGCTCGCTGGCCGGCGCCGAGACGCGTCTTTTGACGCCTCGCACGTCCGCCTAGCTCAGATAAAAAGTCAAAAATTTTTTGTAGTGGGGATTCTCATACGAGTAAGTACATACACGAAATCCACCTTAGTGATAGAACAATTTCATCTAACCGCTATAACTTTGCATCCCGGTGACGCATTCTGAAGCTTTTTTCAGCGTAGTAATTCGTTTTTAGGCTCCGTCTAACGTTCCCACTAGTTTAAATTGACAAAAACACCGAAAAACACTTTTCGGTTATTCACTTGCAAAAATTTCATTGTAAATTCCTTTAAAAAATTTTTTATTACAAAACCTTCAGGTAGATTTACATTTTTATAATTTTTCAAAAATTTTCTTCAGCGTAAATTCCAAAAACCTCATAGCTCGCTGGCCGGCGCCGAGACGCGTCTTTTGACACCTCGCACGTCCGCCTAGCTCAGATAAAAAGTCAAAAATTTTTTGTAGTGGGGATTCTCATACGAGTAAGTACATACACGAAATCCACCTTAGTGATAGAACAATTTCATCTAACCGCTATAACTTTGCATCCCGGTGACGCATTCTGAAGCTTTTTTCAGCGTAGTAATTCGTTTTTAGGCTCCGTCTAACGTTCCCACTAGTTTAAATTGACAAAAACACCGAAAAACACTTTTCGGTTATTCACTTGCAAAAATTTCATTGTAAATTCCTTTAAAAAATTTTTTATTACAAAACCTTCAGGTAGATTTACATTTTTATAATTTTAATTGATACTTACCTGCCTTACCTGTACTCCGGCGCGCGTTCCGCGTGTTCGAGTCCCGTTTGGTGGTGTTATTCCCGTTTTCTGCATACATTTTGGTCGTAAATTCAGTTTTTTCAGGAAATTTCAAAAATTTTCTTCAGCGTAAATTCCAAAAACCTCATAGCTCGCTGGCCGGCGCCGAGACGCGTCTTTTGACGCCTCGCACGTCCGCCTAGCTCAGATAAAAAGTCAAAAATTTTTTGTAGTGGGGATTCTCATACGAGTAAGTACATACACGAAATCCACCTTAGTGATAGAACAATTTCATCTAACCGCTATAACTTTGCATCCCGGTGACGCATTCTGAAGCTTTTTTCAGCGTAGTAATTCGTTTTTAGGCTCCGTCTAACGTTCCCACTAGTTTAAATTGACAAAAACACCGAAAAACACTTTTCGGTTATTCACTTGCAAAAATTTCATTGTAAATTCCTTTAAAAAATTTTTTATTACAAAACCTTCAGGTAGATTTACATTTTTATAATTTTTCAAAAATTTTCTTCAGCGTAAATTCCAAAAACCTCATAGCTCGCTGGCCGGCGCCGAGACGCGTCTTTTGACACCTCGCACGTCCGCCTAGCTCAGATAAAAAGTCAAAAATTTTTTGTAGTGGGGATTCTCATACGAGTAAGTACATACACGAAATCCACCTTAGTGATAGAACAATTTCATCTAACCGCTATAACTTTGCATCCCGGTGACGCATTCTGAAGCTTTTTTCAGCGTAGTAATTCGTTTTTAGGCTCCGTCTAACGTTCCCACTAGTTTAAATTGACAAAAACACCGAAAAACACTTTTCGGTTATTCACTTGCAAAAATTTCATTGTAAATTCCTTTAAAAAATTTTTTATTACAAAACCTTCAGGTAGATTTACATTTTTATAATTTTAATTGATACTTACCTGCCTTACCTGTACTCCGGCGCGCGTTCCGCGTGTTCGAGTCCCGTTTGGTGGTGTTATTCCCGTTTTCTGCATACATTTTGGTCGTAAATTCAGTTTTTTCAGGAAATTTCAAAAATTTTCTTCAGCGTAAATTCCAAAAACCTCATAGCTCGCTGGCCGGCGCCGAGACGCGTCTTTTGACACCTCGCACGTCCGCCTAGCTCAGATAAAAAGTCAAAAATTTTTTGTAGTGGGGATTCTCATACGAGTAAGTACATACACGAAATCCACCTTAGTGATAGAACAATTTCATCTAACCGCTATAACTTTGCATCCCGGTGACGCATTCTGAAGCTTTTTTCAGCGTAGTAATTCGTTTTTAGGCTCCGTCTAACGTTCCCACTAGTTTAAATTGACAAAAACACCGAAAAACACTGTTCGGTTATTCACTTGCAAAAATTTCATTGTAAATTCCTTTAAAAAATTTTTTATTACAAAACCTTCAGGTAGATTTACATTTTTATAATTTTAATTGATACTTACCTGCCTTACCTGTACTCCGGCGCGCGTTCCGCGTGTTCGAGTCCCGTTTGGTGGTGTTATTCCCGTTTTCTGCATACATTTTGGTCGTAAATTCAGTTTTTTCAGGAAATTTCAAAAATTTTCTTCAGCGTAAATTCCAAAAACCTCATAGCTCGCTGGCCGGCGCCGAGACGCGTCTTTTGACGCCTCGCACGTCCGCCTAGCTCAGATAAAAAGTCAAAAATTTTTTGTAGTGGGGATTCTCATACGAGTAAGTACATACACGAAATCCACCTTAGTGATAGAACAATTTCATCTAACCGCTATAACTTTGCATCCCGGTGACGCATTCTGAAGCTTTTTTCAGCGTAGTAATTCGTTTTTAGGCTCCGTCTAACGTTCCCACTAGTTTAAATTGACAAAAACACCGAAAAACACTTTTCGGTTATTCACTTGCAAAAATTTCATTGTAAATTCCTTTAAAAAATTTTTTATTACAAAACCTTCAGGTAGATTTACATTTTTATAATTTTTCAAAAATTTTCTTCAGCGTAAATTCCAAAAACCTCATAGCTCGCTGGCCGGCGCCGAGACGCGTCTTTTGACACCTCGCACGTCCGCCTAGCTCAGATAAAAAGTCAAAAATTTTTTGTAGTGGGGATTCTCATACGAGTAAGTACATACACGAAATCCACCTTAGTGATAGAACAATTTCATCTAACCGCTATAACTTTGCATCCCGGTGACGCATTCTGAAGCTTTTTTCAGCGTAGTAATTCGTTTTTAGGCTCCGTCTAACGTTCCCACTAGTTTAAATTGACAAAAACACCGAAAAACACTTTTCGGTTATTCACTTGCAAAAATTTCATTGTAAATTCCTTTAAAAAATTTTTTATTACAAAACCTTCAGGTAGATTTACATTTTTATAATTTTAATTGATACTTACCTGCCTTACCTGTACTCCGGCGCGCGTTCCGCGTGTTCGAGTCCCGTTTGGTGGTGTTATTCCCGTTTTCTGCATACATTTTGGTCGTAAATTCAGTTTTTTCAGGAAATTTCAAAAATTTTCTTCAGCGTAAATTCCAAAAACCTCATAGCTCGCTGGCCGGCGCCGAGACGCGTCTTTTGACGCCTCGCACGTCCGCCTAGCTCAGATAAAAAGTCAAAAATTTTTTGTAGTGGGGATTCTCATACGAGTAAGTACATACACGAAATCCACCTTAGTGATAGAACAATTTCATCTAACCGCTATAACTTTGCATCCCGGTGACGCATTCTGAAGCTTTTTTCAGCGTAGTAATTCGTTTTTAGGCTCCGTCTAACGTTCCCACTAGTTTAAATTGACAAAAACACCGAAAAACACTTTTCGGTTATTCACTTGCAAAAATTTCATTGTAAATTCCTTTAAAAAATTTTTTATTACAAAACCTTCAGGTAGATTTACATTTTTATAATTTTTCAAAAATTTTCTTCAGCGTAAATTCCAAAAACCTCATAGCTCGCTGGCCGGCGCCGAGACGCGTCTTTTGACACCTCGCACGTCCGCCTAGCTCAGATAAAAAGTCAAAAATTTTTTGTAGTGGGGATTCTCATACGAGTAAGTACATACACGAAATCCACCTTAGTGATAGAACAATTTCATCTAACCGCTATAACTTTGCATCCCGGTGACGCATTCTGAAGCTTTTTTCAGCGTAGTAATTCGTTTTTAGGCTCCGTCTAACGTTCCCACTAGTTTAAATTGACAAAAACACCGAAAAACACTTTTCGGTTATTCACTTGCAAAAATTTCATTGTAAATTCCTTTAAAAAATTTTTTATTACAAAACCTTCAGGTAGATTTACATTTTTATAATTTTAATTGATACTTACCTGCCTTACCTGTACTCCGGCGCGCGTTCCGCGTGTTCGAGTCCCGTTTGGTGGTGTTATTCCCGTTTTCTGCATACATTTTGGTCGTAAATTCAGTTTTTTCAGGAAATTTCAAAAATTTTCTTCAGCGTAAATTCCAAAAACCTCATAGCTCGCTGGCCGGCGCCGAGACGCGTCTTTTGACACCTCGCACGTCCGCCTAGCTCAGATAAAAAGTCAAAAATTTTTTGTAGTGGGGATTCTCATACGAGTAAGTACATACACGAAATCCACCTTAGTGATAGAACAATTTCATCTAACCGCTATAACTTTGCATCCCGGTGACGCATTCTGAAGCTTTTTTCAGCGTAGTAATTCGTTTTTAGGCTCCGTCTAACGTTCCCACTAGTTTAAATTGACAAAAACACCGAAAAACACTTTTCGGTTATTCACTTGCAAAAATTTCATTGTAAATTCCTTTAAAAAATTTTTTATTACAAAACCTTCAGGTAGATTTACATTTTTATAATTTTTCAAAAATTTTCTTCAGCGTAAATTCCAAAAACCTCATAGCTCGCTGGCCGGCGCCGAGACGCGTCTTTTGACACCTCGCACGTCCGCCTAGCTCAGATAAAAAGTCAAAAATTTTTTGTAGTGGGGATTCTCATACGAGTAAGTACATACACGAAATCCACCTTAGTGATAGAACAATTTCATCTAACCGCTATAACTTTGCATCCCGGTGACGCATTCTGAAGCTTTTTTCAGCGTAGTAATTCGTTTTTAGGCTCCGTCTAACGTTCCCACTAGTTTAAATTGACAAAAACACCGAAAAACACTTTTCGGTTATTCACTTGCAAAAATTTCATTGTAAATTCCTTTAAAAAATTTTTTATTACAAAACCTTCAGGTAGATTTACATTTTTATAATTTTAATTGATACTTACCTGCCTTACCTGTACTCCGGCGCGCGTTCCGCGTGTTCGAGTCCCGTTTGGTGGTGTTATTCCCGTTTTCTGCATACATTTTGGTCGTAAATTCAGTTTTTTCAGGAAATTTCAAAAATTTTCTTCAGCGTAAATTCCAAAAACCTCATAGCTCGCTGGCCGGCGCCGAGACGCGTCTTTTGACACCTCGCACGTCCGCCTAGCTCAGATAAAAAGTCAAAAATTTTTTGTAGTGGGGATTCTCATACGAGTAAGTACATACACGAAATCCACCTTAGTGATAGAACAATTTCATCTAACCGCTATAACTTTGCATCCCGGTGACGCATTCTGAAGCTTTTTTCAGCGTAGTAATTCGTTTTTAGGCTCCGTCTAACGTTCCCACTAGTTTAAATTGACAAAAACACCGAAAAACACTTTTCGGTTATTCACTTTCAAAAATTTCATTGTAAATTCCTTTAAAAAATTTTTTATTACAAAACCTTCAGGTAGATTTACATTTTTATAATTTTAATTGATACTTACCTGCCTTACCTGTACTCCGGCGCGCGTTCCGCGTGTTCGAGTCCCGTTTGGTGGTGTTATTCCCGTTTTCTGCATACATTTTGGTCGTAAATTCAGTTTTTTCAGGAAATTTCAAAAATTTTCTTCAGCGTAAATTCCAAAAACCTCATAGCTCGCTGGCCGGCGCCGAGACGCGTCTTTTGACACCTCGCACGTCCGCCTAGCTCAGATAAAAAGTCAAAAATTTTTTGTAGTGGGGATTCTCATACGAGTAAGTACATACACGAAATCCACCTTAGTGATAGAACAATTTCATCTAACCGCTATAACTTTGCATCCCGGTGACGCATTCTGAAGCTTTTTTCAGCGTAGTAATTCGTTTTTAGGCTCCGTCTAACGTTCCCACTAGTTTAAATTGACAAAAACACCGAAAAACACTTTTCGGTTATTCACTTGCAAAAATTTCATTGTAAATTCCTTTAAAAAATTTTTTATTACAAAACCTTCAGGTAGATTTACATTTTTATAATTTTAATTGATACTTACCTGCCTTACCTGTACTCCGGCGCGCGTTCCGCGTGTTCGAGTCCCGTTTGGTGGTGTTATTCCCGTTTTCTGCATACATTTTGGTCGTAAATTCAGTTTTTTCAGGAAATTTCAAAAATTTTCTTCAGCGTAAATTCCAAAAACCTCATAGCTCGCTGGCCGGCGCCGAGACGCGTCTTTTGACGCCTCGCACGTCCGCCTAGCTCAGATAAAAAGTCAAAAATTTTTTGTAGTGGGGATTCTCATACGAGTAAGTACATACACGAAATCCACCTTAGTGATAGAACAATTTCATCTAACCGCTATAACTTTGCATCCCGGTGACGCATTCTGAAGCTTTTTTCAGCGTAGTAATTCGTTTTTAGGCTCCGTCTAACGTTCCCACTAGTTTAAATTGACAAAAACACCGAAAAACACTTTTCGGTTATTCACTTGCAAAAATTTCATTGTAAATTCCTTTAAAAAATTTTTTATTACAAAACCTTCAGGTAGATTTACATTTTTATAATTTTTCAAAAATTTTCTTCAGCGTAAATTCCAAAAACCTCATAGCTCGCTGGCCGGCGCCGAGACGCGTCTTTTGACACCTCGCACGTCCGCCTAGCTCAGATAAAAAGTCAAAAATTTTTTGTAGTGGGGATTCTCATACGAGTAAGTACATACACGAAATCCACCTTAGTGATAGAACAATTTCATCTAACCGCTATAACTTTGCATCCCGGTGACGCATTCTGAAGCTTTTTTCAGCGTAGTAATTCGTTTTTAGGCTCCGTCTAACGTTCCCACTAGTTTAAATTGACAAAAACACCGAAAAACACTTTTCGGTTATTCACTTGCAAAAATTTCATTGTAAATTCCTTTAAAAAATTTTTTATTACAAAACCTTCAGGTAGATTTACATTTTTATAATTTTAATTGATACTTACCTGCCTTACCTGTACTCCGGCGCGCGTTCCGCGTGTTCGAGTCCCGTTTGGTGGTGTTATTCCCGTTTTCTGCATACATTTTGGTCGTAAATTCAGTTTTTTCAGGAAATTTCAAAAATTTTCTTCAGCGTAAATTCCAAAAACCTCATAGCTCGCTGGCCGGCGCCGAGACGCGTCTTTTGACGCCTCGCACGTCCGCCTAGCTCAGATAAAAAGTCAAAAATTTTTTGTAGTGGGGATTCTCATACGAGTAAGTACATACACGAAATCCACCTTAGTGATAGAACAATTTCATCTAACCGCTATAACTTTGCATCCCGGTGACGCATTCTGAAGCTTTTTTCAGCGTAGTAATTCGTTTTTAGGCTCCGTCTAACGTTCCCACTAGTTTAAATTGACAAAAACACCGAAAAACACTTTTCGGTTATTCACTTGCAAAAATTTCATTGTAAATTCCTTTAAAAAATTTTTTATTACAAAACCTTCAGGTAGATTTACATTTTTATAATTTTTCAAAAATTTTCTTCAGCGTAAATTCCAAAAACCTCATAGCTCGCTGGCCGGCGCCGAGACGCGTCTTTTGACACCTCGCACGTCCGCCTAGCTCAGATAAAAAGTCAAAAATTTTTTGTAGTGGGGATTCTCATACGAGTAAGTACATACACGAAATCCACCTTAGTGATAGAACAATTTCATCTAACCGCTATAACTTTGCATCCCGGTGACGCATTCTGAAGCTTTTTTCAGCGTAGTAATTCGTTTTTAGGCTCCGTCTAACGTTCCCACTAGTTTAAATTGACAAAAACACCGAAAAACACTTTTCGGTTATTCACTTGCAAAAATTTCATTGTAAATTCCTTTAAAAAATTTTTTATTACAAAACCTTCAGGTAGATTTACATTTTTATAATTTTTCAAAAATTTTCTTCAGCGTAAATTCCAAAAACCTCATAGCTCGCTGGCCGGCGCCGAGACGCGTCTTTTGACACCTCGCACGTCCGCCTAGCTCAGATAAAAAGTCAAAAATTTTTTGTAGTGGGGATTCTCATACGAGTAAGTACATACACGAAATCCACCTTAGTGATAGAACAATTTCATCTAACCGCTATAACTTTGCATCCCGGTGACGCATTCTGAAGCTTTTTTCAGCGTAGTAATTCGTTTTTAGGCTCCGTCTAACGTTCCCACTAGTTTAAATTGACAAAAACACCGAAAAACACTTTTCGGTTATTCACTTGCAAAAATTTCATTGTAAATTCCTTTAAAAAATTTTTTATTACAAAACCTTCAGGTAGATTTACATTTTTATAATTTTAATTGATACTTACCTGCCTTACCTGTACTCCGGCGCGCGTTCCGCGTGTTCGAGTCCCGTTTGGTGGTGTTATTCCCGTTTTCTGCATACATTTTGGTCGTAAATTCAGTTTTTTCAGGAAATTTCAAAAATTTTCTTCAGCGTAAATTCCAAAAACCTCATAGCTCGCTGGCCGGCGCCGAGACGCGTCTTTTGACACCTCGCACGTCCGCCTAGCTCAGATAAAAAGTCAAAAATTTTTTGTAGTGGGGATTCTCATACGAGTAAGTACATACACGAAATCCACCTTAGTGATAGAACAATTTCATCTAACCGCTATAACTTTGCATCCCGGTGACGCATTCTGAAGCTTTTTTCAGCGTAGTAATTCGTTTTTAGGCTCCGTCTAACGTTCCCACTAGTTTAAATTGACAAAAACACCGAAAAACACTTTTCGGTTATTCACTTGCAAAAATTTCATTGTAAATTCCTTTAAAAAATTTTTTATTACAAAACCTTCAGGTAGATTTACATTTTTATAATTTTTCAAAAATTTTCTTCAGCGTAAATTCCAAAAACCTCATAGCTCGCTGGCCGGCGCCGAGACGCGTCTTTTGACACCTCGCACGTCCGCCTAGCTCAGATAAAAAGTCAAAAATTTTTTGTAGTGGGGATTCTCATACGAGTAAGTACATACACGAAATCCACCTTAGTGATAGAACAATTTCATCTAACCGCTATAACTTTGCATCCCGGTGACGCATTCTGAAGCTTTTTTCAGCGTAGTAATTCGTTTTTAGGCTCCGTCTAACGTTCCCACTAGTTTAAATTGACAAAAACACCGAAAAACACTTTTCGGTTATTCACTTGCAAAAATTTCATTGTAAATTCCTTTAAAAAATTTTTTATTACAAAACCTTCAGGTAGATTTACATTTTTATAATTTTAATTGATACTTACCTGCCTTACCTGTACTCCGGCGCGCGTTCCGCGTGTTCGAGTCCCGTTTGGTGGTGTTATTCCCGTTTTCTGCATACATTTTGGTCGTAAATTCAGTTTTTTCAGGAAATTTCAAAAATTTTCTTCAGCGTAAATTCCAAAAACCTCATAGCTCGCTGGCCGGCGCCGAGACGCGTCTTTTGACACCTCGCACGTCCGCCTAGCTCAGATAAAAAGTCAAAAATTTTTTGTAGTGGGGATTCTCATACGAGTAAGTACATACACGAAATCCACCTTAGTGATAGAACAATTTCATCTAACCGCTATAACTTTGCATCCCGGTGACGCATTCTGAAGCTTTTTTCAGCGTAGTAATTCGTTTTTAGGCTCCGTCTAACGTTCCCACTAGTTTAAATTGACAAAAACACCGAAAAACACTTTTCGGTTATTCACTTTCAAAAATTTCATTGTAAATTCCTTTAAAAAATTTTTTATTACAAAACCTTCAGGTAGATTTACATTTTTATAATTTTAATTGATACTTACCTGCCTTACCTGTACTCCGGCGCGCGTTCCGCGTGTTCGAGTCCCGTTTGGTGGTGTTATTCCCGTTTTCTGCATACATTTTGGTCGTAAATTCAGTTTTTTCAGGAAATTTCAAAAATTTTCTTCAGCGTAAATTCCAAAAACCTCATAGCTCGCTGGCCGGCGCCGAGACGCGTCTTTTGACACCTCGCACGTCCGCCTAGCTCAGATAAAAAGTCAAAAATTTTTTGTAGTGGGGATTCTCATACGAGTAAGTACATACACGAAATCCACCTTAGTGATAGAACAATTTCATCTAACCGCTATAACTTTGCATCCCGGTGACGCATTCTGAAGCTTTTTTCAGCGTAGTAATTCGTTTTTAGGCTCCGTCTAACGTTCCCACTAGTTTAAATTGACAAAAACACCGAAAAACACTTTTCGGTTATTCACTTGCAAAAATTTCATTGTAAATTCCTTTAAAAAATTTTTTATTACAAAACCTTCAGGTAGATTTACATTTTTATAATTTTAATTGATACTTACCTGCCTTACCTGTACTCCGGCGCGCGTTCCGCGTGTTCGAGTCCCGTTTGGTGGTGTTATTCCCGTTTTCTGCATACATTTTGGTCGTAAATTCAGTTTTTTCAGGAAATTTCAAAAATTTTCTTCAGCGTAAATTCCAAAAACCTCATAGCTCGCTGGCCGGCGCCGAGACGCGTCTTTTGACGCCTCGCACGTCCGCCTAGCTCAGATAAAAAGTCAAAAATTTTTTGTAGTGGGGATTCTCATACGAGTAAGTACATACACGAAATCCACCTTAGTGATAGAACAATTTCATCTAACCGCTATAACTTTGCATCCCGGTGACGCATTCTGAAGCTTTTTTCAGCGTAGTAATTCGTTTTTAGGCTCCGTCTAACGTTCCCACTAGTTTAAATTGACAAAAACACCGAAAAACACTTTTCGGTTATTCACTTGCAAAAATTTCATTGTAAATTCCTTTAAAAAATTTTTTATTACAAAACCTTCAGGTAGATTTACATTTTTATAATTTTTCAAAAATTTTCTTCAGCGTAAATTCCAAAAACCTCATAGCTCGCTGGCCGGCGCCGAGACGCGTCTTTTGACACCTCGCACGTCCGCCTAGCTCAGATAAAAAGTCAAAAATTTTTTGTAGTGGGGATTCTCATACGAGTAAGTACATACACGAAATCCACCTTAGTGATAGAACAATTTCATCTAACCGCTATAACTTTGCATCCCGGTGACGCATTCTGAAGCTTTTTTCAGCGTAGTAATTCGTTTTTAGGCTCCGTCTAACGTTCCCACTAGTTTAAATTGACAAAAACACCGAAAAACACTTTTCGGTTATTCACTTGCAAAAATTTCATTGTAAATTCCTTTAAAAAATTTTTTATTACAAAACCTTCAGGTAGATTTACATTTTTATAATTTTAATTGATACTTACCTGCCTTACCTGTACTCCGGCGCGCGTTCCGCGTGTTCGAGTCCCGTTTGGTGGTGTTATTCCCGTTTTCTGCATACATTTTGGTCGTAAATTCAGTTTTTTCAGGAAATTTCAAAAATTTTCTTCAGCGTAAATTCCAAAAACCTCATAGCTCGCTGGCCGGCGCCGAGACGCGTCTTTTGACGCCTCGCACGTCCGCCTAGCTCAGATAAAAAGTCAAAAATTTTTTGTAGTGGGGATTCTCATACGAGTAAGTACATACACGAAATCCACCTTAGTGATAGAACAATTTCATCTAACCGCTATAACTTTGCATCCCGGTGACGCATTCTGAAGCTTTTTTCAGCGTAGTAATTCGTTTTTAGGCTCCGTCTAACGTTCCCACTAGTTTAAATTGACAAAAACACCGAAAAACACTTTTCGGTTATTCACTTGCAAAAATTTCATTGTAAATTCCTTTAAAAAATTTTTTATTACAAAACCTTCAGGTAGATTTACATTTTTATAATTTTTCAAAAATTTTCTTCAGCGTAAATTCCAAAAACCTCATAGCTCGCTGGCCGGCGCCGAGACGCGTCTTTTGACACCTCGCACGTCCGCCTAGCTCAGATAAAAAGTCAAAAATTTTTTGTAGTGGGGATTCTCATACGAGTAAGTACATACACGAAATCCACCTTAGTGATAGAACAATTTCATCTAACCGCTATAACTTTGCATCCCGGTGACGCATTCTGAAGCTTTTTTCAGCGTAGTAATTCGTTTTTAGGCTCCGTCTAACGTTCCCACTAGTTTAAATTGACAAAAACACCGAAAAACACTTTTCGGTTATTCACTTGCAAAAATTTCATTGTAAATTCCTTTAAAAAATTTTTTATTACAAAACCTTCAGGTAGATTTACATTTTTATAATTTTAATTGATACTTACCTGCCTTACCTGTACTCCGGCGCGCGTTCCGCGTGTTCGAGTCCCGTTTGGTGGTGTTATTCCCGTTTTCTGCATACATTTTGGTCGTAAATTCAGTTTTTTCAGGAAATTTCAAAAATTTTCTTCAGCGTAAATTCCAAAAACCTCATAGCTCGCTGGCCGGCGCCGAGACGCGTCTTTTGACACCTCGCACGTCCGCCTAGCTCAGATAAAAAGTCAAAAATTTTTTGTAGTGGGGATTCTCATACGAGTAAGTACATACACGAAATCCACCTTAGTGATAGAACAATTTCATCTAACCGCTATAACTTTGCATCCCGGTGACGCATTCTGAAGCTTTTTTCAGCGTAGTAATTCGTTTTTAGGCTCCGTCTAACGTTCCCACTAGTTTAAATTGACAAAAACACCGAAAAACACTGTTCGGTTATTCACTTGCAAAAATTTCATTGTAAATTCCTTTAAAAAATTTTTTATTACAAAACCTTCAGGTAGATTTACATTTTTATAATTTTAATTGATACTTACCTGCCTTACCTGTACTCCGGCGCGCGTTCCGCGTGTTCGAGTCCCGTTTGGTGGTGTTATTCCCGTTTTCTGCATACATTTTGGTCGTAAATTCAGTTTTTTCAGGAAATTTCAAAAATTTTCTTCAGCGTAAATTCCAAAAACCTCATAGCTCGCTGGCCGGCGCCGAGACGCGTCTTTTGACGCCTCGCACGTCCGCCTAGCTCAGATAAAAAGTCAAAAATTTTTTGTAGTGGGGATTCTCATACGAGTAAGTACATACACGAAATCCACCTTAGTGATAGAACAATTTCATCTAACCGCTATAACTTTGCATCCCGGTGACGCATTCTGAAGCTTTTTTCAGCGTAGTAATTCGTTTTTAGGCTCCGTCTAACGTTCCCACTAGTTTAAATTGACAAAAACACCGAAAAACACTTTTCGGTTATTCACTTGCAAAAATTTCATTGTAAATTCCTTTAAAAAATTTTTTATTACAAAACCTTCAGGTAGATTTACATTTTTATAATTTTTCAAAAATTTTCTTCAGCGTAAATTCCAAAAACCTCATAGCTCGCTGGCCGGCGCCGAGACGCGTCTTTTGACACCTCGCACGTCCGCCTAGCTCAGATAAAAAGTCAAAAATTTTTTGTAGTGGGGATTCTCATACGAGTAAGTACATACACGAAATCCACCTTAGTGATAGAACAATTTCATCTAACCGCTATAACTTTGCATCCCGGTGACGCATTCTGAAGCTTTTTTCAGCGTAGTAATTCGTTTTTAGGCTCCGTCTAACGTTCCCACTAGTTTAAATTGACAAAAACACCGAAAAACACTTTTCGGTTATTCACTTGCAAAAATTTCATTGTAAATTCCTTTAAAAAATTTTTTATTACAAAACCTTCAGGTAGATTTACATTTTTATAATTTTAATTGATACTTACCTGCCTTACCTGTACTCCGGCGCGCGTTCCGCGTGTTCGAGTCCCGTTTGGTGGTGTTATTCCCGTTTTCTGCATACATTTTGGTCGTAAATTCAGTTTTTTCAGGAAATTTCAAAAATTTTCTTCAGCGTAAATTCCAAAAACCTCATAGCTCGCTGGCCGGCGCCGAGACGCGTCTTTTGACGCCTCGCACGTCCGCCTAGCTCAGATAAAAAGTCAAAAATTTTTTGTAGTGGGGATTCTCATACGAGTAAGTACATACACGAAATCCACCTTAGTGATAGAACAATTTCATCTAACCGCTATAACTTTGCATCCCGGTGACGCATTCTGAAGCTTTTTTCAGCGTAGTAATTCGTTTTTAGGCTCCGTCTAACGTTCCCACTAGTTTAAATTGACAAAAACACCGAAAAACACTTTTCGGTTATTCACTTGCAAAAATTTCATTGTAAATTCCTTTAAAAAATTTTTTATTACAAAACCTTCAGGTAGATTTACATTTTTATAATTTTAATTGATACTTACCTGCCTTACCTGTACTCCGGCGCGCGTTCCGCGTGTTCGAGTCCCGTTTGGTGGTGTTATTCCCGTTTTCTGCATACATTTTGGTCGTAAATTCAGTTTTTTCAGGAAATTTCAAAAATTTTCTTCAGCGTAAATTCCAAAAACCTCATAGCTCGCTGGCCGGCGCCGAGACGCGTCTTTTGACACCTCGCACGTCCGCCTAGCTCAGATAAAAAGTCAAAAATTTTTTGTAGTGGGGATTCTCATACGAGTAAGTACATACACGAAATCCACCTTAGTGATAGAACAATTTCATCTAACCGCTATAACTTTGCATCCCGGTGACGCATTCTGAAGCTTTTTTCAGCGTAGTAATTCGTTTTTAGGCTCCGTCTAACGTTCCCACTAGTTTAAATTGACAAAAACACCGAAAAACACTGTTCGGTTATTCACTTGCAAAAATTTCATTGTAAATTCCTTTAAAAAATTTTTTATTACAAAACCTTCAGGTAGATTTACATTTTTATAATTTTAATTGATACTTACCTGCCTTACCTGTACTCCGGCGCGCGTTCCGCGTGTTCGAGTCCCGTTTGGTGGTGTTATTCCCGTTTTCTGCATACATTTTGGTCGTAAATTCAGTTTTTTCAGGAAATTTCAAAAATTTTCTTCAGCGTAAATTCCAAAAACCTCATAGCTCGCTGGCCGGCGCCGAGACGCGTCTTTTGACGCCTCGCACGTCCGCCTAGCTCAGATAAAAAGTCAAAAATTTTTTGTAGTGGGGATTCTCATACGAGTAAGTACATACACGAAATCCACCTTAGTGATAGAACAATTTCATCTAACCGCTATAACTTTGCATCCCGGTGACGCATTCTGAAGCTTTTTTCAGCGTAGTAATTCGTTTTTAGGCTCCGTCTAACGTTCCCACTAGTTTAAATTGACAAAAACACCGAAAAACACTTTTCGGTTATTCACTTGCAAAAATTTCATTGTAAATTCCTTTAAAAAATTTTTTATTACAAAACCTTCAGGTAGATTTACATTTTTATAATTTTTCAAAAATTTTCTTCAGCGTAAATTCCAAAAACCTCATAGCTCGCTGGCCGGCGCCGAGACGCGTCTTTTGACACCTCGCACGTCCGCCTAGCTCAGATAAAAAGTCAAAAATTTTTTGTAGTGGGGATTCTCATACGAGTAAGTACATACACGAAATCCACCTTAGTGATAGAACAATTTCATCTAACCGCTATAACTTTGCATCCCGGTGACGCATTCTGAAGCTTTTTTCAGCGTAGTAATTCGTTTTTAGGCTCCGTCTAACGTTCCCACTAGTTTAAATTGACAAAAACACCGAAAAACACTTTTCGGTTATTCACTTGCAAAAATTTCATTGTAAATTCCTTTAAAAAATTTTTTATTACAAAACCTTCAGGTAGATTTACATTTTTATAATTTTAATTGATACTTACCTGCCTTACCTGTACTCCGGCGCGCGTTCCGCGTGTTCGAGTCCCGTTTGGTGGTGTTATTCCCGTTTTCTGCATACATTTTGGTCGTAAATTCAGTTTTTTCAGGAAATTTCAAAAATTTTCTTCAGCGTAAATTCCAAAAACCTCATAGCTCGCTGGCCGGCGCCGAGACGCGTCTTTTGACGCCTCGCACGTCCGCCTAGCTCAGATAAAAAGTCAAAAATTTTTTGTAGTGGGGATTCTCATACGAGTAAGTACATACACGAAATCCACCTTAGTGATAGAACAATTTCATCTAACCGCTATAACTTTGCATCCCGGTGACGCATTCTGAAGCTTTTTTCAGCGTAGTAATTCGTTTTTAGGCTCCGTCTAACGTTCCCACTAGTTTAAATTGACAAAAACACCGAAAAACACTTTTCGGTTATTCACTTGCAAAAATTTCATTGTAAATTCCTTTAAAAAATTTTTTATTACAAAACCTTCAGGTAGATTTACATTTTTATAATTTTTCAAAAATTTTCTTCAGCGTAAATTCCAAAAACCTCATAGCTCGCTGGCCGGCGCCGAGACGCGTCTTTTGACACCTCGCACGTCCGCCTAGCTCAGATAAAAAGTCAAAAATTTTTTGTAGTGGGGATTCTCATACGAGTAAGTACATACACGAAATCCACCTTAGTGATAGAACAATTTCATCTAACCGCTATAACTTTGCATCCCGGTGACGCATTCTGAAGCTTTTTTCAGCGTAGTAATTCGTTTTTAGGCTCCGTCTAACGTTCCCACTAGTTTAAATTGACAAAAACACCGAAAAACACTTTTCGGTTATTCACTTGCAAAAATTTCATTGTAAATTCCTTTAAAAAATTTTTTATTACAAAACCTTCAGGTAGATTTACATTTTTATAATTTTAATTGATACTTACCTGCCTTACCTGTACTCCGGCGCGCGTTCCGCGTGTTCGAGTCCCGTTTGGTGGTGTTATTCCCGTTTTCTGCATACATTTTGGTCGTAAATTCAGTTTTTTCAGGAAATTTCAAAAATTTTCTTCAGCGTAAATTCCAAAAACCTCATAGCTCGCTGGCCGGCGCCGAGACGCGTCTTTTGACACCTCGCACGTCCGCCTAGCTCAGATAAAAAGTCAAAAATTTTTTGTAGTGGGGATTCTCATACGAGTAAGTACATACACGAAATCCACCTTAGTGATAGAACAATTTCATCTAACCGCTATAACTTTGCATCCCGGTGACGCATTCTGAAGCTTTTTTCAGCGTAGTAATTCGTTTTTAGGCTCCGTCTAACGTTCCCACTAGTTTAAATTGACAAAAACACCGAAAAACACTTTTCGGTTATTCACTTGCAAAAATTTCATTGTAAATTCCTTTAAAAAATTTTTTATTACAAAACCTTCAGGTAGATTTACATTTTTATAATTTTTCAAAAATTTTCTTCAGCGTAAATTCCAAAAACCTCATAGCTCGCTGGCCGGCGCCGAGACGCGTCTTTTGACACCTCGCACGTCCGCCTAGCTCAGATAAAAAGTCAAAAATTTTTTGTAGTGGGGATTCTCATACGAGTAAGTACATACACGAAATCCACCTTAGTGATAGAACAATTTCATCTAACCGCTATAACTTTGCATCCCGGTGACGCATTCTGAAGCTTTTTTCAGCGTAGTAATTCGTTTTTAGGCTCCGTCTAACGTTCCCACTAGTTTAAATTGACAAAAACACCGAAAAACACTTTTCGGTTATTCACTTGCAAAAATTTCATTGTAAATTCCTTTAAAAAATTTTTTATTACAAAACCTTCAGGTAGATTTACATTTTTATAATTTTAATTGATACTTACCTGCCTTACCTGTACTCCGGCGCGCGTTCCGCGTGTTCGAGTCCCGTTTGGTGGTGTTATTCCCGTTTTCTGCATACATTTTGGTCGTAAATTCAGTTTTTTCAGGAAATTTCAAAAATTTTCTTCAGCGTAAATTCCAAAAACCTCATAGCTCGCTGGCCGGCGCCGAGACGCGTCTTTTGACACCTCGCACGTCCGCCTAGCTCAGATAAAAAGTCAAAAATTTTTTGTAGTGGGGATTCTCATACGAGTAAGTACATACACGAAATCCACCTTAGTGATAGAACAATTTCATCTAACCGCTATAACTTTGCATCCCGGTGACGCATTCTGAAGCTTTTTTCAGCGTAGTAATTCGTTTTTAGGCTCCGTCTAACGTTCCCACTAGTTTAAATTGACAAAAACACCGAAAAACACTTTTCGGTTATTCACTTTCAAAAATTTCATTGTAAATTCCTTTAAAAAATTTTTTATTACAAAACCTTCAGGTAGATTTACATTTTTATAATTTTAATTGATACTTACCTGCCTTACCTGTACTCCGGCGCGCGTTCCGCGTGTTCGAGTCCCGTTTGGTGGTGTTATTCCCGTTTTCTGCATACATTTTGGTCGTAAATTCAGTTTTTTCAGGAAATTTCAAAAATTTTCTTCAGCGTAAATTCCAAAAACCTCATAGCTCGCTGGCCGGCGCCGAGACGCGTCTTTTGACACCTCGCACGTCCGCCTAGCTCAGATAAAAAGTCAAAAATTTTTTGTAGTGGGGATTCTCATACGAGTAAGTACATACACGAAATCCACCTTAGTGATAGAACAATTTCATCTAACCGCTATAACTTTGCATCCCGGTGACGCATTCTGAAGCTTTTTTCAGCGTAGTAATTCGTTTTTAGGCTCCGTCTAACGTTCCCACTAGTTTAAATTGACAAAAACACCGAAAAACACTTTTCGGTTATTCACTTGCAAAAATTTCATTGTAAATTCCTTTAAAAAATTTTTTATTACAAAACCTTCAGGTAGATTTACATTTTTATAATTTTAATTGATACTTACCTGCCTTACCTGTACTCCGGCGCGCGTTCCGCGTGTTCGAGTCCCGTTTGGTGGTGTTATTCCCGTTTTCTGCATACATTTTGGTCGTAAATTCAGTTTTTTCAGGAAATTTCAAAAATTTTCTTCAGCGTAAATTCCAAAAACCTCATAGCTCGCTGGCCGGCGCCGAGACGCGTCTTTTGACGCCTCGCACGTCCGCCTAGCTCAGATAAAAAGTCAAAAATTTTTTGTAGTGGGGATTCTCATACGAGTAAGTACATACACGAAATCCACCTTAGTGATAGAACAATTTCATCTAACCGCTATAACTTTGCATCCCGGTGACGCATTCTGAAGCTTTTTTCAGCGTAGTAATTCGTTTTTAGGCTCCGTCTAACGTTCCCACTAGTTTAAATTGACAAAAACACCGAAAAACACTTTTCGGTTATTCACTTGCAAAAATTTCATTGTAAATTCCTTTAAAAAATTTTTTATTACAAAACCTTCAGGTAGATTTACATTTTTATAATTTTTCAAAAATTTTCTTCAGCGTAAATTCCAAAAACCTCATAGCTCGCTGGCCGGCGCCGAGACGCGTCTTTTGACACCTCGCACGTCCGCCTAGCTCAGATAAAAAGTCAAAAATTTTTTGTAGTGGGGATTCTCATACGAGTAAGTACATACACGAAATCCACCTTAGTGATAGAACAATTTCATCTAACCGCTATAACTTTGCATCCCGGTGACGCATTCTGAAGCTTTTTTCAGCGTAGTAATTCGTTTTTAGGCTCCGTCTAACGTTCCCACTAGTTTAAATTGACAAAAACACCGAAAAACACTTTTCGGTTATTCACTTGCAAAAATTTCATTGTAAATTCCTTTAAAAAATTTTTTATTACAAAACCTTCAGGTAGATTTACATTTTTATAATTTTAATTGATACTTACCTGCCTTACCTGTACTCCGGCGCGCGTTCCGCGTGTTCGAGTCCCGTTTGGTGGTGTTATTCCCGTTTTCTGCATACATTTTGGTCGTAAATTCAGTTTTTTCAGGAAATTTCAAAAATTTTCTTCAGCGTAAATTCCAAAAACCTCATAGCTCGCTGGCCGGCGCCGAGACGCGTCTTTTGACGCCTCGCACGTCCGCCTAGCTCAGATAAAAAGTCAAAAATTTTTTGTAGTGGGGATTCTCATACGAGTAAGTACATACACGAAATCCACCTTAGTGATAGAACAATTTCATCTAACCGCTATAACTTTGCATCCCGGTGACGCATTCTGAAGCTTTTTTCAGCGTAGTAATTCGTTTTTAGGCTCCGTCTAACGTTCCCACTAGTTTAAATTGACAAAAACACCGAAAAACACTTTTCGGTTATTCACTTGCAAAAATTTCATTGTAAATTCCTTTAAAAAATTTTTTATTACAAAACCTTCAGGTAGATTTACATTTTTATAATTTTTCAAAAATTTTCTTCAGCGTAAATTCCAAAAACCTCATAGCTCGCTGGCCGGCGCCGAGACGCGTCTTTTGACACCTCGCACGTCCGCCTAGCTCAGATAAAAAGTCAAAAATTTTTTGTAGTGGGGATTCTCATACGAGTAAGTACATACACGAAATCCACCTTAGTGATAGAACAATTTCATCTAACCGCTATAACTTTGCATCCCGGTGACGCATTCTGAAGCTTTTTTCAGCGTAGTAATTCGTTTTTAGGCTCCGTCTAACGTTCCCACTAGTTTAAATTGACAAAAACACCGAAAAACACTTTTCGGTTATTCACTTGCAAAAATTTCATTGTAAATTCCTTTAAAAAATTTTTTATTACAAAACCTTCAGGTAGATTTACATTTTTATAATTTTAATTGATACTTACCTGCCTTACCTGTACTCCGGCGCGCGTTCCGCGTGTTCGAGTCCCGTTTGGTGGTGTTATTCCCGTTTTCTGCATACATTTTGGTCGTAAATTCAGTTTTTTCAGGAAATTTCAAAAATTTTCTTCAGCGTAAATTCCAAAAACCTCATAGCTCGCTGGCCGGCGCCGAGACGCGTCTTTTGACACCTCGCACGTCCGCCTAGCTCAGATAAAAAGTCAAAAATTTTTTGTAGTGGGGATTCTCATACGAGTAAGTACATACACGAAATCCACCTTAGTGATAGAACAATTTCATCTAACCGCTATAACTTTGCATCCCGGTGACGCATTCTGAAGCTTTTTTCAGCGTAGTAATTCGTTTTTAGGCTCCGTCTAACGTTCCCACTAGTTTAAATTGACAAAAACACCGAAAAACACTGTTCGGTTATTCACTTGCAAAAATTTCATTGTAAATTCCTTTAAAAAATTTTTTATTACAAAACCTTCAGGTAGATTTACATTTTTATAATTTTAATTGATACTTACCTGCCTTACCTGTACTCCGGCGCGCGTTCCGCGTGTTCGAGTCCCGTTTGGTGGTGTTATTCCCGTTTTCTGCATACATTTTGGTCGTAAATTCAGTTTTTTCAGGAAATTTCAAAAATTTTCTTCAGCGTAAATTCCAAAAACCTCATAGCTCGCTGGCCGGCGCCGAGACGCGTCTTTTGACGCCTCGCACGTCCGCCTAGCTCAGATAAAAAGTCAAAAATTTTTTGTAGTGGGGATTCTCATACGAGTAAGTACATACACGAAATCCACCTTAGTGATAGAACAATTTCATCTAACCGCTATAACTTTGCATCCCGGTGACGCATTCTGAAGCTTTTTTCAGCGTAGTAATTCGTTTTTAGGCTCCGTCTAACGTTCCCACTAGTTTAAATTGACAAAAACACCGAAAAACACTTTTCGGTTATTCACTTGCAAAAATTTCATTGTAAATTCCTTTAAAAAATTTTTTATTACAAAACCTTCAGGTAGATTTACATTTTTATAATTTTTCAAAAATTTTCTTCAGCGTAAATTCCAAAAACCTCATAGCTCGCTGGCCGGCGCCGAGACGCGTCTTTTGACACCTCGCACGTCCGCCTAGCTCAGATAAAAAGTCAAAAATTTTTTGTAGTGGGGATTCTCATACGAGTAAGTACATACACGAAATCCACCTTAGTGATAGAACAATTTCATCTAACCGCTATAACTTTGCATCCCGGTGACGCATTCTGAAGCTTTTTTCAGCGTAGTAATTCGTTTTTAGGCTCCGTCTAACGTTCCCACTAGTTTAAATTGACAAAAACACCGAAAAACACTTTTCGGTTATTCACTTGCAAAAATTTCATTGTAAATTCCTTTAAAAAATTTTTTATTACAAAACCTTCAGGTAGATTTACATTTTTATAATTTTAATTGATACTTACCTGCCTTACCTGTACTCCGGCGCGCGTTCCGCGTGTTCGAGTCCCGTTTGGTGGTGTTATTCCCGTTTTCTGCATACATTTTGGTCGTAAATTCAGTTTTTTCAGGAAATTTCAAAAATTTTCTTCAGCGTAAATTCCAAAAACCTCATAGCTCGCTGGCCGGCGCCGAGACGCGTCTTTTGACGCCTCGCACGTCCGCCTAGCTCAGATAAAAAGTCAAAAATTTTTTGTAGTGGGGATTCTCATACGAGTAAGTACATACACGAAATCCACCTTAGTGATAGAACAATTTCATCTAACCGCTATAACTTTGCATCCCGGTGACGCATTCTGAAGCTTTTTTCAGCGTAGTAATTCGTTTTTAGGCTCCGTCTAACGTTCCCACTAGTTTAAATTGACAAAAACACCGAAAAACACTTTTCGGTTATTCACTTGCAAAAATTTCATTGTAAATTCCTTTAAAAAATTTTTTATTACAAAACCTTCAGGTAGATTTACATTTTTATAATTTTTCAAAAATTTTCTTCAGCGTAAATTCCAAAAACCTCATAGCTCGCTGGCCGGCGCCGAGACGCGTCTTTTGACACCTCGCACGTCCGCCTAGCTCAGATAAAAAGTCAAAAATTTTTTGTAGTGGGGATTCTCATACGAGTAAGTACATACACGAAATCCACCTTAGTGATAGAACAATTTCATCTAACCGCTATAACTTTGCATCCCGGTGACGCATTCTGAAGCTTTTTTCAGCGTAGTAATTCGTTTTTAGGCTCCGTCTAACGTTCCCACTAGTTTAAATTGACAAAAACACCGAAAAACACTTTTCGGTTATTCACTTGCAAAAATTTCATTGTAAATTCCTTTAAAAAATTTTTTATTACAAAACCTTCAGGTAGATTTACATTTTTATAATTTTAATTGATACTTACCTGCCTTACCTGTACTCCGGCGCGCGTTCCGCGTGTTCGAGTCCCGTTTGGTGGTGTTATTCCCGTTTTCTGCATACATTTTGGTCGTAAATTCAGTTTTTTCAGGAAATTTCAAAAATTTTCTTCAGCGTAAATTCCAAAAACCTCATAGCTCGCTGGCCGGCGCCGAGACGCGTCTTTTGACACCTCGCACGTCCGCCTAGCTCAGATAAAAAGTCAAAAATTTTTTGTAGTGGGGATTCTCATACGAGTAAGTACATACACGAAATCCACCTTAGTGATAGAACAATTTCATCTAACCGCTATAACTTTGCATCCCGGTGACGCATTCTGAAGCTTTTTTCAGCGTAGTAATTCGTTTTTAGGCTCCGTCTAACGTTCCCACTAGTTTAAATTGACAAAAACACCGAAAAACACTGTTCGGTTATTCACTTGCAAAAATTTCATTGTAAATTCCTTTAAAAAATTTTTTATTACAAAACCTTCAGGTAGATTTACATTTTTATAATTTTAATTGATACTTACCTGCCTTACCTGTACTCCGGCGCGCGTTCCGCGTGTTCGAGTCCCGTTTGGTGGTGTTATTCCCGTTTTCTGCATACATTTTGGTCGTAAATTCAGTTTTTTCAGGAAATTTCAAAAATTTTCTTCAGCGTAAATTCCAAAAACCTCATAGCTCGCTGGCCGGCGCCGAGACGCGTCTTTTGACGCCTCGCACGTCCGCCTAGCTCAGATAAAAAGTCAAAAATTTTTTGTAGTGGGGATTCTCATACGAGTAAGTACATACACGAAATCCACCTTAGTGATAGAACAATTTCATCTAACCGCTATAACTTTGCATCCCGGTGACGCATTCTGAAGCTTTTTTCAGCGTAGTAATTCGTTTTTAGGCTCCGTCTAACGTTCCCACTAGTTTAAATTGACAAAAACACCGAAAAACACTTTTCGGTTATTCACTTGCAAAAATTTCATTGTAAATTCCTTTAAAAAATTTTTTATTACAAAACCTTCAGGTAGATTTACATTTTTATAATTTTTCAAAAATTTTCTTCAGCGTAAATTCCAAAAACCTCATAGCTCGCTGGCCGGCGCCGAGACGCGTCTTTTGACACCTCGCACGTCCGCCTAGCTCAGATAAAAAGTCAAAAATTTTTTGTAGTGGGGATTCTCATACGAGTAAGTACATACACGAAATCCACCTTAGTGATAGAACAATTTCATCTAACCGCTATAACTTTGCATCCCGGTGACGCATTCTGAAGCTTTTTTCAGCGTAGTAATTCGTTTTTAGGCTCCGTCTAACGTTCCCACTAGTTTAAATTGACAAAAACACCGAAAAACACTTTTCGGTTATTCACTTGCAAAAATTTCATTGTAAATTCCTTTAAAAAATTTTTTATTACAAAACCTTCAGGTAGATTTACATTTTTATAATTTTAATTGATACTTACCTGCCTTACCTGTACTCCGGCGCGCGTTCCGCGTGTTCGAGTCCCGTTTGGTGGTGTTATTCCCGTTTTCTGCATACATTTTGGTCGTAAATTCAGTTTTTTCAGGAAATTTCAAAAATTTTCTTCAGCGTAAATTCCAAAAACCTCATAGCTCGCTGGCCGGCGCCGAGACGCGTCTTTTGACGCCTCGCACGTCCGCCTAGCTCAGATAAAAAGTCAAAAATTTTTTGTAGTGGGGATTCTCATACGAGTAAGTACATACACGAAATCCACCTTAGTGATAGAACAATTTCATCTAACCGCTATAACTTTGCATCCCGGTGACGCATTCTGAAGCTTTTTTCAGCGTAGTAATTCGTTTTTAGGCTCCGTCTAACGTTCCCACTAGTTTAAATTGACAAAAACACCGAAAAACACTTTTCGGTTATTCACTTGCAAAAATTTCATTGTAAATTCCTTTAAAAAATTTTTTATTACAAAACCTTCAGGTAGATTTACATTTTTATAATTTTTCAAAAATTTTCTTCAGCGTAAATTCCAAAAACCTCATAGCTCGCTGGCCGGCGCCGAGACGCGTCTTTTGACACCTCGCACGTCCGCCTAGCTCAGATAAAAAGTCAAAAATTTTTTGTAGTGGGGATTCTCATACGAGTAAGTACATACACGAAATCCACCTTAGTGATAGAACAATTTCATCTAACCGCTATAACTTTGCATCCCGGTGACGCATTCTGAAGCTTTTTTCAGCGTAGTAATTCGTTTTTAGGCTCCGTCTAACGTTCCCACTAGTTTAAATTGACAAAAACACCGAAAAACACTTTTCGGTTATTCACTTGCAAAAATTTCATTGTAAATTCCTTTAAAAAATTTTTTATTACAAAACCTTCAGGTAGATTTACATTTTTATAATTTTAATTGATACTTACCTGCCTTACCTGTACTCCGGCGCGCGTTCCGCGTGTTCGAGTCCCGTTTGGTGGTGTTATTCCCGTTTTCTGCATACATTTTGGTCGTAAATTCAGTTTTTTCAGGAAATTTCAAAAATTTTCTTCAGCGTAAATTCCAAAAACCTCATAGCTCGCTGGCCGGCGCCGAGACGCGTCTTTTGACACCTCGCACGTCCGCCTAGCTCAGATAAAAAGTCAAAAATTTTTTGTAGTGGGGATTCTCATACGAGTAAGTACATACACGAAATCCACCTTAGTGATAGAACAATTTCATCTAACCGCTATAACTTTGCATCCCGGTGACGCATTCTGAAGCTTTTTTCAGCGTAGTAATTCGTTTTTAGGCTCCGTCTAACGTTCCCACTAGTTTAAATTGACAAAAACACCGAAAAACACTGTTCGGTTATTCACTTGCAAAAATTTC
>CANNSA010000008.1:0-45764 GCA_947508005.1 Amphipoea lucens
GGCATAGGTATGAGCTCGTGGTATGGTTGGTGGGTGGGGTATGGGTATTTATGTTAGAAAGGATTAAAAGATTGTGGTATTACACAATACTTTTTCCATTAAAGCTTATCACATGTAAAGTAATTTTTGTGAACTCATTCAGAGAACAAGTAAATAAATCCACCTTTTCCGCGATTTTGTTAAGTGTATGCAAGGCGCGCGTCAAAGGTGCTTTACCTAGCAGGTTGGTCCTCCCGCGAGGCACCGCCAGTAACCGCGGCCTCAGTCGCCGCGACATGTAATTATCCGGCACGTTTAGACACACGTTTAGTACACCAGGGTTAGAGGTTTTTCCACGCAATAACTTAATTAAAAAATATATATAACAAGTGCCAAATCCCTTCTTGTTTCCAGCTTGTTGTACCCAACCATACCTAACAGTAAGTTAAAACAAATCCGTCCGTCTATCTAGGAGAAGCACATAATAAAGTAAAAAATGCACTGAATTGTCTAGATTTAAATGCCAGTATGACAAGCTGAGAGAAAGCACGATGCAAGTATCTCTCCATGACCTCGGGCAGGACAGCAGTAGGGATACATAATAGTTGTTACGTCCTGCAACTGGAGAGCAGTGGTGGCCTAGTAGAGAGCAGTTATGGCCCACTGGTATGGTGGTGGGTTCGAACCCACGCAGGAGCTTTACTTGGTGTAAATAATTTCATCATCACTGCTCTCAAAACGGTGAAGGAAAATATCGTGAGGAAACCAGCATGTTCTAGAACCAAAATAAAAAACCGAGTGTGCTTATGACCATACGACTGAAGTGAAACTTCAAACGTATTTGGCTATGAGAGGAAGAGAGAAAGAAAATGTGCGCGCGCACTGCTTTCTCTTGCTTATATCCCCCACTCAACTCCCGTTCGCCTCGCCCGATCACACTTTTCGTAACGCTTACGTCACGCGTTCGCCAGCTTACTCCCCAAGTCAAGCGTGCGTAAAGAAGTTTCACTTCAAAAATGAAGACATGTGACAACTACCAACCCGCACTGGGCCCGCGTGGCAGATAGATTACAGTCCGCTCCCTCTCGAAGAGAGTAGGCCTGTGCAGTAGTGGGAGCATTATGGGCTGATTAATCTGATTATGGTGCAGCTGGTTAATCTAAAACAGAAGGCGAATTCTCGTAATTTAAAACGTTCAAAATCTAGTCGCAGTCTCATCTCAGCGACAAACAAATGTTAAAAACTTGTCAAAATGTAGGGAAATTAGAGGTATTTTTGACAGATTGAGACTAAGATCAGACTGAACGTTCTTAAAATTACGAGAATTGCTACTCTTGATCTTTTCAAGCCTCTCATTGCTAAGTTCACTTCACCACAAAACTATTCAAATGTAAAACGTTACATTCATTTTAGTGTTCTGTATATCGTTACATTAGTGATACTCGTCACGTTTCATGTCTTTATACATTTTATTACTCCCAGTTAATGGGTACTATGTCTGCGGCTTACCACCAGACGTAGGATTGGACTAAAGAGAAAATTCCCAGCTGAAAATCAGCGTCAGGTCACCTTGTGTTGTCATCTGATATTATGCTGAGCCGTGGACTTATTATACAAGGTGAAATTAAATTCATGGGCATCCTTTTAAGGGGTCATTGCATTCATCATTATGAACAACTTTTATTATGGGACTAAACCTAAAATCGCGAAAAAAATCAGCTGTTCCTTGCATTTATGTTCACATAATTCGTCAAAATGTAGGGAAGAGCCGTTTTTTTTTCGCGATTTCAGGTTTGTTCCCATAGTAAAAGTTGTTCATAATAATGACTACAAATACCCTTTAAAAGGATGCCCATGAATTCAATTTCACCTTGTATATAATAAGTCCATGCGCTGAGCGGACGCCCTTTTGGCATGGCATTATAATCTTTGTTATCTGTTTTTTTTGAAGTGAAAACTTCTTTAGCGGCGTTGCACACTTTTTGTAATGGGTAAAAAATGTTAAACTCGCGTCAGGACATCGTGTCAGGACACGTGACCGTCAGGAGAGATTCCCCCCCCCCCCCTCTCTTTCTACGGCGGCGGCGCCAACCGAAGTGAACCAAGTGAGACACGATAATGGATGGATGGATGGATGGATGGTGATGGTGATGGTGATCAAGTTTTCACTTCTGCCGGCACTCCCGGAGTGCAACCCGTCTTTTTTTTTTATAGTTTTGAGGTTTTTTTTTGTACACACATGTTTTCCTTGCCGTGAAAAACTACGGTTTATTCATCGTCAGTGTTCGTCAGTGTGTGTGTTGGTCGTCAGTGTTTTATACGGAACCTTGTTGACAGACACGTTTTTTTCTACGATGCGGTTTATTCGCCGTACCGATAACCATCACGTCTGAAAAATCAATACAAAAAAAAGCTTTTTAAACTGACATTTCAAGTGACTAAAATAATAAATTGCGGTTAAATATCTCACAAAAAAAAAAAAAAAAACAGTGGCACTCTGGGAGTGCCGGCAGAAGTGAAAACTTGAACAATTACGTGTGTATTTTTTGAGTCGTCATACTTATATGTATACAGAGGTGTCTGTTACGGTAACAGTGTCGCGAGTTCAATGGTTTTTTCCCAACTCAAACAATGTCCGACGCGCCTAAAGAAGTTTTCACTTCAAAAACATCAAATTAGGTATATATTTTATGTTTTATCATGTTGAGATATTGATACCGCGTCTGCCAGAGTTTAGCTAGGCAATTTAAAGTAGGTAACCCTGAATATGCCATACTTTTACTTAAGGCGGTTTTTAATCCATTACTTTATATAAAAACAGGGTTTTTATCTTTGTGAAATATGATGTTTCTTGCAATTCTATTCAGCAACTGAATAGACAAGCTTTTAGAACACACATTCAGTTTTAGCATTATTCTTCTCTGTAAATTTTTTTGTTCAAAGAAACCATTACGAACATACCTAGTACTTGGTACCTGAGAAGTAATTGCGTAACACACTAACAGTGGGAATGGCTTTCATTTTGACGGGTCAACAACATTCATTGCGTTATTTACGTTGTTGAGCAGACAATTTTTTCGAACATATAAAGCGATGGATTAGCAATAAATGTCCTTCAAAATGATTCAGATTCTGATTGATAGTGTGTTCCGCAATTAGAGTGCTGTCTGATTTTAATAATTATACAACTTCAACAACAATTACGAAGAATTTCCTGTGTGCCTTCGTATTTTATATGACGTACCAATCTATTATCGGTATTGAAGCAATAACTTCGATCGGACAAAGTTAACATAAAGGTGAGTATACACTAGAATATTTTCTCGAGCATTTCCATGTAGATAATGTTACGTTCTTACGAATTACACTAATATTATAAAGGCGAAAGTTTGTGTGTGTGTGTGTGTTTATATGTTTGTTACCTACCACTGAACCGATTTAGATGAAATTTGGTAAAGAGATAGTTTGAGTCCCGGAAAAGGACATAGGAGAGTTTTTATCCCGATATTCCCACGGGATCGAAACTTCTGCGGGTGAAACCGCGGGGCGCAGCTAGTAGTATAATACAGGCAAAAGCTCAGTTTCCAAAAGCATCCATACAATGTAACGTTCCTGCGAATGCTCGGCTCTGCGTTTGCCGTAATGCTCTCGGCGAGTGAGCATTTACTTGTAACATTTCTTTTTACCTTGCGTTTATTGTTGATGATTGTGCATTATTGCCTTTGCTCGATAATATGTTACAACAATACGCTCGTTGGTTTTTAAAATCAGGTTGTAACAAAACATCGAGGGTCATGCGGTTCTATAAAATTGAAAAACGGCGAATGCTCGTACAAGTAAATGCACTAGTCTATACCCACCTTAAGGTAATCATTTACTCGAAACAAAAAGTTTTAAATGGCTAGTAAAATAATGTCTGGTAAAACTATCAATTGGTTTCCAGGTAGTTGTCAAAGCATGTAGAATATTCAATTAAGTAATTACCACATTTTACCGCACAAAAATGGTATTCATCATCTGCCTAAATTTTCTAACCATATGCAACTGAGTACCAGTATATTACATGGAGCGACAGCCTATCTGACCTCCACAACCCAGTTACTGGGTAATACGATACCCCTTATTAAGACTGGTTGTCAGACTTTCAGGCTTCTGACCCGTAAGACTATCAAAGAGTGGATCTTTGACATGAATAAATGACAGCTGGGACCAACGGCTTAACGTGCGTTCCGAGGCACGGGGGTCTTGGTATGTAAAGATGGTCACCCATCCACGGACCAACTGTGGCAAGCGTAGCTTAACCTGATCGATCGACCCGTGTGGTTGTTATTACTTAGTCACAAGCCCATCATACCAAAAAATGGTACTTATTCCTCGTATTAATTGCAATCGAGTTAATTGAAAACTCGAATGATTTTACTCCATCGACACGAGTGTTTGTTTGAACGTGTTTTTTTGGAAAAAAAACATTAGGCATTTTTCAATAAAAGCATGGTTCAGTTATTCGGATTAACATAAAGGCTTTAAAGGGTAAGGCCATGGTAGCTCGCGTAATTAAAATGTTCTTATATTTTTTGCAATTTGCAGGTCAGTGTCAGGTTGTATTTTGAACAAAATATAATTCGCGAGCGTAACAAGAAAGAAAGAAAAAGTATTGCAACTCGTACAGGAAGATCACAAACTAAACTAATCACAGTAAAAAAGTAAAAATCAAGTTACATAAAAAAGTAACAAAAAGAAAAATGAAACAGAAAATCCTATACGAGGCCAAAAGGCTCCTATCTATCTCAGCATGAGACAGGAGTGTATTTAACTAATTATAATCATTAAAATCATCAATTTTACTTTCTAAGTTCAAATAATCCTATTAAATGACTATTTCATGAAGTATCACGCTCACAATTCAACTGTTCAACATACAACCTGACTGATCTGCAAAGGGGTTTGAAGATTTTTCTATGGAGGGTGGCCCTAAGGTCGGCCGCCATTTTGATTTTTTTTCAGAATCGCGGAGCACTACAAAAGTTATATATTTAAATAGAGGACACTTATACAAACAAAAAATGTTCTGTAACATAATATCCTAAAGCGTCAGGTTTCGGAGTTGTTCACCGAAATATAAGTCGAAAACAACAAGGATTTTTTGTTTTTTTTTCCCTATAGGTAAGCATATTGAACTATTGAGGTAATAGAAACGTTATAAAACCTTTATGGAGAAGAAACAAATGAAGAATAGATATTTTTCAAATAAATAATTAAACATGGCAATTTATTGTTCCTTTTTTTAATCCCAGAGACTAATCTGACATTTAAGTCTTTTGTGTTTTCGTTTTTTTTAGTATAGAAGTTTGACATTACACTTGTCAGATTAGTCTCTGGGATTAAAAAAACGAACTATAAATTACCGTCTTTATTTTTATTTAATTATTTATTTAAAAAATGTCTATTCTTCATTTGTTTCTTCTCCATAAAGGTTTCATAACGTTTCTATTACCTCAATAGTTCAATATGCTTACCTGGAAGGCAAAAAAAAACAAAAAAATCCTAGTTGTTTTCGACTTATATTTCGGTGAATGACTCCGAAACCTGACGCTTTAGGATATTATGTTATTTTACATTTTTTGTTTGTATAAGTGTCCTCTGTCTAAATATATAACTTTTGTTGTGCACCGCGATTCTGAAAAAAAATCAAAATGGCGGCTGATTTTAGGGCCAAAACCTTCAAACCCCTTTCAAAAATCGTAAGAACTTTTTGAATTCAGCGGGTTAACTAGCGCATGCCCCTTAAATCTTAAAGTTTACTGTGACATATGAGCAAATATGCGTTCTTTTTTATTGATTTTACCTACTACTTCTGACTGTAATGTTCATTCAAAATATTTGTAATATGAAGTCTCGGAAATATATTCTGTCTCTTGCAAAGTGTAAACTAATATTTATCTAAAGGTACAAGAGATTCTCCGACTGTACATGTTTTGAACAAGTTAATTAAATCATAATCCAGTTGTATACCAAAGCTGGCCGGTAAGCTCAAACAAAAGGAACAAACTTCAACGTAAATCTTTTCTTCTTTTTCTCCCTTAAAAAACGTTTTAACAGCTTGAACCACATTTTTATCCACCCCAAACAGAAGCCACTATTAAAATAAAACAATATCTTTTAAACGTTCTCCCTCCTATCTTCCATTTAATAATCCAAGTTTGTTTCCAGTGGCGAGGGCGCGCATTGCCCGGTTTATTTGCGAAACCCTCAAAACTTCGGTTCGAGCCATGAAACAAATAGCTTTTGAACTCGCCCGCTTCGAAGCGTGCTGCGTTTTTATGATTTTTAAAAAAAAATCTTTACGTTAGACACGCTTCGGTGGCACTTTGAAAAATTGCATCTGAATCATTTTGTGAAATGTTATTTTATTTAAGAAATATTTTAAGACAGTTAAGAAGACACAAATTTTAGTAAGTAATTTGTGTCTAGGACAGGTAGCAAAATAAGTGTATCATAAAATGCCTGTAAAATGAATGTCGAATACAAAACTGCTGCATTTTAGGCATCAAGATATCTCTTCTTGATACATCGAACTATATTGCAAAAAAATTGGTTGTCTGTAAAGTCGGTTTGCGGACGATAAGTTTACGTGATAACGTCATAAGAAAACAATGCGTCACAAGCCAAACGCTTAGGCCGATCGTGCCTCTCTATCGCTTGTTCCGCGCTCTCGCTTGTGATAATGAGTTATGCTTTTTCGTACGTGCAGCCGGCGTTTATCGATTTATAAGCCGTTATCACGTCAAAAATGCAATAGTGGTTCGCATTTGAAGTCAAAAAGGTACAAGAAAACATTTTTTTAAGCTCTTAAACAAGAAAAATAATTACCTTAAATCCGAAAATCAACTTAAAACCATTCAAGACTACATAAGAAACGATAAAGACTGGCCCCTCAGCGTATCAACCCGGTTTGGTAGCGTACAGAATGAATTTTAAACATGAGCGCCACTGTACCGTCCTAGACAATTGAAACTTTGCATAATGCATGAAACCGACTGTACCTAGGGAGCGATCGAACCAGCGGGGGCTAAATATTTGTGGTCTTAAAAGTGTAACTTCAAGAAAATTGTTAGTTCGCAAAGATGGTTTAATCTTGGCTGGTTCTAGAAAGTTGCTGTTTTATGCAATTCTGTAAGATGCTACTGCTTTTTGTTTTACATGAATTTGAATTGTAAGTGATATAAAACTTAAGTTTTGTACTAAGATACTCAAGCCAATCATATTGATTTTTTCATAGTCGTCCTTCAGCATCGTGACCATTATGAGAACGCAAAAGAAAGGTGCGCAACATCCTCATTTTTGCTACAGTATTTTTATCTCACGAAGTGACGCGCGCTTTACATGTAGTAACCAAGTGTTGTGTGTGTTTACATGTATTAACACGCTGAAAATGTATGTGTGAAGACGAGTAGCGTCAGCACATAACACACACACACACACTTCCGACTTCACTATTATTTCGAACGGTACCGAGAGCTCCTGCGCTTACACATTCACAGTGACTTTGTACACTTGGTAACCACGAGTAAAGCACGCGTCGCTTCGTGAGATAAAAATACTGTATAAGGGTACAGGCGCCAGCACATCAAGCTACCCGAAACTGTCAAATTTCCCCAATCAACTTTGAACCTTATACTTTAGCGATAAAGTTGAAAATCAATTAAAGAAAAATTTGAAAGATTGCAGTAGCTTGATGTGCTGGCGTTTGTACCTATATCGTGATCACATCATTTAGCTGACAGTGATGATAAAAAAACATGTCATTGTGGCCACTAACAGCAGTACCGTATACCTACCAAAGAGGCAATTCTCGTAATTTTAAGAACGTTGACAGTTTGATCTCAATCTCAAATTCAATTTGTCAATAATACCTCTTATTTCCCAACATTTTTGGCATTATAGACTGCGGCTACATTTTAAACATTTTAAATTACGAGAATTGGTCTTCGGGTGACTTATAAAATTGCTAAAAAGATAGATATAATTTAAAAAATTAAAGAAACAAATCCAACTGTCCAATGGATCGCCCACCAAAAGCATGCATAATTCTACAGTGGAGTACGATAGATTGATTGAACCTTTCACATAACTAACAATTCCACCGACGGACATCCCGGCGGACTTCAGAGACATATATGCTCAGACTTTGATTGGCTATCTTGATGAATTTATGGAACAGCTTTAAAGGCTAACGTGGTTGTGGTTTAAATAGTGCCCGATGGCTGTGGTAAAATTACTTCTTGTCGTAACCTACGCTGATAAATTTCAATTTGGTTGACGTCAGAGTGGCCTTATTGACTTGAGGTACATAATTCAATTCAATTCAATTCAAATATTTTATTTCGGATAAATCCATATAATACATAATCAGCCTATAATGTTCCCACTGCTGGGACACAGGCCTCCTCTCAGCGAGAGGGAATGGGCCGTAATCCACCACGCGGGCCCAGTGCGGGTTGGCAGATGTCACATGTCTTCAAATTTTTGGTTCTAGGACATGCCGGTTTCCTCACGATGGTTTCCTTCACCGTTTTGAGAGCAGTGGTGATGAAATAATTTACACAAAGTAAAGCGCCTGTCTGGGTTCGAACCTACGACCTACTCCTCGTAAGTCGCGGCCGTTACCACTTGGCCACCACTGCTCTTGCGACTTGAGGTACCTAACGATAATAGACAAAATGCTGGTACAATAAAAGCAAGTCTAAAATAATAATTTATATTCAAATCACAGCTGTTATTCTTTGGCAGTTAGTTATAACGGCAAACTGACGTAGGACGGACTCTTCATTGTAGGGAAACACTATTGAAAGTAATAATCATAATATTCACGCTAATTTATTTTTAACTAGCTACGCCCCGCAGTTTTACCCGCATAAGTCTCGGTTCTATGGGCATACCGGGATAAAAACTATCCTTTGTCCTAATCGTTTAGCCGTTTTAGCTTGAAAGCGTAATAAACAAAAATACAAAAATCCAATATTTTCTCTTTCAAAGTCAATGTCAAAGCATTTATTTCAAATAGGCACATAAAAGGCACTTTTCAACGTCGAAATTTACAATAGAATACAATTGATTCTAGCCGCAAATAACGCGTGCGCATGCCTGTCGCGTGAAATATTAGTTAAGAAAAAAACATTTAAAGTTTCATACCTTTTGGTCTTCATGCTATCTCATTCAAAGTTAATAAAAAGTAGTTAAAAGTTAGTACACCATTATAATTCTCCGCCACCTTTTGTGACTCCTTAACATTTTACCGTACTATCTCGCATTCGAAATCGTGCCAACGACATTTACGATGTGGCATTCACTCGTATCTTTATCTAGACCAGAGACATCTTTGCATAAACATCTAACATACTTTTTGGTTAAGTTGTCGGCTAATATTTGAATTTTGTATTTGGAATTCACGAAGTCTCTCTAATTCTAGAACTACGAGTATGTATGAAAATTGTTTTGTTTTTAAATGTGACATGATAGGGCCATTCCGCGCAATTAGGCCGACTTTTGTTTGGAAATGGTAAGGACATTTGGTGCGTGTTGATTGCAATAATAAATTAAATAAAGGTGTTATACTTTTTTAGATAGCGGCGCCATACGTAAAAACATGTAAGAAATGTCATATAAAGTAAAAAAAGAATGCAGCTATGATATTTAATTTATTATTAGCATATATTCGCCGTTACTGGATTTCCGCGGAATGACCCGATAACCATTATAATTAAACAGTTCCTGGAAGGATTTGGGAGGCCCACTAGTGGGGCAGTTAAAGCCATTATAATTGTAAGGAGAAAAAACCCTACAGATTTGCTCGATTTTTGATGGTCGATCTGACTCCAACCTCAGTGGCGTAACTATACCGTTTGAGGCCCATGGCAAATACATAGTATAGGGCCCTCCCTCAATGTAAAGAAGCTCAACCAATGTGACCAATTTTTACGTACAAGTGCTATTATAATCCTAATTCCTAATAACTTTTAATTTAAAGAGTGTATTGGACTGAAATCAAAATTTTTGTTTTAGTACAAATTGTAATTATTAAATGACTTTTTTTTGGCCTTTATCTTTAACAAAAGTGTTAATAACATCATCAAATTTTTAATTCCGAATCACGGAATATTCCTTATTGTTACGCCTCTGTTCGGGCTGCTACTGAGAAATTCTAAATAGATTCTAGACCCGGGAATCGAACCCAGAACCACATGCGCATGCACAGTAGTAGAACTTGCGCAAGTTCTACTACTGTGCATGCGCATGTGGTTCTGGGTTCGATTCCCGGGTAATGTGGGATTCGGTGTAATGTCGGACCGCTTCGTTGGTCTAGTGGTCGCCCACTAGACCAACGAAGCGGTCCGACATTACACCGAAATAACTACACGATAAGAGATACAAATACCTATTAGTCAAAAGCAGAAATGGAACCCGCGACCCGCAGGGCGGATGTCACTCCCTCAGCCACCCGTGACCTCAAAACGCTTTATAACCACTCCTATGATCTAAATAATATTATTATGCAAAAGTGTGTCTGTCTGTCTGCCTGTAACCTCTTCATGCTTAAACCGCTGAACCAAGTTAGATGAAATTTGGAATAGAGACAGTTTGAGTCCCGAGAAAGGAAATTGAATAGTTTTTATCCCGGTATTCCCACGGGATCGACACTTATGCCGGTGAAACCGCGGGGCGCTGCTAGTTTATCATAAATCATCATACACATTATGATCATCCCTATCTTCAAGAAATAGAAGCATAAAAAACAAACATAATATTTGACGTTGTATCTTCCACATAACGGTTTTACATAAAAACAAGAATGACCTTTTACATAAAATCGATGTCTGAGCCTATTCAAACTTCCCTTAACTTTATATGGGCCATATAATATGTTGGGGGACTAGTAACACAAAAACCATACAAAATACTTCGGAGACAACATTTTCTAACTCAATCTAAGTTTAAAATAGTTTCGTTGTGTTGACGACTAAAGAAAACTAGATAAAAGCAAGCGAAAGTGGTATTAATATCGATAATACTTTTTACTTGGAATGGCTCTTCTGGTAGGCGTAATGTTAGAACTTTTTGTAATACTGAAAATTTGGTGGTTATCTCTTTTGTGGAAGAAAAGTTGTCGTGGATAAAAAAAAATTATTCAAGAGATTATGTAGTGTCTTATTCCTTCCTCATTTTAGAAGTTTTAGCTATTTAATTTTTGAATTTGTTACAAAGGATTCTTTCAGTGCCCATTAGCAGGCTCACTAGTAGCTCCCCCGGAAGCAATCCTTGTCCAAAATATACTTAATATTATACAAAAGTTCTACATCAACGAACTTCAGTTCTAAAATCTTGATCAGGCATATACATTTGCAACCTTTTTTGCCAAAAAAAAGTTGTATGATTTTATTACATAATGTATTTACGTACGTAAGTCTGTCTAACAGAGCAGGCAGCGTCAAGACATTATGATAATCGTCGAAGGGTCAGCGTCCCTTATATTCCGTATCTGTTTATCATCATCATCATCATTACAGCCGAAAGACGTCAACTGCTGAACAGATGCTTCCCCCAAGCATCGCCGCTTTGACCGGTTCTGTGCTTACAGCATCCAGCGGATTCCTGCGGTCTCCTTCCTTTGTTATAAATTATTTTTTTATTATTTTTGTGGAGTGTCCCAAATGTCCTGCCTACCTGCAGTCTTCAAGATCGCCTTTGACGCCGCAATAAACGTGGCCACCTATTGGGCCCAATGAGTATATATACCACGCTTCACACTAAATTATAAAGGCGAAAGTTTGTGAGTGTGTTTGTTACTTCTTCACGCACAAACGGCTGGACCAATTTTGATGAAATTTAGTGTGGAGGTAGCTGACACCCTGGATTAACACAAAGGATACTTGTTATCCCGATATTCGCACGGGATCGACACTTATGCGAGTGAAACCGCCGAGCGCTGCTTGTGTAAAATAATTGTACCGTCGAAATGAGAAGAAGAAAATGATTCATGTTTTAACTGGAATCACATCAAATAGCTCAGATATAAGCTACGCTAATAACCACTCGTGCTTTTAACGCTAAAATAGCTAGTCGTAATTCGCGGCTTACCTTTCATCTAAGGCCACAGGCACATACAACCTATCCCTTATCCGCTTCCCTCTTTCAAATCACGCCAAATCATCTCCGGGATCCGAAGACGCACTACAGAAGCACGTCACCGGTCTAATGGAAAACATCATGGGGCCTGACATCAACTCCCTGAAGAGACCAACTTCTGTTTTCTTCAGAATTATAAATAGTAAAACGAATATTGTCAAGCGTGAAACGGGATTATAGGGCGTGGACATGTCAGATTTCCTTTCTTTTTTGTGCATGTGTTTTGGGATGCTTTAAAATAATATTATAACATGTCGGTTGGTTTATTTAGGACCGCCTCCATAATATCCGACGATTATATCGCCGCGATTCTCTCGGTCGTGGAGGCGGCCCCTAAGAAGGTTCAAACGACTTATGTTGAACTGGATTGTTCTAATTAGGTCTACTTTATGTGACACCTGAAAACTGCCATCTGAAGAAATATGGATATTTCCTGTAACAATTTAATCTGTCAAGATCCGCTAGTGAGACACAATTGATTTTCTATTGTTTCGTCGCCGATCGGCGACGCGCGCCGCTTGACCGGTTAAAATTGGCGTTCTATAATTTCTGCCTACCCTCATGGAAAGAAGGCGTAAGTTCATGTATATATGTATAATAAAATTGCGCAGTGCTGCACACCCCCAACATATTTCAAGTTAAACAAATATCAACTATATTTCAATGAAAATTGAGTTGATTTCAGAGTGACTAGCACTATTGAAAAAGTTATAAAAATGTTTGAAGTTGAAGCGTAATCTTAACTTTATTGTGTAGGAATTAAAGTTATTTTTCCATTACTTAATTCATATTTGTTTACATTTTTGGCAAATAAATTGCAAACACAGATTATAACAAAAGTCCTGCTTTGAACTCACTTAGGAGTACTGAGTATATTCTGACGTATCTTTTGAAAAAAATTAAATACCGCTGTCTATGGTCTAAGAGTGTTCGTGGAGATTCTTGCCCGTTCTTCTCCATAGGTACCTTTCACTTTCACATGGGCAACTAGCTTCATCTTTCTGACTGACCTACCCCTTGACAATTCAAAAGTGCCTGTAATTGGTTTATCTATACATATAATAAAATCGTAGGAAAGTCAAAACTGTACATTGAAAATTTTTTTAAAAGAATACTTGGGGCGTGATCTACAATCGATACCGAAGCCAAAAATATAGTTTTTAGAATTTTTGTCTGTTTGTCTGTTTCTCTGTTTGTCTGTTTGTCTGTATGTATGTCCGGGATAAACTCAAAAACTACTGCATGGATTTACTTCAAATTTTGCATGAGTATTATTAAGAGGTCCGGTCAACATATAGGCTACATATTATCACGCTATCACCTACGGGGGAGGAGCTGTGAATCATTATTTTTCTTACGCATTCTGTGACAGCGTGTTATCTAACGACGCATATTTAAATGTTGTTTTTCAGTAAGCCATGGTATTATCTAGCTTTACACTATGAAAACTACGCCATTTAAGTAACTTGGGCAGAGAAACATAGTTTGATGAATGTTAGTAGTATAAAGAAAATTTTGAAGCAGCGCCCGCCATCTATGAGATTTCATTAAAATCAAATCAAGTTACATGTTGCCACTTTTTGGAAATTAATTTAAATTTGATCATGTTGGCGAGGTTAGTAGTTAGTTATTCTTAAAATTCATAGATGGCAATGTTCATTTTCTTCATAAAAGTTGTATCGTATAGTTCGTTTTGATAAATTCGAGTTCCAACAAAACCCTCAAAATCTTGAGCAGAGTTGAGGAAGAAAATTAAAAAAAAACGCGGTATTAAGTATTACAAAAAAGTTATGTTCCTACTGGAGACGAAGTCGAAGTAACTGATGAACGCGTGCTGAACACCTGTCTCAGTTCACTTCAAGATGTGGTCATTTCTATCGGCGGCAATCCACTGATCGAATATGGGTTATCAGCTCCCCAATCATCACCGCATCAAGATCGTGGAAATCGGGAGTATAACGCTGAGACAAATTACGATCCGGGCGAAATGACCACCATACGAAATGACCATGTCGCTTTGTTCTCTTCAGTGTAAAAACAAATTTATGACACCGTCCTTGAAAGCGTTGGGCATAACCAGGGTAAACATTTTTTCTTGGATGCTCCTGGTGGAACAGGAAAAATATTTGTTACCACTGACATACTTGCAGAGGTCAGGAGGCGAGGCAAAATTGCTATTGCTGTAGCGTCGTCGGGAATCGCTGCCACACTGCTTCCGAGTGGCAAGACAGCACATGCCATGTTTAAAATTCCCATCGATTTAGAGAGCGCCGAAACGCCTGTTTGTGGTGTGTCACGTAACAGCGATAAGGGACACGTGCTCAAGGATTGCTTTCTGATCGTATGGGATGAGTGTACGATGGCCAATAGGAAGGCAGTTGAGGCCGTGGACAGAACCCTGCAGAACATCCGCAGGAACGAACATTTGATGGGTGGTGTCACAGTTCTGTTCAGTGGCGATTTCCGGCAAACGCTTCCCGTGGTGACACGGGGATCGAGGGCTGACGAGGTGAATGCTTTGTTATGGTCACGAGTTCGTACGCCGCGCTTGACCATTAATATGAGAGCTCGGCTCGGCGGCAATGCACGTGCTCAAGAATTCTCCGATGTCCTTCTAAGTCTCGGCGAAGGCACTCTACCAAAAGAGGTGGTGCTTCCAGACTCTCTCGGTAGAGTGGTATCCAGCTTAGAAGAACTCATTCGCTGTGTGTACGGGGACATTAGTCGTATACCGCATCAGCAGAATTCTTGGGTCTGCGAGCGGGCCATTTTGACGCCCAAAAATGATCAGGCTGCAGCAAGTAACGAATGCATTCTCTCGGAAATTGAGTGGAATGAAGTGGTCTACACCTCGATAAACACTGTTGTCGAGCAAGATGACGCCACACATTATCCCGTGGAATTTCTGAACTCCCTGTCAGCAAGTGGACTTCCAGCGCATACCATCAAGCTGAAGGTCGGTGTCCCGATTATGCTTCTTCGGAATCTATCTCCTCCGAAGTTGTGTAACGGGACCCGCCTTGAAGTCATCTCGCTCCACAGACACCATTAAGGCAAAAATTCTTACGGGTTGTGGCGTCGGCGAGGCAGTATTTATACCACGCATTCCCCTCATACCTCATAACTTCCCGTTCCAGTTCAAGCGCGTACAGTTCCCCGTGAGTGTTTGCTTCGCGATAACCATCAATAAGTCGCAGGGGCAGACACTGAGGGCAGCGGGTGTCGACCTGAGGACGAGTTGCTTCTCACACGGGCAACTGTACGTCGCTTGCTCCCGCGTCACCAGTCCTGACTCTCTTTACATTTTGGCACCTGGCAGCCTAACTACCAACGTAGTTTATAGGGAAGTGTTGTAAGGTATGATACCTTTGTACGTATTTTTACTCTTTTGTGTAGTAGAATGTATTCCTGAATTATTTTCTCGATTTCCTTCAGTCACATCTTATGACTGAACTCGGCAGGATTCCCATATAACTCTCTTCACTTGCTTCGCTTGCAAAAAAAAACTTATATTTTAGTGCTATTTTAAAAGTTGTTTACTTATAATGCTATAGCGACACTAATCTTAGGTATTTTTGGTACTGTCTTCACGCAGACGACGTCGCGGGCAGCAGCTAGTTTGAAATAAATGCTTTGAGTTTGAGTTTATGGATATCTACACAAGGGGATTTTCAATGCCTTGCTAACCTCAAAAAAGATTATCTTGCCCATTACATCGTACATTACTATAACATAGTGCTAATCATAGATATCCGAGAGATATGCCTTCACTGCATATTTGTTCAAGTTCAAGTGTCGCCACATTTTCCCCACTCCGGAAACTCACACAAAAACAAAAGAAATAGATACGGCACACATGATCAAAATGGGCGGCTTTTTTGGCACACACACGAGAAAATAAGCGTAACACTTTTGTGCTATCTTATTGCACACATGCTCAAAAGGGGCGGCTTTTTTGGCACACACACGAGAAAATAAGCGTAACACTTTTGTGCTATCTTATTGCACACATGCTCAAAAGGGGCGGGCACTAGAAAGTATAGACACAGTCACTGAATGCACACATGCAACTCTAGCATCAACTAGGGAAGATGAGTTAATGATCGATAAAAATATCGATAGATATAAACTACAAAAAAGAGAAGTGTTTTTTGGGTTTTGGGTGTATTTTGTATTGTTTATTTTTTCTGCTTTCAATGTGGTATATTAAAAATCAATAAAACCAAATCACGTAAAAATATAATATATTTGTTTGCAAATGAAATTTAAGTAAATAAGTAGTTTCTTTAGTTTCTCTCTTACGTAAAATTAAAACTACGAGGGTCATTATCCATTATCTGTAGTGTGTCTGTGCGCCTAGTACACGCACATCACGCTGCCACGCGCCAGTGCAGCGCCGCGATGTCGAAATAAAAAAATATTAAGCATTTTCAAAGTTAATAATAATAATAATAATTTAATACAATGTCAATAACAAATAATTACAATTAAATGTAGTCACAAATGTCATAAATTCAGAAACACGTCTATATTAGTCAAATAACCCGCCCCTAACTGTTCCCGGCGCAAAGGTGCCCAAAACACTTGCCGCATTGCCACGTTGAATGGCAATGGCTAACCTTTGCACCAAGAACGAGCCGGAGCGGGAGTCACCCGTTTTTTCCCGAAGCTTGTGCCCTATCTCACTCATGAGCTTCCTGGCCTCAGCGCCCCAAGCACCCATGGTCTCAACAGCAATGGGCACAAAATGGTACCGGTCCATTGACGGCGCGTACTTCACCCTCTTTCTCTCAGCAGCGTCTTCCGCTGCTGCTGACGGGGAGAGGACGGTGCGACCAAGGTGGCTGGCGGCAACAGTGCTGACGCAAGTTGCGTCCCATATAAGGCACTTGCCGTTCCTCCAAGGCACCAGGGTCAGCCCGTCCGGCCTCCTGCCGTCAGCCCTGCACAGACCCGGAGGCTCCAGCACACAGGGGACATCTGTCGACATAAAAGCCCTCCGCACAATATCATTGAGCGCATGATGACGCGGAAACCTCCCCAAGCAACGACGACAACTCAAAGCGTGATGGCCGTCGGCCTCCACCATGGAACCGCAGGTGCATCTATGGGGTTCACACACCTTGCAGCCCAGGCGGAGGGCCACCGCCACACGCAAAGAGTCGTCATCGAGCAACGTGCCCAGGTGAGGCGAAGGAAGCGCGTGCAACCATGCCCCCGATTCCGGCTGCGACACCGCCCTGAGTCTGGCTAAATCAGCCCCCGAGGAACCCACCAACATCTGTTCCTGAATCGCCTTCGACGTGACGTCGTCCCAAGCGCGCTGAACATGTGGTGCGTCAGGGCTTGCTGCTCCCATGCTGAGGACAGACCAAGCTGACCCGGCATCCAACATAAATGGTATGTTTGCCCCGTCACCATTGGAATTCAGAATTACAGTGACGAGGTCAGCAACCCCATGTGTCGACGCCAGGAAAGCCGGCAAACCTACATCATGCACGCACCGCACCCCAAGTCCCCCGTACCGGACAGGAAGAGCCGCCTGCTTCCACTGCTCATCATTAAACGACACATTCAGGATCGACTCAACCGTTGACTTAAGAGCGCAGTCAAAGGAACATACCTCCTCAGGACAAAGCCAGGTAGGAGCGGTCCGCAAGAGATACGTAACCTTGGGTAAGGCAAAATAATTAGATAATTTAATTCAGATAATTAAAATCCATAACTTGTTAGTATTAATTAGCAACAATATTAGCTTACAATTATGTTAGTATTGTTAGTACTTATCTTTATGTAGACTACTTATATAAATCCATTCACTACCCTTACCCAGTGTTTTTGAATGGGGCAGTCAAATCGAGCAGCAATGACTTTCAGAATGCCATTCTTAGCACCCCGTAGACGCTGCAGCAAAGAAGCCGATTTTTTTCGAATTATGGCCTTGAAGCCGTCCGTGTGGGCTTCTGCAAACATCCCAGATGCACTGCAGCGCCACGGTAGCCTTAACAACATTCTGAAAGCATTGTTATATTGAACCCGCAGGGTGTCATAAGATCGTCGCGTATAGCTCACCCACAGGCCGCTCGAGTAAAAAGATTGACAATATGCTTTAAAGAGCGTTATCTTTACTTGAGTTGTACATCGAGCAAACCTGCGAGCAAGCATATTGCTTCTCACCGACAACGCCCTGCGTTCCCGCTCTATATCCTCGTCATCCTTGAGGTCATCCGTCACAATATGCCCCAGGTATTTAAATTTGTCAACCAGCTTTAGTGCAACGCCATCGAGGTATACTGCAGGCACATGAGCAGGTCGATGTTTGCCTGCTTTGAAGATCAGCAGCTCACTCTTTTTGACGTTGTATTTTAGTCCATGCGCTTCTGCATATTGCTCGCAGATATAGAGCAGTTTCCTCAATGCGTTTATCGAGGGACCCAGCAGCACCATGTCATCTGCATAACTAATGTTGTTGACACAGGTACCGTCAATATAGCATCCGACATGAGTGCTGCTGAGTCTCTCAAGTAGCTGGTTGACGTACAAATTAAACAGAAGAGGTGAACTCAACCCACCTTGTCTGACGCCACATTCCGACCTGTATTCGTCCGACAACGTACCGGCCCATCTCACCTGGTTTTTCTGGTTTGAGTACCAGTATCTGAGTAGGGAGATGGTATCCGCCGGCACACCCGCACCTCCTAGCTTATCCCACAGAAGGTCATATACAACAAGGTCAAAAGCTTTCGATAAGTCAAGGAAGCACGCGGCGTCTTCCTCTCAGTATAGTACCTGACAGTATGTTTTAAGCTTAGAATGGCACTTTCTGTGGACAATCCTGACCTAAAACCAAACTGAGCATCATGCAAGTCCACATGCTGCTCGAGAATGCCATTTAGCACACTGTCAAGTACTTTGGCGGTTACAGTCGCAAGCGAGATGGGCCGATAGTTAGTTTTGTCAGACGAGTCACCTGTCTTATTTTTAACTATCGGTACCACTATCGTACGCATGATCGACTCAGGTAAGTATGAGTGACTTAAGCAGAGATTGAAAAACATCTTCAATACTCTTGGCAGATGCACACCAGCATATTTAAAATGTTCGATGCTGAGACCATCGTGACCAGGTGATTTTCCCCTTTGCATATTCGTAATAGCTCCTGATACATTTTTCACGGAGAATAAAGTGATATTTTGTTTTCTAGTCACGATGGTCCCGGGATCGCTATCAGTACTAAGCGGAGTACTCAAGGACGACTGCACAGTAAATTGTAATGCTTTTGAGCTGAAATTTTGTACAGAGATTCTAGACCAGATACACTCTTCAACCCGTTTGTATTGATATACCCTTTCTGTAACACCCTGTATACAGTGTGTCAGGTTAAACGAGGGACATACTTTAAGGGAGTGTAGTACCCATGAAAATGAACAATTTTTACTAAGAGACCAACACTGAAATCGAAAAAATAAAACCAGCCGCTCTATACATTTATCTTCGCATAACTGGACAAAATGTAGGGAACAGCTGTTTTTTTTCTTTTTCATATTTTTCAGTGTTTTCCATGCCATATCCCTCGATATCCGTGGTGTTAATGCTACATATCGTCTACTGTGAATACCTTTGGTGCTCAATGCATAGGTGCTCAAACGGGAATACTTCGTCAAAACAACAAATACCTTGAGCTGAATGCCTTTTGTTTTAGCAGCCAAACAAAAGGCACAGTTAACAAAGCTTCATAAAACTGTTCAAGAATCTTTAAACACTTTGGGAGTACTGGGAATCTTAAAATAATATCTACTTTACTTTGTTTCAGTCCTACGCTGAACACTGAAATGGAGAGTATTTCAGTAATATAAACTTAGGTCTATTTAATAATATGTTTAAAGAGGAACCGGAACCGCCCCTATGTGCTGATGGTGTTCACCGGTTTGGTTGTAGTGAGGTAAAAGGCCCACACTCCTCGACCTCCTTCCCCGGAGGTCGGATGCCTTTTGAAGGTTTCCCACCGCCAACAAAAAGAAGTCTATATATGTGAAAGATAAACTACTTATATTTGAAGCTCGTCTTTTGTTTTTGGAAAAAAAGTGACTGGCCTTTTTTTGGGACCAAATACCAATTGTTTATTTTTTTCCAAATGTCGTTTATTTTCTCTGGCACAGACAAAATAAAAATAGATTTCTATTTCTGCCAAAAGATAGAAATCCCTTCTTTGAAATTTGTTAAGAGCTGAGAAAATACCCGTACTCCCCGTAGTTTTGATTTTAAATAAGATTTTTCACAACTTAATTTTACTGTCTCAGCTCAAATTGTTTTATGTTATCTGCAAGAAAAATATAACAATACCTACAATAGTTTTGTTTATTCTATACACAAAACAATGGTCCATTACAAAGTTTTTAACGTGCGGAATCCTACTAAAACAATGTAATAGGGAAATGGATAGGCACATTCGATACGGGAGTTATAATGGGGGCCCCCGGCGACATTGCTGCGATGACGTCACGAGATAATAAGTTCAGTAACGTTGATATATGGGAATAGTTTTTGTTACCGCTAAAGGCAATGTTTACACAAAGAGGATTTATAGTTACGTAATTAAGGTTAGGATTTTATAACAACAATATAAACATACATAAGTACAATACAGAGTTGTGGAGGTCAGGTAAGCAGTCGCTCCATGTAAAATGTAGTAGGTACTCGGCTGCATCTGGTTAGACTGGAAGCCGACCTCAACATAGTTGGGAAAAGGCTAGGCAGATGATGATGGTGATAACATATGTACAATACAAAACAACACTAAATAAACAAACAAAAATAAACATAGACAACGTTTGAGTTGGTAATTATTAATTACAGGTTTTTGTAAATATTTTATTTTACGTCATAATCATAACTAAAAAACAGACATAGTTTAAACTCTTTTTTAAATGATATAATCATAAATAGTGTATGTTATAATCACAATTTACTCACAGTAGGTACTTTTAACTCAATATAACCTATTTTTAATTTAAAAGTTCAACCCTTTCATTAAATCTATTGGCGAACCAAACTTTTTGGTCAGCTCGTGCGAAATAAAAATGTTTAATTACATTGTTTAAAACCCGTTTAATTAAAATGTATTTTTCTTTATAGTGTAGGTTTTAAACAACTTTAATTTCAATGCTGCAGATCATTATTATCAAGACCTGGAGTAGTGGGTCAGACAAAATTAAATAATTACCGAAAATCGAGTTGAATGACGTGCAATAGGAGAGGCCTACATTTTCTTATCCAACCTTAATCTAACATCAGATTTAATTTTCGTATATTTAAAAAATCCTAGTCACAACAAAATTGCTAACACAAATGCGTCGACTTCTTCACGCGTCAGTTTCTTTCCAAACTCATCTAGTTTTTACCTACTTACAGAAATAGAAATAAAAAAAGTAATTAAAAAAATTAAAAAACCAATGTGAAAGATTTCGCAGACGATTTAGTTCTTGGTACGTGTTTTTTTACGATTTGTCACTTTGAATTACTTTTAACCATATAAGTTTTGAAGGCATAATATGGTGCCAAAAATCTGCCATTTTGGTTTTTTTTTATTTTGATATGCCCAGTTTCACTCTCACAGTAAACACGAATCTAACGACACCTCTCAAACTAAAATCCATCGAGCCGTTCAGGCCGCAGAGCGTGCCAAACAATTATACATACATACATACAAACATACATACATACTCTCAAAAAACATAACCCTCCTTCGGGCGCAGTCGGGTAAAAATCATTTGTCATTTAACGCAAAAAAATCAGTCCTACAACGTCAACAACCTACGAAACACTAGGTAAAAAGATCAGAAAAACGTACCTAGGTAAACAATGAATATTTATTAGACAAACAAGCAAGGTCTCGTGTTACTTAGTTATCTACCGAAATAATTATATCGAGGACATAGAAAAGGTTTCTGTTACTAATGAGAACCAATAAGATTAGGGACAACTACATCCCAGAGGTTGCTAAGAGGCTTATGTTTAACAGTGAATATAGATTCCGTTATATTGCGAAAGTAAAATCGCTACCCTATTATTAAGTAGATACTGCTGGAATCTAAAACATGTAATTAAACCTAATCTAACGGAATGCTAACGCTCAGTTGAGTGTATACCAATTTATACATAGGTAATGGTGTTTTTGGTCAAAAAGGCAGGGTAAATATAAAAAATACCGACCTATTATTGTCTTCTCATACTGAAAGGCATGAGCATTGAAGACCACGCTTGAGCCATGCACTGAGACCTCAAGACACATGTGTTAAATATACATGCCTTAAAAACAGTTGTCAATCAATCAACTCAGCCTATTGCAGTCCACTGCTGGACATATGCCTCTCCTAGGCTGCGCCACAACACCCTGTCCTCCGCCTTCCGCATTCAGTCTGTCCCAGCCACCTTCTTTAGGTCGTCGTCTGTCGTAGCTGGGGGGCGTCCCATACTACGCTTAAAAACAGTTGTACTGAAAAAAAATTTGCCAGTTTCAAAACAATTCCGAAAGCATTATTTGTAGCATACCTCGTAGCTATGCCCCGTAGCGCAGCGCGACCTACGCGGCACCGACCCACTAAGTTTTTCGAATGGTAAGTAATTTTTTGAAGAACTGATGTTATTTTTGTTTTTATTTATTTAAGTACTTTGCATTATTAATTTAATGAGAGAATATTTTTATCCAATCAAATCTACCCTTGGAATTGTCCAAAACGAGTCAAAGTATATTTTCGAGTTAGCTAAATAATACAAAATTAATCTTCAGGACCCATTTTCGTCTTTATATAACACAGCAATCTTTTAAAAGCCTTAGCAAAACAATAAAGAAAGCGAACTTATTTTACACGAAAATCCAAACTCTCACATGAATTAAGGAAAATATTTTCCCAGTAAACTCATAATATCCTTCAATTTCAAGCCAGCGAGCTTTGCCCTGAATTTCACGAAAAAAAGCCTTTTGAATAAAACGCATCATACAAAACATGTGTGGAATGTGTGAGCATGCTTTTAGAATATTGGTATTCGTGCGCACGCCGCGACCGTGCGAAGTGCCACTTAAGTCCCATTCTGCATGGTACTAGTTGCTCCATATTATTATTATGTAATGGTCGAGACAGCGGGCTCTTGAGACAAAAGTACTGGCTGTAAACAGTCGTTAAGAAAATGTTGTTAAATATAGGATTTTGATGTGTTTAGCTGGCATGGTATAGGCTATGTTCGAAAATAATGAAGAAAAAAATATCATCATCTGCCTGCTTTTCCCAACAATTTTGGGGTCAGTTTCCAGTCTTATTGGCTGCAGCTGTCGCTCCATGTAAAATCTTTGTATTCAGCTGCAGCTGACAACCCAATTACTGGGTAACACGATACCCTTTGACAAGACTGGTTGTTAGTCTTCGGGCTTCTGACTACACGTAACGAAAGTCAAAGATCGACGACAGACAGCTGGGACCTGCAGCTTTACGGAGATGTCTCGGTATTTAATGAGTGGTCACCCAGCCACAGACCGATCTAGATAAGCGTTGCTTAACCAGGAAGATCGCACCGTGCCCGTCCCAGGATAGGGATGAAAAAAATATGTGGGTATTATTACTTATATTATTTAGGTAACCTTATACAGCAAGATTTTTTTATCATCATCCAAATTTTTACAGGGTATTCTACCCATGTATATGAACAACTTTCACTATGGGACCAACTCGGAAATCACGAAAAAAAAATCAGCTGATTCATACATTTTGGCCAATTAGGTATTGAACTTTTGTATTAAACAGCAGATTTTTTTTTTCGTGATGATGATATAAACGTCTTCCTGTATATGAGGAATTCAAACAAAAATATTTATGAGTTTGAAAAATAATATGGCACTCTGCATTCATATTTTCGTTTTAAAAATACGACAGTAAAATAATACAAAAATATATCTTGCTTTTACATGAAATGAAACTCTTAAAACATAATGTACTTCAGTACTGACAGCTATAAAAGTTTACAAAAAGTTTTTCGTTTCATTTTTTTTTTCTTTTCTTTCAATATTAATGTATGAAAATATCGGGCTTACAGAATTTGAGCGTCAAATTAACGCTTACTACCAAAAACCACAAACAATTAATATTTCTGGGAATTGAAGAAAACCAAATGCATTCCTTAATCATTTTAGGTGAAAATTTATTATTCTAGGAAACATTTCATTCGACAAATAATTATGACGAACATATTAAAATGCAACCAATACATTCAATCTGGTTGCCGACGAAATAGTACATTGTTCACCGAGGGGAGAAAATTACCGATTACTAACGAGGGTGGAGTTTGAGGCCGGAGGCTCAGCCGAGGGCCTTAAAACACACGGGTTGGAAATCGCTACCGACTGATGCAAGTGCTTTATACTAAAAAAACGATTTTGAGGAAAACAAAAGAATTTTTTTTTATTTATTTATATCTATAATATATACTTTTTTTTTTAAGTGCCGTTTATATTAAAATTTTTACAGTTATTAAAACTCAATGTAATACTTTTGCCAGGGAGATTAGTATTGCTTTAAATGATCAGTATACCCAAATATGTGGCCAGTATCATTTTGCATTTTTTTTCTTTATTTACTTAAAGAGAGTATAATTGTGATAAAAAAAAATCCTTTTGGCATTGTACTATATTTAATTAGGTTAGCTACTAAATTGTCTCTTGATCGGGATCTTTTCTCATGTCCACTAAGCGAGTTCGCAAGGGTAACGTTACATGTGTTATGTTTTTAATTTGTAAATGGTATGTCTTGTATGCATAATCAGCCTGTAATGTCCCCACTGTTGGGACACACGCGTCCTCTCTTCGAGAGGGAGTGGGCTATAATCTATCACGCGGGACGGTGCGGGTTGGTAGATGTCACATGTCTTCGAATTTTTGGTTCTAAGACATGCCGGTTCCCTCACTTTGTTTTTCCTTCATCGTTTTGAGAGCAGGGATGATGAAAAAAATTTCAAAAAGTAAAGCGCCTGCCTGGGTTCGATCCCAGGACTTACAATTCGTAAGTCGGTGCTGTTTCCACTAGGCCAGCACTGCTTATCTTGCCGTCTTGTATGGCATGAATATTAATATGTTCGAAATAATTTCATGAATTGTTAATTAACTACACTACCGAAATGAGACACTGTAATGGTAGCGAATGTATGTAAATAAATAAATAAGTTTTTTTAATGTTTTATTTAACAACTGATTATGCAAATGATATACAGGGTGTTACGGAAAGGGTATATCAATACAAACGGGTTGAAGAGTGTGTCTGGTCTAGAATCTCTGTACTAAAAATCATTAACTTTGAAAATGCTTAATATTTTTTTATTTCGACATCACGTCGCTGCACTGGCGCGCGGCGGCGTGATGTGCGTGTACTAGGCGCACAGACACTACAGATAATGGGTAATGACCCTCGTAGTGCGGTGACACGTTTGTTATGACTCCAATTTAATGAACTATCGAAAAAAAAATATTAAGCATTTTCTAAGTTACTGCTTTTGAGCTGAAATTTTGTACAGAGATTCTAGACCAGATACACTCTTCAACCCGTTTGTATTGATATACCCTTTCCGTAACACCCTGTATATGCTCACTCAGTCGTTCTCAGAAGCGGCTGCTGACAGACGAGCGTAAATGGCTGCAATTGGCTGTTGATAATTCATTCAACCAATCACATCACTTTACGCTTGCATGACCATTTCTGACATAAATGCGATAATTTTCGTTTGAAAAACTGGCCCATATCCTAGTCTTGACAATTTCTTTATTTATTGTAAATGTGAGGACTTTGTAGGCCTTGTAGACTTTAGATCTGTTGACCATAAATTTTGGTTTTTATTTACCTGGTACTCTTTGACAGGCCTACGTCCTCTCATACCTACTATAATTTAAAAACATTGTTTTTAAAAAAGTAACCGTGGAGTTTCTTTCCGACTCTTCTTCATAGGAAACGACCAATTGGAACCGTGCACCTAGCTTCTGACGTTTCACAAGTGCCCATTTAGGTTTATGTGAAATAAAATATTTTGATTTTGATTACAATAGCACATTACGATACGTGTGATTTAAGTAGTCCATTATTGCACGGTGAGAAATTAGCGCAGAGCGTAGCTAACGCCGTGTATTAATAGACTAATTAAGTCACACGTACTGTATACTATTTTATAGCTCGTGGGGCCTAAACCCGCACTTCAGTCACGATTTTCTGTTTAAAAATGTACTACTTAAGTCACAAAAAGCGTGACTTAAGCGCAAGTTTATGACACACAGTGCTATAATAGTACATTATGATACATGTGTGCTATGTTGATCATTAAACTCGAGGCGGTATTATTCGCGCGAGCCGTAGGCGAGCGCGATAAGGAAGCCGAGAGTTTAATTATCAATGCACACGCGTATCATACGACGTTTTTCAACACACTTGCGAGGAAAAAAACAGGCTTGTATTGTTAAATATTAACTTGTATGGAGAATGGCGGGCTGGGTTTGTTTTTCCGCGCGCCGCGCTAGCGTGGTGCGCGCGCAGGTTTACCCATAGAGTAAGTAATGGCGCGCGTTTATTTATTTAAAGGCACAGACAAAACGTATGTCAAATTGTAGTTTAGTTAGTATGGAATTAGAAAGTACTATTGGCATACAGAAATATACATTAATTCAGTGAGAATCCGCAATAATAGAACGCCAGTGGTCTTTTCCGTTTGGTTTGGTTACGGGAGCGACGATGGAAAATTATAAGGTGCATCCAGACAGAGCGAGCCATGCGCCGCAAGTGCTTTTTTTTGTATGTTAGATGCCTCAGCCTGAGGCAACCGTACATATAAAAAAATCATTTGCGGCACATGCCTCGCTATGTGTGGATGCACCCTAAGGTGAATGCGCAGTGGTAGACCGCGAAATTTAATTTTTTTTAAAGTTTTTTACAATTCGCAGGTCAGTATCAGGTTGTATCTTGATCAAAATGTATATTTATATAATAGATATGTATTTACAGAATTATAGTCATTAGAATCATTAATATATATATTTAAGTTAGATTTGTTCCCTAAGAACTTTTCCATAAGAGATTTGTTCTTATGGAACAAATCTAACTTAGAAAGATGTATTTAATGATTCTAATGATTATAATTCTGTAAATACGTATCTGTTATAGTCGCGAATCATATTTTGATCAAGATACAACATGACAAAATTGCAAAAAACGTTAGATAAATTTAATTTCGTGGGCTACAACTGCGCATTCATCTTAAGGTAAATAAATTTTAGTTCATCTTGGGACCAAGGACAATTCAGACTATTTAAAAAAAAAGTAAAATATGGCTCACGGATTCTTTTTGGCATGAAGTCTCTTTGAAGAGATTTAAAAAAAAACGCACTTTTCCGACTAGTAAATTAAATAGTTATCTGTGGAAATAAAGCACAAGTACCGTAACGTAAAGAAAAAGCACGCGTTTGTAATACACTGCATTATGGTCCTAAAAGCGGTGCATTAAGAGCCATTTTACGAGCAAGTGTGTTGAAAAAATTATTTTAATAATAGTATTGGTAAAAGTCTATTGTTAGTTTCAATAAACAGAAAGTAGAAATAAAACATTTTGATAAAACAACAAAACATTTTTTTGTCATCCCTACTTTCTTATGTACCTACCTTATGAAAGTTGTGTAACTAAGAAAAAGTGAGAACAACTTTTTCTTTTTAATATATTTTTTTTAACTTCCCGAGACTCGCATCAAGGAAACACTTCTTAAGTTCTGACATGTGTTCGTTGTTACGTCTCGTTCGGACAAACGGAAGGAAAACGGAGTTTTTTCATAACACTTTTATATTCAAATCGTCTTTCATTCAGAACTTAACTGTGTTTGTGCAAGTTTTTTATTATGAATGTTTTTCATGTTATAAATGTTATTTTGTAGTTGATGTGTTTTTATTCTTCTTTTCTTCATCTTCTACGGGGTCTGCCTCCATGCCTTCTAGCTGTGTCAGGGCTCCACGTAGTGGTTATTTTGGCTCACAGCTCATTGGGCATATGGCAGACGTGGCCAGCCCAGTCCCGATTCAGCTTAGCGGCTTTATGAGCAACGTTATTTACCTGTGTTTTGGAGCGCAGTGTTGTATTGCGAATACGGTCAGTCAATTGAACGCCTAGAACATTGCGCTCCATTGCACGTTGGCAAACCTTGAGTTTGGACATGAATGTTTGTCAAAGACCAAGTCTGAGATCCATTGGTCAAAATGGGAAGGTATTCTTCTATATGTCCATAATTACTCGCTTGAGTGTCAAGGGCTGGTTTCCTTACCTACATAAGCTGTTTCATGGACCAGGCATCAGTCAGCACTTTAGCCCAGAATCGAGACAGCTGGAAGTCAGGGGGAGAGGCCTTTGCCATGATGCAGGCAGTAACAGTATGTTTTTTTTTAGAAAAATATGTTAACGCCACTCTTCACTTTGATGAAAAAGTCGAGAGGTGTCGTGGGCTCCCCGGTTAGAATGAAGTTCCTTTCGGTGTATATTATGTAGTAGCTTCTGCCCACGCCTTCATACGCGTGAAATTTCTTGTTCCCCCGAAACATCGCATCGCATCACCTTGTTTTTGGATGGGAAATTATCAAATAACTTCTACCGCTCTGGGCGGAGCAAGAGGGCGTGTCAGACTTTTACTGACTAAAACCCACCCGTGTTCCTTCAGTTGCCTGTGCCAGGGGCCACGGTATCTCTTTCGAACAACCCGCGACCCCGCCAGGCATCGGCCCTAGCGGATCCCGTCAGTTAGTGCTGACATCTCTTTGAGGCGCGCTTGGAACACAACGACGACCGACCGACAATCGACCCGGCCCTGGTCCTTACCGGACAGCGAGCTGCCCATGGCTCGCCGTCCGCAAGCCCGCGCCTACGGTGACCGGGAATCGGCTATCATTTCCCCCGCGCTATCACTTCGTTTTCGCTTAGCGTTCTTTCTGACTTTTTTTTTGTCATTTTGCTCGTCTCCTAAGAGTTGTAAATAGCCTACAACCTACCTTAAGAATTGGGCTATCGAATGCATGCAAATGCAATTTTTGAAATCCGACTGGCAGTTCCAGAGATTAGCGCACGCAAACAAACAAACTCTTCAGTTTTATTATTAGTATTTATTTATATACTTTATTGTATACAACAAAAATACATTAAAAAAAAAATATCGATCACTATAAATGTAGAATGGGCGCCCTTATCGCTTACTGCAATCTCTTCCAGGCAACCTTGGAATGGACAGTGATTTGCCTGGACATAAAATATAATAATATAATATTAGTATATACAGGGTGTTACGGAAAGGGTATATCAATACAAAAGGGTTGAAGAGTATCTGGTCTAGAATCTTTGGACAAAAATACAGCTATTTTTTTATTTCGACATCACGCCGCTGCACTGGCGCGCGCCGGGGACAGTGATTTGCCTGGACATAAAATATAATAATATAATATTAGTATATACAGGATGTTACGGAAAGGGTATATCAATACAAAAGGGTTGAAGAGTATCTGGTCTAGAATCTTTGGACAAAAATACAGCTATTTTTTTATTTCGACATCACGCCGCTGCACTGGCGCGCGCCGGCGTGATGTGCGTGTACTAGGCGCACAGACAAGCTACAGATAATGGATAATGACCCTAGTAGTGCGGTGACACTTTGTTATGATTTCAATTTAATAAACTATCGAAATAAAAAAATATTAAGCATTTTCAAAGTTACTGCTTTTGAGCTGAAAGGGGTTAGAAGATTTTAGTATGGAGGGTGGCCCTAAGGTCGGCCGCCATTTTGATTTTTTTTCAAAATCGCGGTGCACAACAAAAGTTATATATTTAGATAGAGGACGCTTATACAAACAAAAAATGTTATATAACATAATATCCTAAAGCGTCAGGTTTCGGAGTTATTCACCGAAATATAAGTCGAAAACAACAAGGATTTTTTTGTTTTTTTTTCCTCCAGGTAAGCATATTGAACTATTGGGGTAATAGAAACGTTATGAAACCTTTATGGAGAAGAAACAAATGAAGAATAGACATTTTTTAAATAAATAATTAAAAACGGCTATTTATAGTTCGTTTTTTAATCCCAGAGACTAATCTGACATTTAAGTCTTTTGTGTTTTCGTTTTTTTTAGTACTTATAGAACTTTGACATTACACTTGACAGATTAGTCTCTGGGATTAAAAAACGAACTATAAATTCAAATTCAAAATTATTTATTCGGGACAACTAGATCCACCGGTTAGTATACAAAAACTTAGAAACTATTGTTAGTACTTAAAATACAATAACAAAGAGCAACACACATCCATCAATAAACATCACAACACAATTCACAAAAAGCCCCTGTGCTGAGACACCCCGCCCCAACAAGATAGCCAACAGCTATAGTTTTCAGGATGCTGTTGTGACTCCCCCGCACCTTCCTCATAAGAGACACGACTTTTTTCCGAATGACGGCATGAAAACCGTCAGTCGGAGAATGCGCGAACATCATTCTCGGAGGCACTGCAGAAACGAGGAAGTCCCTCCCAACACCATCCTGAAAATATTATTGTATTGGACGCGCAATGTGTCCAGGGATTTTTTGGTATAACTAACCTATAGACTACCCGTGTACAGACCCTGACAATACGCTTTTAATAGTGTGATCTTGACTTGGTCCGTACAGCGGGCGAATCTACGGGCCAGCATGTTGCCACGGACTGACAGAGCCCTGCGCTCCCTTTCTATGGCAACATCATCCTTAAGGCCGTCGGTAAGGTAATGTCCAAGGTACTTAAACTGCGACACCCTATCCAAGTTTACACCATTCAAAGTAATGGATGGATCAGATTCAGGACACCTACTTGCGGCCTTAAAGACCATGTACTGACTTTTCTTTACATTGTAAATAAATTGCCGTGTTTAATTATTTATTTAAAAAAATGTCTATTCTTCATTTGTTTCTTCTCCATAAAGGTTTCATAACGTTTCTATTACCTCAATAGTTCAATATGCTTACCTGGAGGGAAAAAATACAAAAAAGTCCTTGTTGTTTTCGACTTATATTTCGGTGAATAACTCCGAAACCTGACGCTTTAGGATATTATGTTACATAACATTTTTTGTTTGTATAAGTGTCCTCTATCTAAATATATAACTTTTGTTGTGCACCGCGATTCTGAAAAAAAATCAAAATGGCGGCTGATTTTAGGGCCAAAACCTTCAAACCCCTTTTGTACAGAGATTCTAGACCAGATACACTCTTCAACCCGTTTGTATTGATATACCCTTTCCGTAACATCCTGTAAATTTACCCCGTAGACTTAACAAAATTAATAACGTTTCACGAAGACTCGGTGTCCAGTCAAACCCCAGAAAAAAAAAAACAACATAAGCTTAGCCCCTCACGCGATGCGACATATGCGTCCTAATTAATGATCATCAGCACTATTAATTTAGAAAACTGGATTATGAGAGAGACATTGATTAAAGTTTGAGTTTATAACACAGTCTATTAGGTTAGACTAGTTTTGCTCGATAAAATATTGGTGTTTTCTCATAGTTTGGTTAGTAAACTATGTTCGGTTAAAGTTGAAACTTGATGCCATTTATAATCCACCGATTGAGGTATGTACCGTACACATTTGAGGTATTCTGAACCTCGTATATCAACGTTTTTTTTACGACAATAGTATACAAAAATGTTGTATTGTATATATTTAATACTAGCTGCGCCCCGCGGTTTCACCAGCATAAGTGTTGATCCCGTGGGAATAACGGGATAAAAAGTAGCCTATATGTTAATTCAGTGTGTCAGGTACCTTCATACAAAATTTTATCAAAATTGGTCGAGCCGTTATAATATTTATTTATTTTATTTTATTTTTTATTTATTTTTATTTATTTCTCTCATAAAGGTACATTGTTACAGTAGTCGTATATACAATTTTGCCTTAGTTATGCAAGAACCTTTGTGAGAGCTGGAGTCTGAACTAGGTTCGGGACCTGTATGACAGATCTCCAGGCTCACACCCCTTTAAACATTTAACATATTTAACGGCATCTTGATTCAGTTTACACGTATTTTCACTATTAGAACACAGCTTAGATAGAGAGGTACTTAAATCTATAATAAAGGTGGTATAATATTTGTGGTGTGTAATGTTTTTGTAGGATTTCGTGTGCAGTGTAGTGTGTGAATGTGTGAGGGTGTTATGTGTATGTGCATGTAAGTCGTATACGAGAGTTTTTGCGTATTAGTAAATATGTGTGGGAAATACGTTCAAAATTATTTAATGATTTGGATGATACTTTCTGTACTTTCATAGTCCATATCTAGCAGCCAGTTCCTTACAGTAGTTTTGCATTTATATTTAACCATTGAGTACATATGTAAGATTGTGTTAACTTTATTATATACATAGGGACCAAGGAAGTAAAAGAATCGTTGAGCTAGCTTTGTGTGAACAGGAATGGACGAACACACTGTATGCTTACGTCTCAAGGCTTCGAACTTTTCGGGGTTATATGAATTGCGGGAGTGGACTGATAGAATTAAATTTAGAATGAATAATTTCCGAATAGAGAGGACCTTACAGGTTTTATAAAGTTCGGTGGTAGGAAATTGATAAGGAAGGGACCAACCTACTTTAAGGATCGCTCTTTGGGCACGTTCCAGTTTTAACAAATGTGTTTTTGCTGCCCCACCCCAGGTAACTATACAGTACTGTGCAATTGACTGGCAGAGAGCTAGATATACTTGTCTAAGCACCTGTGTGTCCGCCACATGGCGAAGATTCTTAAAGATAAATATCAATTTGCGCAGTCGGGAGGTAAGTATGTTTATATGGTTACAAAATGATAATGAGTCATCTATTTGAACACCCAAATACCTAACACTGTCTATGCGACCTAGAAGAGGACAGCTACATGGCCTACATGGTATTTGAGAAGATGCATTACAAGAATGCGCAATCAATCAAAAATGGGATGTTGAAGGTTTACTAACTTTTGACAGTGAAAAGGTTAGATATTTAGATTTATCCACATTTAGAGTGAGTAGGTTGCGTGTCAACCAGTCAGTAACAGTATTGAGTCCTAATTGTGCGCATTTAAATGTCGACTCCCAAGAATACCCGTGGAATATTAAGGCAGTATCGTCGGCGTAGGTAAAAATGGATCCATTGGCAAGTTCGAGACGACAGAGGTCATTAATATAAATGAGAAATAAGGTCGGTCCAATGATACTGCCCTGGGGCACACCGTAAGTTATAGGGAGTTCGTCACTCACCCAGTCACCTATTTTGACACATTGGCGTCTCCCTGTAAGATAACTCGCAAAGAGTGAGAGCTGATCGCCTCTGATACCAATCTTTTCAAGCTTAACAATAAGAGCGGGAATTGAGATTGTATCAAAGGCTTTTGCCAGATCTAGGAAGACGCCAATAACATACTGTCTATTATCTAGATGAGACACAATGTTATTCGTTAGGTCCATAACCGCACCACTGGCTGACACTCCCGAACGAAAACCATATTGGCAAGTAGACAAAAGATGATTTTGCTCAAGGTATTTGACGAGCCTATTATTCATGAGCCTTTCTAGCAGTTTAGACAGCGTAGGTAAGATTGATATGGGTCTGTAATTATGAGGTTTATCTCTGTCACCGCTTTTATGCACAGGGTGAACGACTGCCAGCTTGAATGCATCAGGAAAGACTCCTGTACTGAATGCCAGGTTGTATAAATGTGTGAGGTGGGGAATAAGTAAGTGCTTAAATTTTTTAAGAAATGTACCCGACACGTTATCGGAGCCTACCGCACAATCAGTCCTAAGCGCATTAATTAAAAGTTCCAACTCAGAACTGTCAGTATGTAAGAGTACAAAGGTTTTGTGATTCTGGATATCATCCTGTTGTAGGGGTGTAGCTGGTACGGGTATGTTTTCAGCAAGAGAGCGTGCAATATTCGCGAAATAGGTGTTTACTTCATTAACAGAACGTTTGGGATCAGATAATGACAGAAGATCGGTTGCAGGTGTTTTCTGTTTAGTTGTGTTGGTTATTGTTTTTATAGCTTCCCATATTTTTTATTATTGTTTTGTGCGCTATTAATAAGATTTTTATCGTAGTTACGTTTAGCAGTTTTGAGTAACATGGAACAGTAATTCCTGTACCTTTTAAATGTTATTTTTAAAACCTCGTTTTCTGGAGATTTCTTTAATTTTAGATGCAAGTTATCACGGTTTCGGAGACATCTTAAGAGCCCTGTGGTCATCCATGGCTGTCTCAGCCGTTTCCGATATGGCACAACTTTAAGGATCATGTTTTGTAGTATGATTACATTTAGCGTATTAATAAAGTAGTTAGTAGCTTCATTAACATTTTGGAGACTGTATAGAGGACTGAAATCGAATTGGTCAAGCATCAGTTCAATTTTAACGTAGTCAAGCACTTTTGAAGTTTTACTTTTTAATGGAAGGGCATTGAAAGGTTTAGAAAGTTGAACGAACAACATAACTGTATCATGATCAGTGACTGAAGTGTTAGCGACATACGAGAAAGCTGGTAGTCTTGATTTTAGCATTACATGATCCAGACACGAGCTATTGTTGCGAGTAGGAAGCATATGTGCCGGCAACATACCGTGAAATGCAAACATAGTCAGATACTCAGTAGCACGAGAGTCGTTACAACTGTCGCAAATGTCAATATTGATGTCACCCGTGACAATAATATTACTATAAGAGGAAACAGACATAATAAGTTCGTTTAAAGATTGAATGAACGGTGAGACATTGCGGTATGCAGGAGGGCGATATATGGCTATGATTACTGTGTCTTTATTAAGTTTCACTACAAGACAGTTTGCATCCTGAAGTATGTGTTCCGTGACGGAGATCGGGTGATGGTTCCTATAGTAAACCACGACTCCCTCATTTTGTGTTCTATGTTTGCTAGTAGCCGCGGAAGTATAGTCGTCAAGTATAGGCAGTGGAGGGGAATTATATAACCAGCACTCAGTAAGCACTATTATATCCCAGGGTGTTCCACTTCTTTCAAGTAAGGCAGTAAGCTCAATAAAGTTCTTATTTACACTTCTTATATTTTGACATAGAAGCTTTAGTGCATTTCTGTGTGACCTAGCAATTTTGTTGCACTCTTCTATGTTACATGTTGCAGAGTCGGCTACTGAGACGTTATCCAGCTCGTTTTGAATACTAGTTAGATTATCGAATAATTACGGTAGGTATAACAGTGGTTCGAACTTAGGTAGAGCTTAGAGAGGAAGGAACTATGTGGTATACGAGATCTTGGATTACAGTGTGAAATTTTAATACAAATGTAACGCAAAACAGATAAAAAGCACAAGAAAGAAGCGTGGCTTATACAAGTATGAAAGCAGTATGGGTGCAATACAGGGTGTAATTTACTGGTGGCTGAAAAGTGTGTGTTTGAATATATTTGTGTAAGGTGCTTAGTGATTTTAGGTGAGTGTAAATGTGTAATCATTGTGACATATGGGATAGTAAAACCGGGTAACAATATGAAAACATAAAAATGCATAATGGTACAACAAACAAAGCAAAACAAAAAGTTAATAACATTTGTGTAAGTACACATTACAAAACAAGTGTCTACACAGCGTTCTAGGGAAGACCTAAATCGATCACCTAGTCATTTTTCAACAGCCTTAGCTAAATCACCTTCAGAGTTAATGCAATACCGTATCGCTCCGTCCTCTTTGCGAATGTACACTTTGCCATGAGCTGACCAACAGTGTTTGAATTGATGAAGAGCAGCAAATTCTCTGGCCAGGAAGAATAGTTTCCTAGTTTTCGTAGGCAGATTATCGGAGATGTATACCGGGAGCTTGGGACCATCAATCTGCAGGATGGCAGTGTTAAGTTTATTATTACGGTTCTCCTTATTGTAAGTCCTGGCTGCTTGCAATATGTTTTCCTTTTTTATAACTGTTGTGAGGTCTACAATGATGGTGTTATTCATAGAGGTGGACGAATGGATCCTAAAGACATCCTTAATTTCGTTTTCCGCTACCAAGGGTCCAAGGGTTTTGCTGATATTTAAGACCACATTTACGAGATCCATTTTGGATTCGTTAGGTTTCTTCGGGATATTTTTTATTTCAAGGCAGGTGTTTTTTGCTTGCTTTTCTAGTTGATCCACCCGTTCTTCAAGCTTCTTAATGTAGAGATTACTCTCTCTTCTTTCAGCCTCATATTGTAACATTTTATTCATTACCTCATCGTATTTTTGAGCCGTGAAATCGACAGATTGTTGCAGTTTGCTGTACTGGGATTTAATCTCTTGAAGTGAGGAATTCATAGATGATAAAAATGAGGATTGCTCTTTTTTAAGATCTTTTATCATAAGAGTTATTTCATGATTAAAATCTTCTACGTGGTCCTGGTTTCCCTGATCCGTGCGTTTCCTCTTAAACCGGCAAGTGATATTAGAAGGCGTACACTCTTCAAAAAAATCCTCCTTAGGGGAATTTAAATTCGGCTCAGAATGATGGTGAGCGGGTGAGGTTTCCTTTAAAACAACTGGCGACAAAGGTGGTGAACGGTTGACTGGCATTTTTTTTTTTTAAAAAAAGAAAAATATAAAAATGCAAAATGAAAAATATAAAAATGCAAAAAGACGATTTCACACGGGCTTGGATTTGATCTTGAGACTCGTCAATACTTCGATCGAGGTAGCTTGTTACTTGACGGGGCTAACTTAGCTCTAACAAATACTGTTCAAATTAATGAACGCGTCTCGCAGGGCACACGTCGCCGAACACTCAGTACAGTACCCGGCGATAAATATTGCACATCGACCTTTGGAAAGAGACAATCGGCTAATTTCGGCTTCGTAGAGCGTTATCTCTGTCGCACGAAATTCAAACAGTCCGGTATCTATAAGGAGCTGTTAAAACAATTATGATTTGCTTCTTTTGATAATTATTTTTATTCTTTGTATAAAATATACCAATTTTTCTATAAATGATGGCTTTAGGTTGGGATAAAATAAAATAAAAAAACATGTACACATTACGTTTACGTATTTAATTATTTTGTTAATAAAAATAATAATAATTCTAATTCTCAATTATTGTCATTTCACTATCTGTGCTCTCAAAGAGGTCAATATCACTGTCACTGTCAGCCGTATTTATCACTAGTCTATCAGTGTAATTGTCTAAACCGTGTTGAATGCTTCTATATTCATTCTCACATTTGATAGCATGATCGCAAACCTTTTTCCACTCTCAGCCCCGATCATGTTTACTTTTTCAATCAATAATATTTTTACTGTAGTTAAATTCATACCCACATTTCTAGAGGCTACATAGCCTTTCAGTTGAGACCATATATTTTCAATTGGATTAAAATCCGGATGATATGGTGGCAATCGCAACACAGTGTGCCCATGTTCGGCAAGTACTTTGTCCACGGAAAACTCTGTATACCTCTCCTTATGCTGACATATAATAGCGTAAATCTGGGTTTTTGTTAAATTTGGATCAACTGGAATTTCGTGTCTGTTTAACCAGTTGACCATTTCCTGTTTAATAGTGTTTGAGTTGGGGGGCCTTTCAACATATTTGTTGTGATAGGGTGCGATGTCAATAACTAGTACAGAATCACTGGGAATATTTGGGATTAATTGATTAACCAGCCATTTTTCGTAGTTATCGTTATTCATTTCATTGTGATAGTCACCTGTAGTGTCAGTGGATTTATACGTTAAAAAGGCACCGGGTACAAAGCCTTTTTCATTACCCGCATGAACTATTATCAAACGTTGACCTTTTGAAATTGGCTTTTTTACTCCTTTTTTCTTATCATCGCTCCCAAGATTTCCCTTTAGTGTGGGATGTATGTATGTAAGACTCATCCATGTAGACGATATTTTTTCCTGATTCGCGAAATTTGCGTATTTTATCGAGGTATTCCATTCGTTTGAGACTAACATCGTGCTTTTCCATTAGAACTTTTCGATTATCTTCCATTTTAGTGAACCGAAATCCCATCTCGTGAAGTATTTTTCTCAACGTCTTTTCAGACCCATTGTAATTAATAGCTTCAGATAATTTAGCTTTTAATGATTTTATTGTTGGCAGTTCATTAAATCGTAAGTGAAAATCATACACCATTCTTCGAACAACATCATAATCAAAATCGTCCATATCCAAACGAAATTGCTTTTTTGGTCTCCCTTTTTTTGGAGTGCTGAACTTAATTTCAGTAGAATGTGTTTCAGTACTGACTTCGTTTAATATATTGTTTAAAGTTCTTCTTGAAATTCCAGTGGCATTTGCAACTCGCTCTTGAACCTTCTTAAAATAACAACTTACATTTTCATCTTTATTTTTAAATCTGTCAGCTTCGGTTACAAAATATTTATAAACATTGTAGATAATTTCGCGTGACTGGCCTCGTAAAGGTTTCCCCTCTTTTTCCTAAAGATGCCATAGTAAAACTTTAAATTATTTAAATTTGGGGGTGTTAACAACTCTATATATATATTTTGAACTGGACGCGACCGTACCCTGTCGCACTTGAATAACGACTGACAAGACGTCACATAGGTAGTGTGCGACAGAGATAACGCTCTACGAAGCCGAAATTAGTCAATTGTCTCTTTCCACAGGTCGATGTGCAATATTTATCGCCGGGTACTGTAGTTGGGTGATTATTCACCGAGCTTTGCTAATGATGTGGTCAAAGTCCAGAATGACACTTTTATTTGGACGGTATGAGTTATTAAATTGTTGCTATTGTTAGTATTTGAGAGTTATTTCACAATAATTTTTGCACATAACTGTCACTGTTTAACTTATGATTTCGTATGTATATAGTTTGTCGAAACAACAACACTTTTTACACGTTTTATGAATTTTCAACACGGAGTAAACACGCCGCACGTCCGTTCACAACAACGTCGCGAGGGGGGAGGATGATATTAATGTGACTAGCTTCCACCTGCGACTTCGTCAACGTGAAATTTCTTAAAATTTATCCCATGACACTCGGCAGTATTGTAGCCTCCCATCAGTGAATCGGATCAGTAGTTCCGAAGATTACCCCTACATACAAAATCACTAACTACTCATACCTCTTTTATAATATTAGAATAAAATTAAATATTATATAAAGTTATAAATCTATTCTCAATTTTACAGCTTGCGAACGAAATGACTAAAAGGCTAGCTAGTATGAAATCTAATTTAGTAAAACCTTTATAATTTTATTACTGCATATTGCCCTTTCATTAGGCTATTAATTCGCTAAATGAATTCAGAATCCCGTAACGAACATAAATCTAATAGAAAATAATTTAGTGAGTATAAAATGTGACAAGTCTATGTCGTTAGTTATTCATAAACCTACTTTTCGTATCTTCGCACCAATAATGGTAGTACTCAATCTATATACGAGTATATACAAAGTCCTGACTGATATATCAACGCACAGCCTAAAACGCTGGTCCTAGAGACATGAAATTTGGAGGGTGTGTTCTTTGTGAAGAGGTATCCACTATGAAAGGGTTTTTCGAAATTGCACCCCCAAGAGGGTAAATGGGGGAGGGTAAAATTTCACGCGGACGAAGTCGCGGGTAGAAGCTTGTTGAAGTATACAACGTGGAGACAACAATATGACGATAAATGAAAACACTAGCTATACTAATGCGTAGGAGTATTTAGGACTATCAAATAAATCCTAGCATCGAAATGATAAAGTAATTTTTCAGTTTCCATTTTTCGCAAACCCGCGCGTCGTCCCTCCAGTTTTGGCGGAACCTATCCAGCTCGTCCCGCCATCTCCTACGTGATCTGCCGCGACCCCGCCTTACTGTCTCAGGGCACCAATTCCGCGCTATTTGGGCCCACAATTTGTCCGGCATGCGGCGGAAAGGTATACGCAATTTAATTTATCGTCGTCTCCACCTTGTATAAAAGAGAAGATAAACACAATACTTTATAAAAAGTACATGCTTAGCCTCTTTGACTTTCGACTTACTCCTTAAAAATGTCAGTAGGTTTTTATAAAATCCGCGACTTGGATCAAAATAAGGTCCCATATCCTCAATTAATTTGAGTGCTGGCTTGCTATAGACAACAAAATTCTAAATATTTTTAGTTCAAGGCGAGTCATCATCAGCCTACAGCAGTCAGCAGCGTCAACTGTTGGACATAGGCCTCTCCTAACACGCCATTTAACTCCATTTTCGGCAACTCTCATTCAGCTGCTACCAGCCATCCTGCGAAGATCGTCGCTCTACCTAGCCCGAGGGTGTCCAACCTTACATTTGCCGATTCGCGGTCTCCACGCAAGAACACGTCTACCCCAACGGTCATCGGTTCTACGGCTATTATGGCCGGCCATTGCCACTTTAGCTTGCTTATTCTGTGAGCCATGTCAACTACTTTAGTTGTCTGCGTTCTTTGTTCACGGCGAGTAGAGATTTATAAATTAAATGAGCAATCAATTAAAAGGGCAACTTTTATAAAATTAACATAATTTTCTTCGTATTTTCTTTACCTGATATTATTAAATAGATTCAAAAAGTCTGACGCGTCTAGTTTAGTGCTTATATAGGTAAGTCATTCATTATAATTGATGTACGTAAACTAAGCTGAATTTTAATGAGGTATTATTTTACAAAAATAATGAACACGTTTATTAAAACAAAGTATAAATAAGAAACATGAAACTGCGTACAAGATTTAGTTTCTAAGATAAAGTGAATTTTTCATGCTGAGCACACAAGTCATGCACCGCGGACAGACACAGTCAATGAACTTAGTGCACGTTTACATAATTCTAGTGTAAACCGAGTTAGTTGGGAATGAAGTAATGTATTTGTCTACTTAATATTCTAGAGTTATTCTAAGAGCACTTTCAAAAGTGTTGAAGGGTTGAACATTAATTTGTAAAATTCTGCCAAAGTTTTGTTTATGTGTTATAACTAAACAATTATTGTTGGTCTTTATTGGAAGTACAAGTTAAATATTGTAGTGTATATTTAACACAACTACTTAACTATTTACACTAGGTTCTTAATTAAATGAGTAACTATACAAATTAATACAAAAACCAAAGGCCAAAGGTACCGTTAGGCGCCGAAGTGATATAATATTAAGTTGGACGAAAAATAACTATATAAGATAGTTATCTATACCGCTTACTATATAATAATATGATTAATGCGAAATAACTCAGATTTTCACCCTTAAACCCTAAACGGCTGAACGGATTTCAATGAACTTAGTCAAAAATGTAGACTATGACTATTACATTGATATTTGATAGAATATAGATTAGGACATACTAGACACTTTTTTAGATATTTATTTATTCTGATTTCACGATCCCGTGCGATAATTTTTGACCTCCACGCGAGCGAAATCGTGGGCGAAAGCTAGCAATTCTCAACGTATATAAAATGCAAAGTCCTGACTGACTGATATATCAATGCACAGCCTAAACCGCTGGCCCTAGAGACATGAAATTCGAAGGGTGTGTTCTTTGTGAAGAGTAGGTATCCACTATAAAGGGTTTTACGAAATTCCACCCCTAAGAGGGTGAATGGAGGGAGGGTGAAATTTCACGCGGACGAAGTCGCGGGCAGAAGCTAGTTCATAAAATAATAAGTACATTGCTATTTAATTTAAAATCAATGACTAATTCACAACTAAAGAAACGTAACTCGACCACTTAAGTCGATTGCGTACGCGTCTAGAAAGCAACCCACTATACATTTTTAAAAACATCGAACAAAGAACACTCGAACGTAAAGAAGAAAAAAAAACAAGAAACCTGTAAAAAGCGAGTAACATCAGTTTAAACAAATGCAATCCACTCACTATAAACGAAATGAAAACGTGGATCACAAGTGCTACAATATTAAGCAATTTGCTTAATCCTAAGTCTCGTTAAGTGGAGGGTAGTCGACAAATTGCGGCGCTAGCTGACATCAGTCAAGTCATATCTGGGTTTAGCATAATGAGCGCTCCGGAGCGGACGTGTTTTTTGCTCCTTTATCGGGTCGCTCACTCCCGTAATTGGGATGTATTTTTATTCGTCTATCTGTGTTTAAAATCTTAGAAAACTGCAAGTTGTCTGTGAATGGATTTCCTCTTGAGTTCACAAAGGAATTAGAGATTGAGGTTATCGTTTGATGCGCATTTAATTTTATGCTGGATGAAAGAAAGATTTCTAAGGTCGATAATGAGCTTAGCAGACGGTCTTTGAGATTGTAGAACGTCCGAGGTAAATAATTGACCCCCACGGCTAAGATTCATTGGTTAGATATTTAACCTAGGTCATTTTATTAAATACTTTTTGATGTAAATTAAATATAAATAAAAGCCAAAGCAGTAGTGGCCCAGTGGTAGGTAACGGCCCCGATTTACGAGTTGTTGGTCGTAGGTTCGAACTTAGGGGAGGCGCTTTACTTTGATTACTTTGCTCTCAAAACGGTGACGGAAAACACCGTGAGGAAACCGGCGCGGCATGTCTTAGGACCAAAAATTCAAAGACATGTGACATCTACCAACCCGCACTGGGCCCGCGTGGTGGATTACGGCCCACTCCCTCTCACAGAGAGAAGGTCTGTGTCCCAGCAGTGGGAATATTATAGGCTGATTATGATACAATTACAGCATAATTCTGTTTACATAGGATCTCGATGGACCATTGGACCATCGACCATGACCAAACATTTGAGACTAATGGTCGCGTGCATGGCAATTTATAATAAGGCTTAAAACCCATGCTCATAACCGACAAAGCACCACTCTTACATTCCTAGCTGTCATTACGTAAATCTAAACAACATTTCCCACCCGCTGAATCGCGAATTTCATCAGTGTATCATTCAAATTACTAATAATATAACAATTAGGGGTATGTCATTATATTATTATTCATGACGCGTTCGAAAATCATAAATTATTGTTCGCCACGTAGATTTTACATAAATAATCGAACGGATCCCATGGCTCGGGGGATGGAGGTGCTAGCTGGCGTTACTTATAATTTTGTCGATTTATTAGAATCGCTTTTTGATAATAGCATTGTATAATGGGTAAGAGAAATCGTTCGTCATCAAAATAATAAGAATCGATACCCAATTGGTGTTTATGTCTCATTAATTACCTACTGTACAGGGTGATTTTTTTTTATTGTTTGAGCGCGTATTTATTTTATAATTTGAGAAAATGTACTTACTACACAAATAAATACAAAAACAAAGGACACTTAGGCGTCGAAGTACTCGTCGGATGATGATGAAATTAAATAACATAACATAATCAGCCTATAACGTTCCCACTGCTGGGACACAGGCCTCCTCTCTGTGAGAGGGAGTGGGCCGTAATCCACCACGCGAGCCCAGGGGCGCGGGCGGCGAAATTAAATAGATGCGCGAAATTAAAACATCTAATTCAACGTGTTATAAAGAAAATTTAGAGCATTTGATTAACGAAAAAAAACAGGATGCACATACGTGCGCGCGCCCTTTTTTCGTGGGAACCGTCAACATTAGGTAAAAAGTTCAACGCGTTGCCAGCTTGCTTCATGTTGTAATCTCTGCGATGATGGATTGTTTATTAGGCACGCGCTGAAGATGATACTTTAATTTCCTTTCTTGTTTTGATACATTATGATATATCTTTTTACTGGAATGCCGTTGATTCGTTTCTACTTGAAGGCAATAACTTAGTTTGCGCTATCTAAGACGATAATTATGACACGATTTTTTTCAAGAATTTGGAATTGGGAAATTACCATTTACAATGGTTATGTAACAGTTATTGCATCTCCTATTTCGAGATTGAGCAAGTTTTTAATTTCATCCTGGTAATTAGTGACCGAAATTTAAACATAATCTGAAATGCTTATAAGTATCTGAAATGTTTGCGTATACGTAAACTGACGATTTCTTTGCTTTTATGCGCAAGAGAACCGCATCAGTAGTGTGTAGGGTGAGGGGGAGGTCCAATGTCATCCTGGTGACATTAAGGGACAAATTTGACAGTCCAATCGTTGGGCACTGGATGCGCAGGCACCTGTGTACTCGGGGCCTGGCGATTGGGAGGGGTTTTTAATGATTATAATTAATTTTACTATGCATAAGATGATTTTAATTTAATTCTAATTTATTTATTGGGTTTATTTATTTTGATTTTATATATTACGTATACTAACATAGTTTAAAATATTGTACCTGCTAACAAAATATGGATTGTTATTGTCCGAAATAAACGTTTGGATTTGTTTTTATTAAAAGAGTGTCCATGGAGTTTCTCACCCGCTCTTCTCCATAGGTACCCTACGCTTTGGAATGGGCAACTAGCTTCATATTTTTCAGACTGACTGACTTCTTGACAATTCAAAAGTGCCTGTTAATGGTTTAATTAAAATAAATGCTTTGAGTTTGAATTAGACACATGATTGTACTCATCATATTATTAAACAACTTTTCCAAGAAAACGATTTTTTCTATCCCAATAGAATATCGAATACCTATTTTTTTTTTTATGGATGGGAAATCATCAAATGACCCCTCCCGCTCCAAGAATAATACACCATCAGCTGAGCTCCGCTAACGAGACACAATTGATTTTCTATTGTTTCGTCGCCGATCGGCGAACCGCGCCGCTTGACCGGTTAATTTAATTACTAATCCCTTTTTGCAAACAAAACTATGCCACTTTTACCATCGCTCTGTTCTAAGTATAAGATATATCTGGTTGACGTAGAAATCAATATCCTAAAATAAAAGATTTTATATCGTACAAGTAAATTAGGTACAGACGTTACTTCTTTTACGTCAATCCAAATAATGCCTCAAGCCAGAGCTTTAAGTTTTATTTCGTAAAAATAATCCTTTTACGTTGAAAAGAGCACTTTAATTAACATTTTAAAATACTATATCAGATTACAATCAAAATGTGACTGAATGGCAATTACTTTATACCGAGATTGAGAATAAAATCACAGGACTGTTCTTTCCATAAAACCTGACGCTGATTAAAACGTTGTTATTATAAAAAGGTGTTCTTAACGTTTTGTTTAAAGACAACTAAGTAGGTAAAACCGTTCATCATTGCATATTTGTATGTGTTTGTAAACGACTCACACATCGACGGCTTAACATTACGAGCAAGTAATTCTATTGAAATACTTACGCACATCATCATTATCATCTGCCTAACATATTTATTTATATATTTATCCATTTATTTCAGGCATCAAGGCCCATATAACACATACAGTACAATATTAATGTAACTTAAAAATACTGTTATTACATACAACATTATAATAACACTAAAAACTAACGCACGCGAAGTATCTGCGTCGTGTTTCGCTGACTGGTGTCATGTAGCCGGCCACGAAACCGGCAGTACACAACACCCCTTCGGCCAGAACTCTTTCCAACTATGTTGGGGTCGGCTTCAAGTCTAACCAGATGCAGGCTGATACCAGTATTTTACATGGAGCGACTGCCTATCTGACCTCCACAATCCAGTTACTGGGTAACACGACACC
>CANNSA010000009.1:0-69447 GCA_947508005.1 Amphipoea lucens
CGGGTCAGACCCGGGAGTCCCACATAGCCCCCCATCCCCCGATGGGAGGGTATGCGTAACGCATTTTTCCCAGCGCAAAAAAAAAAAAAAAAAAAAAAAAAAAAAAAAAAGGTTAGGTTAGGTTAGGTTAGGTTTTTTTTTTTTTTTTTTTTTTTTTTTTTTTTTTTTTTTTTGATATACCACTACCTCCAACATGATCGGAGTCTTTGTTTTTCTGTTTTTTATTTTATTACTTTAACATTTACTTTAATCTATACTTATGTTTAATTTTACAGTTTATATATTTGTTTCTTTCATATTCTAATACTCTCTTTACTTGTCATACAAACACGGGGGGTGCTGCAGCAATTCTTATTTTTTGCTTTTACTTTAACACTTGTATTTATTTTAAGCTATACTTTTAACATAATATTGTATCTATTTATTTATTTACTCATTTATCCAAATTATATTTTACTTACTATTATTCTATGCTGGCCTCTAATATAATGTACTATATTATGACAGCATATTTATTTATGCTGTTTTATTTCGACTTATTACTGTCTTTACTATATATCTACAATAATTCAAAAAATTTTCTGCCTCTTTGCTCTTAATTATGTCCTTTACTGTGAACGGTGTTATTGCCGTGCCTATGATGTTTTCGGCGTTAAACCGGTGTTTTGCAAACTGTGGGCAGTCAAATAGTACGTGCTGGACCGATTCACTAGCGTCCGGGTCGCAGATGCACGATGGACTCTCCTTGCACTTGAAGCGATTCAAGTACTCAGAGAATCCACCATGCCCCGTCATTATCTGTGTATTCAGGCCGCTTGTTCCTATCCTGCGAATGACACTGTATGCCACCCGCACATCCGGGAAGAATAATTTTGTTACAGATGCGGTGTCGCTGGTTTCGTATCTACGGTTCCACTCATCAAGCGTCTCCACACGTATACTTCGCTTGATGTATGAGATCGGACACCGATCGTAATCAGGCTTTCTTTTGGAGTTCTCAGCGGCCTCTCTTGCTAATTGGTCAGCTCTTTCGTTCCCCGGTAGCCCTACGTGAGCTTTAATCCAGAACAAGTTTACGAGCTTGTTCTGGTGGGATGCAGATCTTATGTTATCCCTAGCTTCTACAGCGAGAGGATGATGCGAACCGGGATTCGTGATTGTTTGGAGAGCCGCCATTGAGTCGCTGAAAACTCCGAAAGAAGATTCCTTGCGCCTTATTATCTCCCTTGTTGCTCTTGTTATTGCTAGGAGTTCAGCCTGGTAAACTGTGCAGTAATTTGATAGAGCAAGTTTGAGGGCTCTGGTCTCGGCCTCACTATTCCATATGGACAGTGAAGCACCAACCCCTCCTCCGATCTTGCTCCCGTCCGTAAAGATGCGGACGTCAAAATTGCAGTTGTTGTCAAGTTGCTCTTGATTCACCAGACTGTTGAACTGCAAGATGTCGCGTGATGCGGGATGAGGATTTTCAATTGCTGCGGCCATTCGCTCGACTTCCCTGTCCCCAAGTGATGCCCGGAGCACCCCCCTCCTGGCCTCGTACAGTGATGCTGCCTCACGAACTCGGAGGTCAAGGGGGAGCAAACCGGACAGCACCAGTGCTGAGTTCAGGGAAACCGTTCGATATGCCTTGCACATTTTCTGAGCAATTCCACGTTGGACTGCCCCAAGCTGCTTTACAATGCCCACTTTCTTTGCAGCCGGTGCCCAGACGCTAGCAGCGTAAAGTATTATGGGCTCCACGGTCGCCACGTATATCACCCGAATAACTTCTGGGTGAAGCCCCCAACTGATCTTTGCGGCTCTACACAGCTGCTTGTAGATTGCAATTGCCTTCCTGCAAATGTGTGAGACGTGGGTGTTGAAGGTCAGTTTTTGATCGATGGTTACACCCAGAAGCTTCATTTCTTGCGATATGCCGATGTCGATCCCCCCCATCCTCAGGCGTGGTGTGTCGTATTTTAATTTTCTGGTTATCACCATGGCTGTTGTTTTGTGCGGTGCAAATTTTAGTTTGTTCTCGACACCCCACGCCAGAACATGATTGAGAGCGGCATCGGCACATTCTTCCACCTCCAGTGCGGTCTCTCCGTCAAACACCAAGAGGACATCGTCCGCAAACGCCTGAATATAGTTCCCCCTGTTCTCTGCTGCTTTTAGGAGGGGGTCTAGGACTAAGTTCCACAATATTGGGCCCCCAATTGAGCCCTGGACACAACCCTTGTTGGTGTCCTTGCTGTATACTTCCCCACCGTACCTGATTGCAACTCTTCGGTTTCTGAGGTAGCTGTCGATGACTCGCCTAAGGTTGATTGGACACTTCTCCTCTGCCAGACGGACTCTTATCGCTGGCCACCAGGCACTATCAAAAGCCCCCTCTATGTCCAACGATACGAGCGTAACTATTCTTTTTTGTGCTAGTTTTTTGTTGACATGCTGCATGAGGGCATAGAGGGAGTCCTCAGTGCTTTTTTGTGGCATGAATCCGTACTGACGGGTGCTCATCCTTGGTAAAAGGTGGAACTTAAGGCGGGCCACCAGCATTTTCTCATATATCTTCCCTAATATAGGCAACAGTCCAATCGGCCTATAAGATTTGGGAGTGGAATATGTCTTTTTTCCAGGCTTCCTCAGTATCACGACTGTTGCTTGCTTCCAGGACGTGGGGAAATGATGGTGTTCGAGGCACTTATTTAGGAACTTTAAAAATAATTCCAGGTCATTAGCCACGGCATGACAACAAATGTCGGCGGTAAAGCCATCGGAACCCGGCGCCTTCTTCGGATTGAAGGACTCCATTGAGGTTTTTAATTCTGCCGTCGTAAACGGTGGGTCACAAGGATCATCTTGTTCGCCAGAGTTAACGCTTTCGGCTTTTATTCGGATGGATTGGTGATGAGCATTGTCCGATTCGATAAGGTCTTCTGGATAAAAAGTTTCCGCTAGCAACTTTACGGATCCCTTCGCATCTAGCACATCACCGTTCCGTTCCAATGGCAGGTCCTCCTCCCTGCGCTGCGTCCTACCTATCACCCTGTAAATCCCCTCCCAAACCCCCTCCCTATCCTGTTTCCCACAGAATTCCTTCCAACTCTCGGTCTGAGCTTTGGCCGCTTCTAACTCATACTCTTCTTTCTGTTTCAGGTACTCTTCTATGACCTTTGGCTTCCGGACTTGGGCGGCACAGCGGATCCTGCGCTTCTTGGTAGCGACGGCCTTCTTGATCTCAGCGAGTCTCTCGGACCACCACGGCAAGGTAAGTTCCTCTTGGACTTTTTTGGTTGGTATTGTTTGCTTGCATGTTTCTTCTATTGCTTTTGTAAGGTTGTCTGTTATAGTGTCAATTTGCTGAATGTCTTTAATTTTGTCTATTTCGGCTGCTGTGAATTTATAATCTATTTTCAATTGTCCAAACTTCTCATGAAATTCAGCCCAATTGGCTTTTTTAGTGTTAAATTTCCTGGTCGTTCTCTCAACTTTAATGCCTTTAGATTTCTGCAAGAGGATCTTAAACATAATGCCGTTGTGATCCGAGCTCGTCAGACCTTCATCAATCCTCCAGTCGTCTACCAAGTTCAATAAGTCATTAGAACAAGCGGTAATGTCCACGTGACTGCTGTACCGCTTTCCTCCTCGGATAGTGTCAAAGGTCGGAATTTCCCCTCGGTTAAGTATATTCAGGTTAAGTTCACCGAGAGTTGCTGCCATCTCTTCCCCCCTGACGTCGGCTATCGGGCTGCCCCACCACAGGCTCTTTGCATTGGCGTCCCCTCCATAGATCAGTCTCTTGGAACCGACCGCAAGCCCTATTTGTTTTAGGTGTTCTAAATAGGGCTCAATAGGCTGGTCTGGCTCAAAGTAAAAGGAGACAAGCGTGATCTCCCAGGCTCTGGTTCGGACTCCCACCACAACGATGTTATTTGTGGTGAGAGTCGGGTACTGTATAATGTCAAAGTTGTGGTTAAACACAGCAACGGCTGCTTTGACATTTCCTTCCCCTGGGCTGGTGTTCTGAAAGATCCTCACTCCACTGTAATTTTTCATAGTACTTGAGCCCCCCACGTAGGGTTCCTGGAGCAGAGCCACGGCTGCTTTCCTGTGATTTGCTTCTATCAACAATTCATTCGTGGCGAGCTGCTTCCTCTGGAGGTTTGCCTGCACTACCAGGTGTGGAGCCTCGCTGGTGGGAGTGTTGCTCTCTAGTGCTCCTCTGCCCGTGACCACCTTAGCAATACGCCGTTGTGGCCCTCGCCAATGCATCCCACTTTCTTCTTATCGGGCAGTCCTCACTGAAGGCGTTGTGCTCTGCATTTGCCAGTTTTGCATGCGTGCAATTACAGCATGTCGGCACTGCACCATTGAGCCAGTAACTACAGTCCGACTTTTTGTGAGGCCCGGCGCAATGGCTACATTTCTCAACCGTTTCTTTGCAGAAACGCCTGCCATGGCCGTACCCCAGACAGAGCGAACACTGGACAAGGGGGGACTGGTCTGCGATTCGGATGCGCTGCAGGTCAATCTGCACGGTCTCCGCGTCCATAATCCTGGTCCATATTTTGGGGGACACCCTAACGACGACATGGTTCATAAGAGGGTTTCTTGTTCTCTTCCTGTATCGGATCTCCACTCTATTTTCCTCTTTGTCAAGATCCCTGAATATCCTCTCGTTCTGATTTCTCAAGGCGAGAAGGATATCGTCATCGGTGTTATATGTCATGACGTCTTTGAGGATTAGAAGTGGGTCCTTGTTCCTAATGTCGTCGACGTTAAGGTGATTACCCGCTTTCTGGATTCTCTCCTTTAATACTCGCCTCTCTTCCTCGCTCCGGCAACCCATGATGACCTTTCTGTCTTTGGCCTTCCTAATTTTATCGATGGTCACCCCCCCTTCCTTGGCATTTACCGCAGTCCGGATTTTGTGGAGCACCTCATCCCCAGTCTCTGTTTCGTCCGTGGAGGTGACCACCACGGAGTGCAGGGTGGCTTGCTCCGGGAGTCTTCCCCTACTGCTGCCAGCCGCCACGCTCGCATAGGTGGCCCCCTCCAAGACTTTCTGATGTGACTGCAACGTGTCTCTGAGACCCTCCATCTTTTCAGTGTTTTCTGTGATGAGTTTGAGATGCTCCTCCATCTTTTTGAGCAGCTCGTTTTCCACCTGGCAACTGGCAGGGTGAGAAGAGAGTGGAGGGTGTAAAGGTTCCTCCTCTTCCTTCTCACCTCGCCCTTTGCTCTGAGCCGTTTCCTTGCCCTTAACCGCCTCCGACTCCTTAAGCAGCTGATAAAGTCGTTCCACGGCTGCGATAACGCCATCTTTAATTTCGGTTTTCGTGTTTCTAGAGTTGCCGAGGTGGAGCTTTGCCTTACTGAGGCATGCCCTTCCCTCAGCAAGTCTGGTGGGATATATCGGTTTCGGGGGCGGGCTATCCGGGGCATCCAACGACGGTGTTTGGGTTTTTGCCTTGGAGGGACCTGCCACCGGCGCCGCCACCTTTTTTGGTAAGGTCTTTGTCCTGGCCTCTATCTCGCCAATGCCATGTCGGACCACAAAAGTTTTGTCCTGGGTTCCCGACGTGGAGGGAGATACCTTTTCGGCCGATTCCGTGGCTTTCTTGGGGGAGTTTGATGCCGTGTTTTTGCACGGGGTCCTAAGTCCGAGCATGATGTTGTAGGTAGGGTAGTCTGTCTTTTAATTAAGACGTGTAAGTTTCGTCAATACTAATAACGTCACAAAAAATTTAGATTTGTCAAAAGACGTCTTAGTGTAATAAGTTTTACTCTATATGGAGTAAGTCTGAATAAAATGTGTCACTTATTTGTGACACTCGCAGATGTCCTATTCTATAAGCTATTGCTCAATAAAGCTAAAGTTACCGTCAAAATTAAAAATTTCAAGTCGTAAGTGTATATAACACGCCTTCAAGGGCGCTAAAAGTGTCAGGAACCGTCTATTCTCCCAGTGTCACTATAGAACTAGGTATTAACGCAGTTGGAAGGGCAAAAAACGCAAACTAATTTTTTGTCAAAACTCAAAAGTTTACCTGCCTAGACACGAATGGGTGGGTGGGAGGGCAAATTTTTGACTTTTTATCTGAGCTAGGCGGACGTGCGAGGTGTCAAAAGACGCGTCTCGGCGCCGGCCAGCGAGCTATGAGGTTTTTGGAATTTACGCTGAAGAAAATTTTTGAAATTTCCTGAAAAAACTGAATTTACGACCAAAATGTATGCAGAAAACGGGAATAACACCACCAAACGGGACTCGAACACGCGGAACGCGCGCCGGAGTACAGGTAAGGCAGGTAAGTATCAATTAAAATTATAAAAATGTAAATCTACCTGAAGGTTTTGTAATAAAAAATTTTTTAAAGGAATTTACAATGAAATTTTTGCAAGTGAATAACCGAAAAGTGTTTTTCGGTGTTTTTGTCAATTTAAACTAGTGGGAACGTTAGACGGAGCCTAAAAACGAATTACTACGCTGAAAAAAGCTTCAGAATGCGTCACCGGGATGCAAAGTTATAGCGTTTACCTGCCTAGACACGAATGGGTGGGTGGGAGGGCAAATTTTTGACTTTTTATCTGAGCTAGGCGGACGTGCGAGGTGTCAAAAGACGCGTCTCGGCGCCGGCCAGCGAGCTATGAGGTTTTTGGAATTTACGCTGAAGAAAATTTTTGAAATTTCCTGAAAAAACTGAATTTACGACCAAAATGTATGCAGAAAACGGGAATAACACCACCAAACGGGACTCGAACACGCGGAACGCGCGCCGGAGTACAGGTAAGGCAGGTAAGTATCAATTAAAATTATAAAAATGTAAATCTACCTGAAGGTTTTGTAATAAAAAATTTTTTAAAGGAATTTACAATGAAATTTTTGCAAGTGAATAACCGAAAAGTGTTTTTCGGTGTTTTTGTCAATTTAAACTAGTGGGAACGTTAGACGGAGCCTAAAAACGAATTACTACGCTGAAAAAAGCTTCAGAATGCGTCACCGGGATGCAAAGTTATAGCGGTTAGATGAAATTGTTCTATCACTAAGGTGGATTTCGTGTATGTACTTACTCGTATGAGAATCCCCACTACAACAAATTTTTGACTTTTTATCTGAGCTAGGCGGACGTGCGAGGTGTCAAAAGACGCGTCTCGGCGCCGGCCAGCGAGCTATGAGGTTTTTGGAATTTACGCTGAAGAAAATTTTTGAAATTTCCTGAAAAAACTGAATTTACGACCAAAATGTATGCAGAAAACGGGAATAACACCACCAAACGGGACTCGAACACGCGGAACGCGCGCCGGAGTACAGGTAAGGCAGGTAAGTATCAATTAAAATTATAAAAATGTAAATCTACCTGAAGGTTTTGTAATAAAAAATTTTTTAAAGGAATTTACAATGAAATTTTTGCAAGTGAATAACCGAAAAGTGTTTTTCGGTGTTTTTGTCAATTTAAACTAGTGGGAACGTTAGACGGAGCCTAAAAACGAATTACTACGCTGAAAAAAGCTTCAGAATGCGTCACCGGGATGCAAAGTTATAGCGTTTACCTGCCTAGACACGAATGGGTGGGTGGGAGGGCAAATTTTTGACTTTTTATCTGAGCTAGGCGGACGTGCGAGGTGTCAAAAGACGCGTCTCGGCGCCGGCCAGCGAGCTATGAGGTTTTTGGAATTTACGCTGAAGAAAATTTTTGAAATTTCCTGAAAAAACTGAATTTACGACCAAAATGTATGCAGAAAACGGGAATAACACCACCAAACGGGACTCGAACACGCGGAACGCGCGCCGGAGTACAGGTAAGGCAGGTAAGTATCAATTAAAATTATAAAAATGTAAATCTACCTGAAGGTTTTGTAATAAAAAATTTTTTAAAGGAATTTACAATGAAATTTTTGCAAGTGAATAACCGAAAAGTGTTTTTCGGTGTTTTTGTCAATTTAAACTAGTGGGAACGTTAGACGGAGCCTAAAAACGAATTACTACGCTGAAAAAAGCTTCAGAATGCGTCACCGGGATGCAAAGTTATAGCGTTTACCTGCCTAGACACGAATGGGTGGGTGGGAGGGCAAATTTTTGACTTTTTATCTGAGCTAGGCGGACGTGCGAGGTGTCAAAAGACGCGTCTCGGCGCCGGCCAGCGAGCTATGAGGTTTTTGGAATTTACGCTGAAGAAAATTTTTGAAATTTCCTGAAAAAACTGAATTTACGACCAAAATGTATGCAGAAAACGGGAATAACACCACCAAACGGGACTCGAACACGCGGAACGCGCGCCGGAGTACAGGTAAGGCAGGTAAGTATCAATTAAAATTATAAAAATGTAAATCTACCTGAAGGTTTTGTAATAAAAAATTTTTTAAAGGAATTTACAATGAAATTTTTGCAAGTGAATAACCGAAAAGTGTTTTTCGGTGTTTTTGTCAATTTAAACTAGTGGGAACGTTAGACGGAGCCTAAAAACGAATTACTACGCTGAAAAAAGCTTCAGAATGCGTCACCGGGATGCAAAGTTATAGCGGTTAGATGAAATTGTTCTATCACTAAGGTGGATTTCGTGTATGTACTTACTCGTATGAGAATCCCCACTACAACAAATTTTTGACTTTTTATCTGAGCTAGGCGGACGTGCGAGGTGTCAAAAGACGCGTCTCGGCGCCGGCCAGCGAGCTATGAGGTTTTTGGAATTTACGCTGAAGAAAATTTTTGAAATTTCCTGAAAAAACTGAATTTACGACCAAAATGTATGCAGAAAACGGGAATAACACCACCAAACGGGACTCGAACACGCGGAACGCGCGCCGGAGTACAGGTAAGGCAGGTAAGTATCAATTAAAATTATAAAAATGTAAATCTACCTGAAGGTTTTGTAATAAAAAATTTTTTAAAGGAATTTACAATGAAATTTTTGCAAGTGAATAACCGAAAAGTGTTTTTCGGTGTTTTTGTCAATTTAAACTAGTGGGAACGTTAGACGGAGCCTAAAAACGAATTACTACGCTGAAAAAAGCTTCAGAATGCGTCACCGGGATGCAAAGTTATAGCGTTTACCTGCCTAGACACGAATGGGTGGGTGGGAGGGCAAATTTTTGACTTTTTATCTGAGCTAGGCGGACGTGCGAGGTGTCAAAAGACGCGTCTCGGCGCCGGCCAGCGAGCTATGAGGTTTTTGGAATTTACGCTGAAGAAAATTTTTGAAATTTCCTGAAAAAACTGAATTTACGACCAAAATGTATGCAGAAAACGGGAATAACACCACCAAACGGGACTCGAACACGCGGAACGCGCGCCGGAGTACAGGTAAGGCAGGTAAGTATCAATTAAAATTATAAAAATGTAAATCTACCTGAAGGTTTTGTAATAAAAAATTTTTTAAAGGAATTTACAATGAAATTTTTGCAAGTGAATAACCGAAAAGTGTTTTTCGGTGTTTTTGTCAATTTAAACTAGTGGGAACGTTAGACGGAGCCTAAAAACGAATTACTACGCTGAAAAAAGCTTCAGAATGCGTCACCGGGATGCAAAGTTATAGCGGTTAGATGAAATTGTTCTATCACTAAGGTGGATTTCGTGTATGTACTTACTCGTATGAGAATCCCCACTACAACAAATTTTTGACTTTTTATCTGAGCTAGGCGGACGTGCGAGGTGTCAAAAGACGCGTCTCGGCGCCGGCCAGCGAGCTATGAGGTTTTTGGAATTTACGCTGAAGAAAATTTTTGAAATTTCCTGAAAAAACTGAATTTACGACCAAAATGTATGCAGAAAACGGGAATAACACCACCAAACGGGACTCGAACACGCGGAACGCGCGCCGGAGTACAGGTAAGGCAGGTAAGTATCAATTAAAATTATAAAAATGTAAATCTACCTGAAGGTTTTGTAATAAAAAATTTTTTAAAGGAATTTACAATGAAATTTTTGCAAGTGAATAACCGAAAAGTGTTTTTCGGTGTTTTTGTCAATTTAAACTAGTGGGAACGTTAGACGGAGCCTAAAAACGAATTACTACGCTGAAAAAAGCTTCAGAATGCGTCACCGGGATGCAAAGTTATAGCGTTTACCTGCCTAGACACGAATGGGTGGGTGGGAGGGCAAATTTTTGACTTTTTATCTGAGCTAGGCGGACGTGCGAGGTGTCAAAAGACGCGTCTCGGCGCCGGCCAGCGAGCTATGAGGTTTTTGGAATTTACGCTGAAGAAAATTTTTGAAATTTCCTGAAAAAACTGAATTTACGACCAAAATGTATGCAGAAAACGGGAATAACACCACCAAACGGGACTCGAACACGCGGAACGCGCGCCGGAGTACAGGTAAGGCAGGTAAGTATCAATTAAAATTATAAAAATGTAAATCTACCTGAAGGTTTTGTAATAAAAAATTTTTTAAAGGAATTTACAATGAAATTTTTGCAAGTGAATAACCGAAAAGTGTTTTTCGGTGTTTTTGTCAATTTAAACTAGTGGGAACGTTAGACGGAGCCTAAAAACGAATTACTACGCTGAAAAAAGCTTCAGAATGCGTCACCGGGATGCAAAGTTATAGCGGTTAGATGAAATTGTTCTATCACTAAGGTGGATTTCGTGTATGTACTTACTCGTATGAGAATCCCCACTACAACAAATTTTTGACTTTTTATCTGAGCTAGGCGGACGTGCGAGGTGTCAAAAGACGCGTCTCGGCGCCGGCCAGCGAGCTATGAGGTTTTTGGAATTTACGCTGAAGAAAATTTTTGAAATTTCCTGAAAAAACTGAATTTACGACCAAAATGTATGCAGAAAACGGGAATAACACCACCAAACGGGACTCGAACACGCGGAACGCGCGCCGGAGTACAGGTAAGGCAGGTAAGTATCAATTAAAATTATAAAAATGTAAATCTACCTGAAGGTTTTGTAATAAAAAATTTTTTAAAGGAATTTACAATGAAATTTTTGCAAGTGAATAACCGAAAAGTGTTTTTCGGTGTTTTTGTCAATTTAAACTAGTGGGAACGTTAGACGGAGCCTAAAAACGAATTACTACGCTGAAAAAAGCTTCAGAATGCGTCACCGGGATGCAAAGTTATAGCGGTTAGATGAAATTGTTCTATCACTAAGGTGGATTTCGTGTATGTACTTACTCGTATGAGAATCCCCACTACAACAAATTTTTGACTTTTTATCTGAGCTAGGCGGACGTGCGAGGTGTCAAAAGACGCGTCTCGGCGCCGGCCAGCGAGCTATGAGGTTTTTGGAATTTACGCTGAAGAAAATTTTTGAAATTTCCTGAAAAAACTGAATTTACGACCAAAATGTATGCAGAAAACGGGAATAACACCACCAAACGGGACTCGAACACGCGGAACGCGCGCCGGAGTACAGGTAAGGCAGGTAAGTATCAATTAAAATTATAAAAATGTAAATCTACCTGAAGGTTTTGTAATAAAAAATTTTTTAAAGGAATTTACAATGAAATTTTTGCAAGTGAATAACCGAAAAGTGTTTTTCGGTGTTTTTGTCAATTTAAACTAGTGGGAACGTTAGACGGAGCCTAAAAACGAATTACTACGCTGAAAAAAGCTTCAGAATGCGTCACCGGGATGCAAAGTTATAGCGGTTAGATGAAATTGTTCTATCACTAAGGTGGATTTCGTGTATGTACTTACTCGTATGAGAATCCCCACTACAACAAATTTTTGACTTTTTATCTGAGCTAGGCGGACGTGCGAGGTGTCAAAAGACGCGTCTCGGCGCCGGCCAGCGAGCTATGAGGTTTTTGGAATTTACGCTGAAGAAAATTTTTGAAATTTCCTGAAAAAACTGAATTTACGACCAAAATGTATGCAGAAAACGGGAATAACACCACCAAACGGGACTCGAACACGCGGAACGCGCGCCGGAGTACAGGTAAGGCAGGTAAGTATCAATTAAAATTATAAAAATGTAAATCTACCTGAAGGTTTTGTAATAAAAAATTTTTTAAAGGAATTTACAATGAAATTTTTGCAAGTGAATAACCGAAAAGTGTTTTTCGGTGTTTTTGTCAATTTAAACTAGTGGGAACGTTAGACGGAGCCTAAAAACGAATTACTACGCTGAAAAAAGCTTCAGAATGCGTCACCGGGATGCAAAGTTATAGCGGTTAGATGAAATTGTTCTATCACTAAGGTGGATTTCGTGTATGTACTTACTCGTATGAGAATCCCCACTACAACAAATTTTTGACTTTTTATCTGAGCTAGGCGGACGTGCGAGGTGTCAAAAGACGCGTCTCGGCGCCGGCCAGCGAGCTATGAGGTTTTTGGAATTTACGCTGAAGAAAATTTTTGAAATTTCCTGAAAAAACTGAATTTACGACCAAAATGTATGCAGAAAACGGGAATAACACCACCAAACGGGACTCGAACACGCGGAACGCGCGCCGGAGTACAGGTAAGGCAGGTAAGTATCAATTAAAATTATAAAAATGTAAATCTACCTGAAGGTTTTGTAATAAAAAATTTTTTAAAGGAATTTACAATGAAATTTTTGCAAGTGAATAACCGAAAAGTGTTTTTCGGTGTTTTTGTCAATTTAAACTAGTGGGAACGTTAGACGGAGCCTAAAAACGAATTACTACGCTGAAAAAAGCTTCAGAATGCGTCACCGGGATGCAAAGTTATAGCGGTTAGATGAAATTGTTCTATCACTAAGGTGGATTTCGTGTATGTACTTACTCGTATGAGAATCCCCACTACAACAAATTTTTGAGTTTTTATCTGAGCTAGGCGGACGTGCGAGGTGTCAAAAGACGCGTCTCGGCGCCGGCCAGCGAGCTATGAGGTTTTTGGAATTTACGCTGAAGAAAATTTTTGAAATTTCCTGAAAAAACTGAATTTACGACCAAAATGTATGCAGAAAACGGGAATAACACCACCAAACGGGACTCGAACACGCGGAACGCGCGCCGGAGTACAGGTAAGGCAGGTAAGTATCAATTAAAATTATAAAAATGTAAATCTACCTGAAGGTTTTGTAATAAAAAATTTTTTAAAGGAATTTACAATGAAATTTTTGCAAGTGAATAACCGAAAAGTGTTTTTCGGTGTTTTTGTCAATTTAAACTAGTGGGAACGTTAGACGGAGCCTAAAAACGAATTACTACGCTGAAAAAAGCTTCAGAATGCGTCACCGGGATGCAAAGTTATAGCGGTTAGATGAAATTGTTCTATCACTAAGGTGGATTTCGTGTATGTACTTACTCGTATGAGAATCCCCACTACAACAAATTTTTGACTTTTTATCTGAGCTAGGCGGACGTGCGAGGTGTCAAAAGACGCGTCTCGGCGCCGGCCAGCGAGCTATGAGGTTTTTGGAATTTACGCTGAAGAAAATTTTTGAAATTTCCTGAAAAAACTGAATTTACGACCAAAATGTATGCAGAAAACGGGAATAACACCACCAAACGGGACTCGAACACGCGGAACGCGCGCCGGAGTACAGGTAAGGCAGGTAAGTATCAATTAAAATTATAAAAATGTAAATCTACCTGAAGGTTTTGTAATAAAAAATTTTTTAAAGGAATTTACAATGAAATTTTTGCAAGTGAATAACCGAAAAGTGTTTTTCGGTGTTTTTGTCAATTTAAACTAGTGGGAACGTTAGACGGAGCCTAAAAACGAATTACTACGCTGAAAAAAGCTTCAGAATGCGTCACCGGGATGCAAAGTTATAGCGTTTACCTGCCTAGACACGAATGGGTGGGTGGGAGGGCAAATTTTTGACTTTTTATCTGAGCTAGGCGGACGTGCGAGGTGTCAAAAGACGCGTCTCGGCGCCGGCCAGCGAGCTATGAGGTTTTTGGAATTTACGCTGAAGAAAATTTTTGAAATTTCCTGAAAAAACTGAATTTACGACCAAAATGTATGCAGAAAACGGGAATAACACCACCAAACGGGACTCGAACACGCGGAACGCGCGCCGGAGTACAGGTAAGGCAGGTAAGTATCAATTAAAATTATAAAAATGTAAATCTACCTGAAGGTTTTGTAATAAAAAATTTTTTAAAGGAATTTACAATGAAATTTTTGCAAGTGAATAACCGAAAAGTGTTTTTCGGTGTTTTTGTCAATTTAAACTAGTGGGAACGTTAGACGGAGCCTAAAAACGAATTACTACGCTGAAAAAAGCTTCAGAATGCGTCACCGGGATGCAAAGTTATAGCGGTTAGATGAAATTGTTCTATCACTAAGGTGGATTTCGTGTATGTACTTACTCGTATGAGAATCCCCACTACAACAAATTTTTGACTTTTTATCTGAGCTAGGCGGACGTGCGAGGTGTCAAAAGACGCGTCTCGGCGCCGGCCAGCGAGCTATGAGGTTTTTGGAATTTACGCTGAAGAAAATTTTTGAAATTTCCTGAAAAAACTGAATTTACGACCAAAATGTATGCAGAAAACGGGAATAACACCACCAAACGGGACTCGAACACGCGGAACGCGCGCCGGAGTACAGGTAAGGCAGGTAAGTATCAATTAAAATTATAAAAATGTAAATCTACCTGAAGGTTTTGTAATAAAAAATTTTTTAAAGGAATTTACAATGAAATTTTTGCAAGTGAATAACCGAAAAGTGTTTTTCGGTGTTTTTGTCAATTTAAACTAGTGGGAACGTTAGACGGAGCCTAAAAACGAATTACTACGCTGAAAAAAGCTTCAGAATGCGTCACCGGGATGCAAAGTTATAGCGGTTAGATGAAATTGTTCTATCACTAAGGTGGATTTCGTGTATGTACTTACTCGTATGAGAATCCCCACTACAACAAATTTTTGACTTTTTATCTGAGCTAGGCGGACGTGCGAGGTGTCAAAAGACGCGTCTCGGCGCCGGCCAGCGAGCTATGAGGTTTTTGGAATTTACGCTGAAGAAAATTTTTGAAATTTCCTGAAAAAACTGAATTTACGACCAAAATGTATGCAGAAAACGGGAATAACACCACCAAACGGGACTCGAACACGCGGAACGCGCGCCGGAGTACAGGTAAGGCAGGTAAGTATCAATTAAAATTATAAAAATGTAAATCTACCTGAAGGTTTTGTAATAAAAAATTTTTTAAAGGAATTTACAATGAAATTTTTGCAAGTGAATAACCGAAAAGTGTTTTTCGGTGTTTTTGTCAATTTAAACTAGTGGGAACGTTAGACGGAGCCTAAAAACGAATTACTACGCTGAAAAAAGCTTCAGAATGCGTCACCGGGATGCAAAGTTATAGCGGTTAGATGAAATTGTTCTATCACTAAGGTGGATTTCGTGTATGTACTTACTCGTATGAGAATCCCCACTACAACAAATTTTTGACTTTTTATCTGAGCTAGGCGGACGTGCGAGGTGTCAAAAGACGCGTCTCGGCGCCGGCCAGCGAGCTATGAGGTTTTTGGAATTTACGCTGAAGAAAATTTTTGAAATTTCCTGAAAAAACTGAATTTACGACCAAAATGTATGCAGAAAACGGGAATAACACCACCAAACGGGACTCGAACACGCGGAACGCGCGCCGGAGTACAGGTAAGGCAGGTAAGTATCAATTAAAATTATAAAAATGTAAATCTACCTGAAGGTTTTGTAATAAAAAATTTTTTAAAGGAATTTACAATGAAATTTTTGCAAGTGAATAACCGAAAAGTGTTTTTCGGTGTTTTTGTCAATTTAAACTAGTGGGAACGTTAGACGGAGCCTAAAAACGAATTACTACGCTGAAAAAAGCTTCAGAATGCGTCACCGGGATGCAAAGTTATAGCGGTTAGATGAAATTGTTCTATCACTAAGGTGGATTTCGTGTATGTACTTACTCGTATGAGAATCCCCACTACAACAAATTTTTGAGTTTTTATCTGAGCTAGGCGGACGTGCGAGGTGTCAAAAGACGCGTCTCGGCGCCGGCCAGCGAGCTATGAGGTTTTTGGAATTTACGCTGAAGAAAATTTTTGAAATTTCCTGAAAAAACTGAATTTACGACCAAAATGTATGCAGAAAACGGGAATAACACCACCAAACGGGACTCGAACACGCGGAACGCGCGCCGGAGTACAGGTAAGGCAGGTAAGTATCAATTAAAATTATAAAAATGTAAATCTACCTGAAGGTTTTGTAATAAAAAATTTTTTAAAGGAATTTACAATGAAATTTTTGCAAGTGAATAACCGAAAAGTGTTTTTCGGTGTTTTTGTCAATTTAAACTAGTGGGAACGTTAGACGGAGCCTAAAAACGAATTACTACGCTGAAAAAAGCTTCAGAATGCGTCACCGGGATGCAAAGTTATAGCGGTTAGATGAAATTGTTCTATCACTAAGGTGGATTTCGTGTATGTACTTACTCGTATGAGAATCCCCACTACAACAAATTTTTGACTTTTTATCTGAGCTAGGCGGACGTGCGAGGTGTCAAAAGACGCGTCTCGGCGCCGGCCAGCGAGCTATGAGGTTTTTGGAATTTACGCTGAAGAAAATTTTTGAAATTTCCTGAAAAAACTGAATTTACGACCAAAATGTATGCAGAAAACGGGAATAACACCACCAAACGGGACTCGAACACGCGGAACGCGCGCCGGAGTACAGGTAAGGCAGGTAAGTATCAATTAAAATTATAAAAATGTAAATCTACCTGAAGGTTTTGTAATAAAAAATTTTTTAAAGGAATTTACAATGAAATTTTTGCAAGTGAATAACCGAAAAGTGTTTTTCGGTGTTTTTGTCAATTTAAACTAGTGGGAACGTTAGACGGAGCCTAAAAACGAATTACTACGCTGAAAAAAGCTTCAGAATGCGTCACCGGGATGCAAAGTTATAGCGTTTACCTGCCTAGACACGAATGGGTGGGTGGGAGGGCAAATTTTTGACTTTTTATCTGAGCTAGGCGGACGTGCGAGGTGTCAAAAGACGCGTCTCGGCGCCGGCCAGCGAGCTATGAGGTTTTTGGAATTTACGCTGAAGAAAATTTTTGAAATTTCCTGAAAAAACTGAATTTACGACCAAAATGTATGCAGAAAACGGGAATAACACCACCAAACGGGACTCGAACACGCGGAACGCGCGCCGGAGTACAGGTAAGGCAGGTAAGTATCAATTAAAATTATAAAAATGTAAATCTACCTGAAGGTTTTGTAATAAAAAATTTTTTAAAGGAATTTACAATGAAATTTTTGCAAGTGAATAACCGAAAAGTGTTTTTCGGTGTTTTTGTCAATTTAAACTAGTGGGAACGTTAGACGGAGCCTAAAAACGAATTACTACGCTGAAAAAAGCTTCAGAATGCGTCACCGGGATGCAAAGTTATAGCGGTTAGATGAAATTGTTCTATCACTAAGGTGGATTTCGTGTATGTACTTACTCGTATGAGAATCCCCACTACAACAAATTTTTGACTTTTTATCTGAGCTAGGCGGACGTGCGAGGTGTCAAAAGACGCGTCTCGGCGCCGGCCAGCGAGCTATGAGGTTTTTGGAATTTACGCTGAAGAAAATTTTTGAAATTTCCTGAAAAAACTGAATTTACGACCAAAATGTATGCAGAAAACGGGAATAACACCACCAAACGGGACTCGAACACGCGGAACGCGCGCCGGAGTACAGGTAAGGCAGGTAAGTATCAATTAAAATTATAAAAATGTAAATCTACCTGAAGGTTTTGTAATAAAAAATTTTTTAAAGGAATTTACAATGAAATTTTTGCAAGTGAATAACCGAAAAGTGTTTTTCGGTGTTTTTGTCAATTTAAACTAGTGGGAACGTTAGACGGAGCCTAAAAACGAATTACTACGCTGAAAAAAGCTTCAGAATGCGTCACCGGGATGCAAAGTTATAGCGTTTACCTGCCTAGACACGAATGGGTGGGTGGGAGGGCAAATTTTTGACTTTTTATCTGAGCTAGGCGGACGTGCGAGGTGTCAAAAGACGCGTCTCGGCGCCGGCCAGCGAGCTATGAGGTTTTTGGAATTTACGCTGAAGAAAATTTTTGAAATTTCCTGAAAAAACTGAATTTACGACCAAAATGTATGCAGAAAACGGGAATAACACCACCAAACGGGACTCGAACACGCGGAACGCGCGCCGGAGTACAGGTAAGGCAGGTAAGTATCAATTAAAATTATAAAAATGTAAATCTACCTGAAGGTTTTGTAATAAAAAATTTTTTAAAGGAATTTACAATGAAATTTTTGCAAGTGAATAACCGAAAAGTGTTTTTCGGTGTTTTTGTCAATTTAAACTAGTGGGAACGTTAGACGGAGCCTAAAAACGAATTACTACGCTGAAAAAAGCTTCAGAATGCGTCACCGGGATGCAAAGTTATAGCGGTTAGATGAAATTGTTCTATCACTAAGGTGGATTTCGTGTATGTACTTACTCGTATGAGAATCCCCACTACAACAAATTTTTGACTTTTTATCTGAGCTAGGCGGACGTGCGAGGTGTCAAAAGACGCGTCTCGGCGCCGGCCAGCGAGCTATGAGGTTTTTGGAATTTACGCTGAAGAAAATTTTTGAAATTTCCTGAAAAAACTGAATTTACGACCAAAATGTATGCAGAAAACGGGAATAACACCACCAAACGGGACTCGAACACGCGGAACGCGCGCCGGAGTACAGGTAAGGCAGGTAAGTATCAATTAAAATTATAAAAATGTAAATCTACCTGAAGGTTTTGTAATAAAAAATTTTTTAAAGGAATTTACAATGAAATTTTTGCAAGTGAATAACCGAAAAGTGTTTTTCGGTGTTTTTGTCAATTTAAACTAGTGGGAACGTTAGACGGAGCCTAAAAACGAATTACTACGCTGAAAAAAGCTTCAGAATGCGTCACCGGGATGCAAAGTTATAGCGTTTACCTGCCTAGACACGAATGGGTGGGTGGGAGGGCAAATTTTTGACTTTTTATCTGAGCTAGGCGGACGTGCGAGGTGTCAAAAGACGCGTCTCGGCGCCGGCCAGCGAGCTATGAGGTTTTTGGAATTTACGCTGAAGAAAATTTTTGAAATTTCCTGAAAAAACTGAATTTACGACCAAAATGTATGCAGAAAACGGGAATAACACCACCAAACGGGACTCGAACACGCGGAACGCGCGCCGGAGTACAGGTAAGGCAGGTAAGTATCAATTAAAATTATAAAAATGTAAATCTACCTGAAGGTTTTGTAATAAAAAATTTTTTAAAGGAATTTACAATGAAATTTTTGCAAGTGAATAACCGAAAAGTGTTTTTCGGTGTTTTTGTCAATTTAAACTAGTGGGAACGTTAGACGGAGCCTAAAAACGAATTACTACGCTGAAAAAAGCTTCAGAATGCGTCACCGGGATGCAAAGTTATAGCGGTTAGATGAAATTGTTCTATCACTAAGGTGGATTTCGTGTATGTACTTACTCGTATGAGAATCCCCACTACAACAAATTTTTGACTTTTTATCTGAGCTAGGCGGACGTGCGAGGTGTCAAAAGACGCGTCTCGGCGCCGGCCAGCGAGCTATGAGGTTTTTGGAATTTACGCTGAAGAAAATTTTTGAAATTTCCTGAAAAAACTGAATTTACGACCAAAATGTATGCAGAAAACGGGAATAACACCACCAAACGGGACTCGAACACGCGGAACGCGCGCCGGAGTACAGGTAAGGCAGGTAAGTATCAATTAAAATTATAAAAATGTAAATCTACCTGAAGGTTTTGTAATAAAAAATTTTTTAAAGGAATTTACAATGAAATTTTTGCAAGTGAATAACCGAAAAGTGTTTTTCGGTGTTTTTGTCAATTTAAACTAGTGGGAACGTTAGACGGAGCCTAAAAACGAATTACTACGCTGAAAAAAGCTTCAGAATGCGTCACCGGGATGCAAAGTTATAGCGGTTAGATGAAATTGTTCTATCACTAAGGTGGATTTCGTGTATGTACTTACTCGTATGAGAATCCCCACTACAACAAATTTTTGACTTTTTATCTGAGCTAGGCGGACGTGCGAGGTGTCAAAAGACGCGTCTCGGCGCCGGCCAGCGAGCTATGAGGTTTTTGGAATTTACGCTGAAGAAAATTTTTGAAATTTCCTGAAAAAACTGAATTTACGACCAAAATGTATGCAGAAAACGGGAATAACACCACCAAACGGGACTCGAACACGCGGAACGCGCGCCGGAGTACAGGTAAGGCAGGTAAGTATCAATTAAAATTATAAAAATGTAAATCTACCTGAAGGTTTTGTAATAAAAAATTTTTTAAAGGAATTTACAATGAAATTTTTGCAAGTGAATAACCGAAAAGTGTTTTTCGGTGTTTTTGTCAATTTAAACTAGTGGGAACGTTAGACGGAGCCTAAAAACGAATTACTACGCTGAAAAAAGCTTCAGAATGCGTCACCGGGATGCAAAGTTATAGCGGTTAGATGAAATTGTTCTATCACTAAGGTGGATTTCGTGTATGTACTTACTCGTATGAGAATCCCCACTACAACAAATTTTTGACTTTTTATCTGAGCTAGGCGGACGTGCGAGGTGTCAAAAGACGCGTCTCGGCGCCGGCCAGCGAGCTATGAGGTTTTTGGAATTTACGCTGAAGAAAATTTTTGAAATTTCCTGAAAAAACTGAATTTACGACCAAAATGTATGCAGAAAACGGGAATAACACCACCAAACGGGACTCGAACACGCGGAACGCGCGCCGGAGTACAGGTAAGGCAGGTAAGTATCAATTAAAATTATAAAAATGTAAATCTACCTGAAGGTTTTGTAATAAAAAATTTTTTAAAGGAATTTACAATGAAATTTTTGCAAGTGAATAACCGAAAAGTGTTTTTCGGTGTTTTTGTCAATTTAAACTAGTGGGAACGTTAGACGGAGCCTAAAAACGAATTACTACGCTGAAAAAAGCTTCAGAATGCGTCACCGGGATGCAAAGTTATAGCGTTTACCTGCCTAGACACGAATGGGTGGGTGGGAGGGCAAATTTTTGACTTTTTATCTGAGCTAGGCGGACGTGCGAGGTGTCAAAAGACGCGTCTCGGCGCCGGCCAGCGAGCTATGAGGTTTTTGGAATTTACGCTGAAGAAAATTTTTGAAATTTCCTGAAAAAACTGAATTTACGACCAAAATGTATGCAGAAAACGGGAATAACACCACCAAACGGGACTCGAACACGCGGAACGCGCGCCGGAGTACAGGTAAGGCAGGTAAGTATCAATTAAAATTATAAAAATGTAAATCTACCTGAAGGTTTTGTAATAAAAAATTTTTTAAAGGAATTTACAATGAAATTTTTGCAAGTGAATAACCGAAAAGTGTTTTTCGGTGTTTTTGTCAATTTAAACTAGTGGGAACGTTAGACGGAGCCTAAAAACGAATTACTACGCTGAAAAAAGCTTCAGAATGCGTCACCGGGATGCAAAGTTATAGCGGTTAGATGAAATTGTTCTATCACTAAGGTGGATTTCGTGTATGTACTTACTCGTATGAGAATCCCCACTACAACAAATTTTTGACTTTTTATCTGAGCTAGGCGGACGTGCGAGGTGTCAAAAGACGCGTCTCGGCGCCGGCCAGCGAGCTATGAGGTTTTTGGAATTTACGCTGAAGAAAATTTTTGAAATTTCCTGAAAAAACTGAATTTACGACCAAAATGTATGCAGAAAACGGGAATAACACCACCAAACGGGACTCGAACACGCGGAACGCGCGCCGGAGTACAGGTAAGGCAGGTAAGTATCAATTAAAATTATAAAAATGTAAATCTACCTGAAGGTTTTGTAATAAAAAATTTTTTAAAGGAATTTACAATGAAATTTTTGCAAGTGAATAACCGAAAAGTGTTTTTCGGTGTTTTTGTCAATTTAAACTAGTGGGAACGTTAGACGGAGCCTAAAAACGAATTACTACGCTGAAAAAAGCTTCAGAATGCGTCACCGGGATGCAAAGTTATAGCGGTTAGATGAAATTGTTCTATCACTAAGGTGGATTTCGTGTATGTACTTACTCGTATGAGAATCCCCACTACAACAAATTTTTGACTTTTTATCTGAGCTAGGCGGACGTGCGAGGTGTCAAAAGACGCGTCTCGGCGCCGGCCAGCGAGCTATGAGGTTTTTGGAATTTACGCTGAAGAAAATTTTTGAAATTTCCTGAAAAAACTGAATTTACGACCAAAATGTATGCAGAAAACGGGAATAACACCACCAAACGGGACTCGAACACGCGGAACGCGCGCCGGAGTACAGGTAAGGCAGGTAAGTATCAATTAAAATTATAAAAATGTAAATCTACCTGAAGGTTTTGTAATAAAAAATTTTTTAAAGGAATTTACAATGAAATTTTTGCAAGTGAATAACCGAAAAGTGTTTTTCGGTGTTTTTGTCAATTTAAACTAGTGGGAACGTTAGACGGAGCCTAAAAACGAATTACTACGCTGAAAAAAGCTTCAGAATGCGTCACCGGGATGCAAAGTTATAGCGTTTACCTGCCTAGACACGAATGGGTGGGTGGGAGGGCAAATTTTTGACTTTTTATCTGAGCTAGGCGGACGTGCGAGGTGTCAAAAGACGCGTCTCGGCGCCGGCCAGCGAGCTATGAGGTTTTTGGAATTTACGCTGAAGAAAATTTTTGAAATTTCCTGAAAAAACTGAATTTACGACCAAAATGTATGCAGAAAACGGGAATAACACCACCAAACGGGACTCGAACACGCGGAACGCGCGCCGGAGTACAGGTAAGGCAGGTAAGTATCAATTAAAATTATAAAAATGTAAATCTACCTGAAGGTTTTGTAATAAAAAATTTTTTAAAGGAATTTACAATGAAATTTTTGCAAGTGAATAACCGAAAAGTGTTTTTCGGTGTTTTTGTCAATTTAAACTAGTGGGAACGTTAGACGGAGCCTAAAAACGAATTACTACGCTGAAAAAAGCTTCAGAATGCGTCACCGGGATGCAAAGTTATAGCGGTTAGATGAAATTGTTCTATCACTAAGGTGGATTTCGTGTATGTACTTACTCGTATGAGAATCCCCACTACAACAAATTTTTGACTTTTTATCTGAGCTAGGCGGACGTGCGAGGTGTCAAAAGACGCGTCTCGGCGCCGGCCAGCGAGCTATGAGGTTTTTGGAATTTACGCTGAAGAAAATTTTTGAAATTTCCTGAAAAAACTGAATTTACGACCAAAATGTATGCAGAAAACGGGAATAACACCACCAAACGGGACTCGAACACGCGGAACGCGCGCCGGAGTACAGGTAAGGCAGGTAAGTATCAATTAAAATTATAAAAATGTAAATCTACCTGAAGGTTTTGTAATAAAAAATTTTTTAAAGGAATTTACAATGAAATTTTTGCAAGTGAATAACCGAAAAGTGTTTTTCGGTGTTTTTGTCAATTTAAACTAGTGGGAACGTTAGACGGAGCCTAAAAACGAATTACTACGCTGAAAAAAGCTTCAGAATGCGTCACCGGGATGCAAAGTTATAGCGTTTACCTGCCTAGACACGAATGGGTGGGTGGGAGGGCAAATTTTTGACTTTTTATCTGAGCTAGGCGGACGTGCGAGGTGTCAAAAGACGCGTCTCGGCGCCGGCCAGCGAGCTATGAGGTTTTTGGAATTTACGCTGAAGAAAATTTTTGAAATTTCCTGAAAAAACTGAATTTACGACCAAAATGTATGCAGAAAACGGGAATAACACCACCAAACGGGACTCGAACACGCGGAACGCGCGCCGGAGTACAGGTAAGGCAGGTAAGTATCAATTAAAATTATAAAAATGTAAATCTACCTGAAGGTTTTGTAATAAAAAATTTTTTAAAGGAATTTACAATGAAATTTTTGCAAGTGAATAACCGAAAAGTGTTTTTCGGTGTTTTTGTCAATTTAAACTAGTGGGAACGTTAGACGGAGCCTAAAAACGAATTACTACGCTGAAAAAAGCTTCAGAATGCGTCACCGGGATGCAAAGTTATAGCGGTTAGATGAAATTGTTCTATCACTAAGGTGGATTTCGTGTATGTACTTACTCGTATGAGAATCCCCACTACAACAAATTTTTGACTTTTTATCTGAGCTAGGCGGACGTGCGAGGTGTCAAAAGACGCGTCTCGGCGCCGGCCAGCGAGCTATGAGGTTTTTGGAATTTACGCTGAAGAAAATTTTTGAAATTTCCTGAAAAAACTGAATTTACGACCAAAATGTATGCAGAAAACGGGAATAACACCACCAAACGGGACTCGAACACGCGGAACGCGCGCCGGAGTACAGGTAAGGCAGGTAAGTATCAATTAAAATTATAAAAATGTAAATCTACCTGAAGGTTTTGTAATAAAAAATTTTTTAAAGGAATTTACAATGAAATTTTTGCAAGTGAATAACCGAAAAGTGTTTTTCGGTGTTTTTGTCAATTTAAACTAGTGGGAACGTTAGACGGAGCCTAAAAACGAATTACTACGCTGAAAAAAGCTTCAGAATGCGTCACCGGGATGCAAAGTTATAGCGTTTACCTGCCTAGACACGAATGGGTGGGTGGGAGGGCAAATTTTTGACTTTTTATCTGAGCTAGGCGGACGTGCGAGGTGTCAAAAGACGCGTCTCGGCGCCGGCCAGCGAGCTATGAGGTTTTTGGAATTTACGCTGAAGAAAATTTTTGAAATTTCCTGAAAAAACTGAATTTACGACCAAAATGTATGCAGAAAACGGGAATAACACCACCAAACGGGACTCGAACACGCGGAACGCGCGCCGGAGTACAGGTAAGGCAGGTAAGTATCAATTAAAATTATAAAAATGTAAATCTACCTGAAGGTTTTGTAATAAAAAATTTTTTAAAGGAATTTACAATGAAATTTTTGCAAGTGAATAACCGAAAAGTGTTTTTCGGTGTTTTTGTCAATTTAAACTAGTGGGAACGTTAGACGGAGCCTAAAAACGAATTACTACGCTGAAAAAAGCTTCAGAATGCGTCACCGGGATGCAAAGTTATAGCGGTTAGATGAAATTGTTCTATCACTAAGGTGGATTTCGTGTATGTACTTACTCGTATGAGAATCCCCACTACAACAAATTTTTGACTTTTTATCTGAGCTAGGCGGACGTGCGAGGTGTCAAAAGACGCGTCTCGGCGCCGGCCAGCGAGCTATGAGGTTTTTGGAATTTACGCTGAAGAAAATTTTTGAAATTTCCTGAAAAAACTGAATTTACGACCAAAATGTATGCAGAAAACGGGAATAACACCACCAAACGGGACTCGAACACGCGGAACGCGCGCCGGAGTACAGGTAAGGCAGGTAAGTATCAATTAAAATTATAAAAATGTAAATCTACCTGAAGGTTTTGTAATAAAAAATTTTTTAAAGGAATTTACAATGAAATTTTTGCAAGTGAATAACCGAAAAGTGTTTTTCGGTGTTTTTGTCAATTTAAACTAGTGGGAACGTTAGACGGAGCCTAAAAACGAATTACTACGCTGAAAAAAGCTTCAGAATGCGTCACCGGGATGCAAAGTTATAGCGGTTAGATGAAATTGTTCTATCACTAAGGTGGATTTCGTGTATGTACTTACTCGTATGAGAATCCCCACTACAACAAATTTTTGACTTTTTATCTGAGCTAGGCGGACGTGCGAGGTGTCAAAAGACGCGTCTCGGCGCCGGCCAGCGAGCTATGAGGTTTTTGGAATTTACGCTGAAGAAAATTTTTGAAATTTCCTGAAAAAACTGAATTTACGACCAAAATGTATGCAGAAAACGGGAATAACACCACCAAACGGGACTCGAACACGCGGAACGCGCGCCGGAGTACAGGTAAGGCAGGTAAGTATCAATTAAAATTATAAAAATGTAAATCTACCTGAAGGTTTTGTAATAAAAAATTTTTTAAAGGAATTTACAATGAAATTTTTGCAAGTGAATAACCGAAAAGTGTTTTTCGGTGTTTTTGTCAATTTAAACTAGTGGGAACGTTAGACGGAGCCTAAAAACGAATTACTACGCTGAAAAAAGCTTCAGAATGCGTCACCGGGATGCAAAGTTATAGCGGTTAGATGAAATTGTTCTATCACTAAGGTGGATTTCGTGTATGTACTTACTCGTATGAGAATCCCCACTACAACAAATTTTTGACTTTTTATCTGAGCTAGGCGGACGTGCGAGGTGTCAAAAGACGCGTCTCGGCGCCGGCCAGCGAGCTATGAGGTTTTTGGAATTTACGCTGAAGAAAATTTTTGAAATTTCCTGAAAAAACTGAATTTACGACCAAAATGTATGCAGAAAACGGGAATAACACCACCAAACGGGACTCGAACACGCGGAACGCGCGCCGGAGTACAGGTAAGGCAGGTAAGTATCAATTAAAATTATAAAAATGTAAATCTACCTGAAGGTTTTGTAATAAAAAATTTTTTAAAGGAATTTACAATGAAATTTTTGCAAGTGAATAACCGAAAAGTGTTTTTCGGTGTTTTTGTCAATTTAAACTAGTGGGAACGTTAGACGGAGCCTAAAAACGAATTACTACGCTGAAAAAAGCTTCAGAATGCGTCACCGGGATGCAAAGTTATAGCGTTTACCTGCCTAGACACGAATGGGTGGGTGGGAGGGCAAATTTTTGACTTTTTATCTGAGCTAGGCGGACGTGCGAGGTGTCAAAAGACGCGTCTCGGCGCCGGCCAGCGAGCTATGAGGTTTTTGGAATTTACGCTGAAGAAAATTTTTGAAATTTCCTGAAAAAACTGAATTTACGACCAAAATGTATGCAGAAAACGGGAATAACACCACCAAACGGGACTCGAACACGCGGAACGCGCGCCGGAGTACAGGTAAGGCAGGTAAGTATCAATTAAAATTATAAAAATGTAAATCTACCTGAAGGTTTTGTAATAAAAAATTTTTTAAAGGAATTTACAATGAAATTTTTGCAAGTGAATAACCGAAAAGTGTTTTTCGGTGTTTTTGTCAATTTAAACTAGTGGGAACGTTAGACGGAGCCTAAAAACGAATTACTACGCTGAAAAAAGCTTCAGAATGCGTCACCGGGATGCAAAGTTATAGCGGTTAGATGAAATTGTTCTATCACTAAGGTGGATTTCGTGTATGTACTTACTCGTATGAGAATCCCCACTACAACAAATTTTTGACTTTTTATCTGAGCTAGGCGGACGTGCGAGGTGTCAAAAGACGCGTCTCGGCGCCGGCCAGCGAGCTATGAGGTTTTTGGAATTTACGCTGAAGAAAATTTTTGAAATTTCCTGAAAAAACTGAATTTACGACCAAAATGTATGCAGAAAACGGGAATAACACCACCAAACGGGACTCGAACACGCGGAACGCGCGCCGGAGTACAGGTAAGGCAGGTAAGTATCAATTAAAATTATAAAAATGTAAATCTACCTGAAGGTTTTGTAATAAAAAATTTTTTAAAGGAATTTACAATGAAATTTTTGCAAGTGAATAACCGAAAAGTGTTTTTCGGTGTTTTTGTCAATTTAAACTAGTGGGAACGTTAGACGGAGCCTAAAAACGAATTACTACGCTGAAAAAAGCTTCAGAATGCGTCACCGGGATGCAAAGTTATAGCGGTTAGATGAAATTGTTCTATCACTAAGGTGGATTTCGTGTATGTACTTACTCGTATGAGAATCCCCACTACAACAAATTTTTGACTTTTTATCTGAGCTAGGCGGACGTGCGAGGTGTCAAAAGACGCGTCTCGGCGCCGGCCAGCGAGCTATGAGGTTTTTGGAATTTACGCTGAAGAAAATTTTTGAAATTTCCTGAAAAAACTGAATTTACGACCAAAATGTATGCAGAAAACGGGAATAACACCACCAAACGGGACTCGAACACGCGGAACGCGCGCCGGAGTACAGGTAAGGCAGGTAAGTATCAATTAAAATTATAAAAATGTAAATCTACCTGAAGGTTTTGTAATAAAAAATTTTTTAAAGGAATTTACAATGAAATTTTTGCAAGTGAATAACCGAAAAGTGTTTTTCGGTGTTTTTGTCAATTTAAACTAGTGGGAACGTTAGACGGAGCCTAAAAACGAATTACTACGCTGAAAAAAGCTTCAGAATGCGTCACCGGGATGCAAAGTTATAGCGTTTACCTGCCTAGACACGAATGGGTGGGTGGGAGGGCAAATTTTTGACTTTTTATCTGAGCTAGGCGGACGTGCGAGGTGTCAAAAGACGCGTCTCGGCGCCGGCCAGCGAGCTATGAGGTTTTTGGAATTTACGCTGAAGAAAATTTTTGAAATTTCCTGAAAAAACTGAATTTACGACCAAAATGTATGCAGAAAACGGGAATAACACCACCAAACGGGACTCGAACACGCGGAACGCGCGCCGGAGTACAGGTAAGGCAGGTAAGTATCAATTAAAATTATAAAAATGTAAATCTACCTGAAGGTTTTGTAATAAAAAATTTTTTAAAGGAATTTACAATGAAATTTTTGCAAGTGAATAACCGAAAAGTGTTTTTCGGTGTTTTTGTCAATTTAAACTAGTGGGAACGTTAGACGGAGCCTAAAAACGAATTACTACGCTGAAAAAAGCTTCAGAATGCGTCACCGGGATGCAAAGTTATAGCGGTTAGATGAAATTGTTCTATCACTAAGGTGGATTTCGTGTATGTACTTACTCGTATGAGAATCCCCACTACAACAAATTTTTGACTTTTTATCTGAGCTAGGCGGACGTGCGAGGTGTCAAAAGACGCGTCTCGGCGCCGGCCAGCGAGCTATGAGGTTTTTGGAATTTACGCTGAAGAAAATTTTTGAAATTTCCTGAAAAAACTGAATTTACGACCAAAATGTATGCAGAAAACGGGAATAACACCACCAAACGGGACTCGAACACGCGGAACGCGCGCCGGAGTACAGGTAAGGCAGGTAAGTATCAATTAAAATTATAAAAATGTAAATCTACCTGAAGGTTTTGTAATAAAAAATTTTTTAAAGGAATTTACAATGAAATTTTTGCAAGTGAATAACCGAAAAGTGTTTTTCGGTGTTTTTGTCAATTTAAACTAGTGGGAACGTTAGACGGAGCCTAAAAACGAATTACTACGCTGAAAAAAGCTTCAGAATGCGTCACCGGGATGCAAAGTTATAGCGTTTACCTGCCTAGACACGAATGGGTGGGTGGGAGGGCAAATTTTTGACTTTTTATCTGAGCTAGGCGGACGTGCGAGGTGTCAAAAGACGCGTCTCGGCGCCGGCCAGCGAGCTATGAGGTTTTTGGAATTTACGCTGAAGAAAATTTTTGAAATTTCCTGAAAAAACTGAATTTACGACCAAAATGTATGCAGAAAACGGGAATAACACCACCAAACGGGACTCGAACACGCGGAACGCGCGCCGGAGTACAGGTAAGGCAGGTAAGTATCAATTAAAATTATAAAAATGTAAATCTACCTGAAGGTTTTGTAATAAAAAATTTTTTAAAGGAATTTACAATGAAATTTTTGCAAGTGAATAACCGAAAAGTGTTTTTCGGTGTTTTTGTCAATTTAAACTAGTGGGAACGTTAGACGGAGCCTAAAAACGAATTACTACGCTGAAAAAAGCTTCAGAATGCGTCACCGGGATGCAAAGTTATAGCGGTTAGATGAAATTGTTCTATCACTAAGGTGGATTTCGTGTATGTACTTACTCGTATGAGAATCCCCACTACAACAAATTTTTGACTTTTTATCTGAGCTAGGCGGACGTGCGAGGTGTCAAAAGACGCGTCTCGGCGCCGGCCAGCGAGCTATGAGGTTTTTGGAATTTACGCTGAAGAAAATTTTTGAAATTTCCTGAAAAAACTGAATTTACGACCAAAATGTATGCAGAAAACGGGAATAACACCACCAAACGGGACTCGAACACGCGGAACGCGCGCCGGAGTACAGGTAAGGCAGGTAAGTATCAATTAAAATTATAAAAATGTAAATCTACCTGAAGGTTTTGTAATAAAAAATTTTTTAAAGGAATTTACAATGAAATTTTTGCAAGTGAATAACCGAAAAGTGTTTTTCGGTGTTTTTGTCAATTTAAACTAGTGGGAACGTTAGACGGAGCCTAAAAACGAATTACTACGCTGAAAAAAGCTTCAGAATGCGTCACCGGGATGCAAAGTTATAGCGGTTAGATGAAATTGTTCTATCACTAAGGTGGATTTCGTGTATGTACTTACTCGTATGAGAATCCCCACTACAACAAATTTTTGACTTTTTATCTGAGCTAGGCGGACGTGCGAGGTGTCAAAAGACGCGTCTCGGCGCCGGCCAGCGAGCTATGAGGTTTTTGGAATTTACGCTGAAGAAAATTTTTGAAATTTCCTGAAAAAACTGAATTTACGACCAAAATGTATGCAGAAAACGGGAATAACACCACCAAACGGGACTCGAACACGCGGAACGCGCGCCGGAGTACAGGTAAGGCAGGTAAGTATCAATTAAAATTATAAAAATGTAAATCTACCTGAAGGTTTTGTAATAAAAAATTTTTTAAAGGAATTTACAATGAAATTTTTGCAAGTGAATAACCGAAAAGTGTTTTTCGGTGTTTTTGTCAATTTAAACTAGTGGGAACGTTAGACGGAGCCTAAAAACGAATTACTACGCTGAAAAAAGCTTCAGAATGCGTCACCGGGATGCAAAGTTATAGCGTTTACCTGCCTAGACACGAATGGGTGGGTGGGAGGGCAAATTTTTGACTTTTTATCTGAGCTAGGCGGACGTGCGAGGTGTCAAAAGACGCGTCTCGGCGCCGGCCAGCGAGCTATGAGGTTTTTGGAATTTACGCTGAAGAAAATTTTTGAAATTTCCTGAAAAAACTGAATTTACGACCAAAATGTATGCAGAAAACGGGAATAACACCACCAAACGGGACTCGAACACGCGGAACGCGCGCCGGAGTACAGGTAAGGCAGGTAAGTATCAATTAAAATTATAAAAATGTAAATCTACCTGAAGGTTTTGTAATAAAAAATTTTTTAAAGGAATTTACAATGAAATTTTTGCAAGTGAATAACCGAAAAGTGTTTTTCGGTGTTTTTGTCAATTTAAACTAGTGGGAACGTTAGACGGAGCCTAAAAACGAATTACTACGCTGAAAAAAGCTTCAGAATGCGTCACCGGGATGCAAAGTTATAGCGGTTAGATGAAATTGTTCTATCACTAAGGTGGATTTCGTGTATGTACTTACTCGTATGAGAATCCCCACTACAACAAATTTTTGAGTTTTTATCTGAGCTAGGCGGACGTGCGAGGTGTCAAAAGACGCGTCTCGGCGCCGGCCAGCGAGCTATGAGGTTTTTGGAATTTACGCTGAAGAAAATTTTTGAAATTTCCTGAAAAAACTGAATTTACGACCAAAATGTATGCAGAAAACGGGAATAACACCACCAAACGGGACTCGAACACGCGGAACGCGCGCCGGAGTACAGGTAAGGCAGGTAAGTATCAATTAAAATTATAAAAATGTAAATCTACCTGAAGGTTTTGTAATAAAAAATTTTTTAAAGGAATTTACAATGAAATTTTTGCAAGTGAATAACCGAAAAGTGTTTTTCGGTGTTTTTGTCAATTTAAACTAGTGGGAACGTTAGACGGAGCCTAAAAACGAATTACTACGCTGAAAAAAGCTTCAGAATGCGTCACCGGGATGCAAAGTTATAGCGGTTAGATGAAATTGTTCTATCACTAAGGTGGATTTCGTGTATGTACTTACTCGTATGAGAATCCCCACTACAACAAATTTTTGACTTTTTATCTGAGCTAGGCGGACGTGCGAGGTGTCAAAAGACGCGTCTCGGCGCCGGCCAGCGAGCTATGAGGTTTTTGGAATTTACGCTGAAGAAAATTTTTGAAATTTCCTGAAAAAACTGAATTTACGACCAAAATGTATGCAGAAAACGGGAATAACACCACCAAACGGGACTCGAACACGCGGAACGCGCGCCGGAGTACAGGTAAGGCAGGTAAGTATCAATTAAAATTATAAAAATGTAAATCTACCTGAAGGTTTTGTAATAAAAAATTTTTTAAAGGAATTTACAATGAAATTTTTGCAAGTGAATAACCGAAAAGTGTTTTTCGGTGTTTTTGTCAATTTAAACTAGTGGGAACGTTAGACGGAGCCTAAAAACGAATTACTACGCTGAAAAAAGCTTCAGAATGCGTCACCGGGATGCAAAGTTATAGCGGTTAGATGAAATTGTTCTATCACTAAGGTGGATTTCGTGTATGTACTTACTCGTATGAGAATCCCCACTACAACAAATTTTTGAGTTTTTATCTGAGCTAGGCGGACGTGCGAGGTGTCAAAAGACGCGTCTCGGCGCCGGCCAGCGAGCTATGAGGTTTTTGGAATTTACGCTGAAGAAAATTTTTGAAATTTCCTGAAAAAACTGAATTTACGACCAAAATGTATGCAGAAAACGGGAATAACACCACCAAACGGGACTCGAACACGCGGAACGCGCGCCGGAGTACAGGTAAGGCAGGTAAGTATCAATTAAAATTATAAAAATGTAAATCTACCTGAAGGTTTTGTAATAAAAAATTTTTTAAAGGAATTTACAATGAAATTTTTGCAAGTGAATAACCGAAAAGTGTTTTTCGGTGTTTTTGTCAATTTAAACTAGTGGGAACGTTAGACGGAGCCTAAAAACGAATTACTACGCTGAAAAAAGCTTCAGAATGCGTCACCGGGATGCAAAGTTATAGCGGTTAGATGAAATTGTTCTATCACTAAGGTGGATTTCGTGTATGTACTTACTCGTATGAGAATCCCCACTACAACAAATTTTTGACTTTTTATCTGAGCTAGGCGGACGTGCGAGGTGTCAAAAGACGCGTCTCGGCGCCGGCCAGCGAGCTATGAGGTTTTTGGAATTTACGCTGAAGAAAATTTTTGAAATTTCCTGAAAAAACTGAATTTACGACCAAAATGTATGCAGAAAACGGGAATAACACCACCAAACGGGACTCGAACACGCGGAACGCGCGCCGGAGTACAGGTAAGGCAGGTAAGTATCAATTAAAATTATAAAAATGTAAATCTACCTGAAGGTTTTGTAATAAAAAATTTTTTAAAGGAATTTACAATGAAATTTTTGCAAGTGAATAACCGAAAAGTGTTTTTCGGTGTTTTTGTCAATTTAAACTAGTGGGAACGTTAGACGGAGCCTAAAAACGAATTACTACGCTGAAAAAAGCTTCAGAATGCGTCACCGGGATGCAAAGTTATAGCGTTTACCTGCCTAGACACGAATGGGTGGGTGGGAGGGCAAATTTTTGACTTTTTATCTGAGCTAGGCGGACGTGCGAGGTGTCAAAAGACGCGTCTCGGCGCCGGCCAGCGAGCTATGAGGTTTTTGGAATTTACGCTGAAGAAAATTTTTGAAATTTCCTGAAAAAACTGAATTTACGACCAAAATGTATGCAGAAAACGGGAATAACACCACCAAACGGGACTCGAACACGCGGAACGCGCGCCGGAGTACAGGTAAGGCAGGTAAGTATCAATTAAAATTATAAAAATGTAAATCTACCTGAAGGTTTTGTAATAAAAAATTTTTTAAAGGAATTTACAATGAAATTTTTGCAAGTGAATAACCGAAAAGTGTTTTTCGGTGTTTTTGTCAATTTAAACTAGTGGGAACGTTAGACGGAGCCTAAAAACGAATTACTACGCTGAAAAAAGCTTCAGAATGCGTCACCGGGATGCAAAGTTATAGCGGTTAGATGAAATTGTTCTATCACTAAGGTGGATTTCGTGTATGTACTTACTCGTATGAGAATCCCCACTACAACAAATTTTTGACTTTTTATCTGAGCTAGGCGGACGTGCGAGGTGTCAAAAGACGCGTCTCGGCGCCGGCCAGCGAGCTATGAGGTTTTTGGAATTTACGCTGAAGAAAATTTTTGAAATTTCCTGAAAAAACTGAATTTACGACCAAAATGTATGCAGAAAACGGGAATAACACCACCAAACGGGACTCGAACACGCGGAACGCGCGCCGGAGTACAGGTAAGGCAGGTAAGTATCAATTAAAATTATAAAAATGTAAATCTACCTGAAGGTTTTGTAATAAAAAATTTTTTAAAGGAATTTACAATGAAATTTTTGCAAGTGAATAACCGAAAAGTGTTTTTCGGTGTTTTTGTCAATTTAAACTAGTGGGAACGTTAGACGGAGCCTAAAAACGAATTACTACGCTGAAAAAAGCTTCAGAATGCGTCACCGGGATGCAAAGTTATAGCGGTTAGATGAAATTGTTCTATCACTAAGGTGGATTTCGTGTATGTACTTACTCGTATGAGAATCCCCACTACAACAAATTTTTGACTTTTTATCTGAGCTAGGCGGACGTGCGAGGTGTCAAAAGACGCGTCTCGGCGCCGGCCAGCGAGCTATGAGGTTTTTGGAATTTACGCTGAAGAAAATTTTTGAAATTTCCTGAAAAAACTGAATTTACGACCAAAATGTATGCAGAAAACGGGAATAACACCACCAAACGGGACTCGAACACGCGGAACGCGCGCCGGAGTACAGGTAAGGCAGGTAAGTATCAATTAAAATTATAAAAATGTAAATCTACCTGAAGGTTTTGTAATAAAAAATTTTTTAAAGGAATTTACAATGAAATTTTTGCAAGTGAATAACCGAAAAGTGTTTTTCGGTGTTTTTGTCAATTTAAACTAGTGGGAACGTTAGACGGAGCCTAAAAACGAATTACTACGCTGAAAAAAGCTTCAGAATGCGTCACCGGGATGCAAAGTTATAGCGGTTAGATGAAATTGTTCTATCACTAAGGTGGATTTCGTGTATGTACTTACTCGTATGAGAATCCCCACTACAACAAATTTTTGACTTTTTATCTGAGCTAGGCGGACGTGCGAGGTGTCAAAAGACGCGTCTCGGCGCCGGCCAGCGAGCTATGAGGTTTTTGGAATTTACGCTGAAGAAAATTTTTGAAATTTCCTGAAAAAACTGAATTTACGACCAAAATGTATGCAGAAAACGGGAATAACACCACCAAACGGGACTCGAACACGCGGAACGCGCGCCGGAGTACAGGTAAGGCAGGTAAGTATCAATTAAAATTATAAAAATGTAAATCTACCTGAAGGTTTTGTAATAAAAAATTTTTTAAAGGAATTTACAATGAAATTTTTGCAAGTGAATAACCGAAAAGTGTTTTTCGGTGTTTTTGTCAATTTAAACTAGTGGGAACGTTAGACGGAGCCTAAAAACGAATTACTACGCTGAAAAAAGCTTCAGAATGCGTCACCGGGATGCAAAGTTATAGCGGTTAGATGAAATTGTTCTATCACTAAGGTGGATTTCGTGTATGTACTTACTCGTATGAGAATCCCCACTACAACAAATTTTTGACTTTTTATCTGAGCTAGGCGGACGTGCGAGGTGTCAAAAGACGCGTCTCGGCGCCGGCCAGCGAGCTATGAGGTTTTTGGAATTTACGCTGAAGAAAATTTTTGAAATTTCCTGAAAAAACTGAATTTACGACCAAAATGTATGCAGAAAACGGGAATAACACCACCAAACGGGACTCGAACACGCGGAACGCGCGCCGGAGTACAGGTAAGGCAGGTAAGTATCAATTAAAATTATAAAAATGTAAATCTACCTGAAGGTTTTGTAATAAAAAATTTTTTAAAGGAATTTACAATGAAATTTTTGCAAGTGAATAACCGAAAAGTGTTTTTCGGTGTTTTTGTCAATTTAAACTAGTGGGAACGTTAGACGGAGCCTAAAAACGAATTACTACGCTGAAAAAAGCTTCAGAATGCGTCACCGGGATGCAAAGTTATAGCGGTTAGATGAAATTGTTCTATCACTAAGGTGGATTTCGTGTATGTACTTACTCGTATGAGAATCCCCACTACAACAAATTTTTGACTTTTTATCTGAGCTAGGCGGACGTGCGAGGTGTCAAAAGACGCGTCTCGGCGCCGGCCAGCGAGCTATGAGGTTTTTGGAATTTACGCTGAAGAAAATTTTTGAAATTTCCTGAAAAAACTGAATTTACGACCAAAATGTATGCAGAAAACGGGAATAACACCACCAAACGGGACTCGAACACGCGGAACGCGCGCCGGAGTACAGGTAAGGCAGGTAAGTATCAATTAAAATTATAAAAATGTAAATCTACCTGAAGGTTTTGTAATAAAAAATTTTTTAAAGGAATTTACAATGAAATTTTTGCAAGTGAATAACCGAAAAGTGTTTTTCGGTGTTTTTGTCAATTTAAACTAGTGGGAACGTTAGACGGAGCCTAAAAACGAATTACTACGCTGAAAAAAGCTTCAGAATGCGTCACCGGGATGCAAAGTTATAGCGGTTAGATGAAATTGTTCTATCACTAAGGTGGATTTCGTGTATGTACTTACTCGTATGAGAATCCCCACTACAACAAATTTTTGACTTTTTATCTGAGCTAGGCGGACGTGCGAGGTGTCAAAAGACGCGTCTCGGCGCCGGCCAGCGAGCTATGAGGTTTTTGGAATTTACGCTGAAGAAAATTTTTGAAATTTCCTGAAAAAACTGAATTTACGACCAAAATGTATGCAGAAAACGGGAATAACACCACCAAACGGGACTCGAACACGCGGAACGCGCGCCGGAGTACAGGTAAGGCAGGTAAGTATCAATTAAAATTATAAAAATGTAAATCTACCTGAAGGTTTTGTAATAAAAAATTTTTTAAAGGAATTTACAATGAAATTTTTGCAAGTGAATAACCGAAAAGTGTTTTTCGGTGTTTTTGTCAATTTAAACTAGTGGGAACGTTAGACGGAGCCTAAAAACGAATTACTACGCTGAAAAAAGCTTCAGAATGCGTCACCGGGATGCAAAGTTATAGCGGTTAGATGAAATTGTTCTATCACTAAGGTGGATTTCGTGTATGTACTTACTCGTATGAGAATCCCCACTACAACAAATTTTTGACTTTTTATCTGAGCTAGGCGGACGTGCGAGGTGTCAAAAGACGCGTCTCGGCGCCGGCCAGCGAGCTATGAGGTTTTTGGAATTTACGCTGAAGAAAATTTTTGAAATTTCCTGAAAAAACTGAATTTACGACCAAAATGTATGCAGAAAACGGGAATAACACCACCAAACGGGACTCGAACACGCGGAACGCGCGCCGGAGTACAGGTAAGGCAGGTAAGTATCAATTAAAATTATAAAAATGTAAATCTACCTGAAGGTTTTGTAATAAAAAATTTTTTAAAGGAATTTACAATGAAATTTTTGCAAGTGAATAACCGAAAAGTGTTTTTCGGTGTTTTTGTCAATTTAAACTAGTGGGAACGTTAGACGGAGCCTAAAAACGAATTACTACGCTGAAAAAAGCTTCAGAATGCGTCACCGGGATGCAAAGTTATAGCGGTTAGATGAAATTGTTCTATCACTAAGGTGGATTTCGTGTATGTACTTACTCGTATGAGAATCCCCACTACAACAAATTTTTGACTTTTTATCTGAGCTAGGCGGACGTGCGAGGTGTCAAAAGACGCGTCTCGGCGCCGGCCAGCGAGCTATGAGGTTTTTGGAATTTACGCTGAAGAAAATTTTTGAAATTTCCTGAAAAAACTGAATTTACGACCAAAATGTATGCAGAAAACGGGAATAACACCACCAAACGGGACTCGAACACGCGGAACGCGCGCCGGAGTACAGGTAAGGCAGGTAAGTATCAATTAAAATTATAAAAATGTAAATCTACCTGAAGGTTTTGTAATAAAAAATTTTTTAAAGGAATTTACAATGAAATTTTTGCAAGTGAATAACCGAAAAGTGTTTTTCGGTGTTTTTGTCAATTTAAACTAGTGGGAACGTTAGACGGAGCCTAAAAACGAATTACTACGCTGAAAAAAGCTTCAGAATGCGTCACCGGGATGCAAAGTTATAGCGGTTAGATGAAATTGTTCTATCACTAAGGTGGATTTCGTGTATGTACTTACTCGTATGAGAATCCCCACTACAACAAATTTTTGACTTTTTATCTGAGCTAGGCGGACGTGCGAGGTGTCAAAAGACGCGTCTCGGCGCCGGCCAGCGAGCTATGAGGTTTTTGGAATTTACGCTGAAGAAAATTTTTGAAATTTCCTGAAAAAACTGAATTTACGACCAAAATGTATGCAGAAAACGGGAATAACACCACCAAACGGGACTCGAACACGCGGAACGCGCGCCGGAGTACAGGTAAGGCAGGTAAGTATCAATTAAAATTATAAAAATGTAAATCTACCTGAAGGTTTTGTAATAAAAAATTTTTTAAAGGAATTTACAATGAAATTTTTGCAAGTGAATAACCGAAAAGTGTTTTTCGGTGTTTTTGTCAATTTAAACTAGTGGGAACGTTAGACGGAGCCTAAAAACGAATTACTACGCTGAAAAAAGCTTCAGAATGCGTCACCGGGATGCAAAGTTATAGCGGTTAGATGAAATTGTTCTATCACTAAGGTGGATTTCGTGTATGTACTTACTCGTATGAGAATCCCCACTACAACAAATTTTTGACTTTTTATCTGAGCTAGGCGGACGTGCGAGGTGTCAAAAGACGCGTCTCGGCGCCGGCCAGCGAGCTATGAGGTTTTTGGAATTTACGCTGAAGAAAATTTTTGAAATTTCCTGAAAAAACTGAATTTACGACCAAAATGTATGCAGAAAACGGGAATAACACCACCAAACGGGACTCGAACACGCGGAACGCGCGCCGGAGTACAGGTAAGGCAGGTAAGTATCAATTAAAATTATAAAAATGTAAATCTACCTGAAGGTTTTGTAATAAAAAATTTTTTAAAGGAATTTACAATGAAATTTTTGCAAGTGAATAACCGAAAAGTGTTTTTCGGTGTTTTTGTCAATTTAAACTAGTGGGAACGTTAGACGGAGCCTAAAAACGAATTACTACGCTGAAAAAAGCTTCAGAATGCGTCACCGGGATGCAAAGTTATAGCGGTTAGATGAAATTGTTCTATCACTAAGGTGGATTTCGTGTATGTACTTACTCGTATGAGAATCCCCACTACAACAAATTTTTGACTTTTTATCTGAGCTAGGCGGACGTGCGAGGTGTCAAAAGACGCGTCTCGGCGCCGGCCAGCGAGCTATGAGGTTTTTGGAATTTACGCTGAAGAAAATTTTTGAAATTTCCTGAAAAAACTGAATTTACGACCAAAATGTATGCAGAAAACGGGAATAACACCACCAAACGGGACTCGAACACGCGGAACGCGCGCCGGAGTACAGGTAAGGCAGGTAAGTATCAATTAAAATTATAAAAATGTAAATCTACCTGAAGGTTTTGTAATAAAAATTTTTTTAAAGGAATTTACAATGAAATTTTTGCAAGTGAATAACCGAAAAGTGTTTTTCGGTGTTTTTGTCAATTTAAACTAGTGGGAACGTTAGACGGAGCCTAAAAACGAATTACTACGCTGAAAAAAGCTTCAGAATGCGTCACCGGGATGCAAAGTTATAGCGGTTAGATGAAATTGTTCTATCACTAAGGTGGATTTCGTGTATGTACTTACTCGTATGAGAATCCCCACTACAACAAATTTTTGACTTTTTATCTGAGCTAGGCGGACGTGCGAGGTGTCAAAAGACGCGTCTCGGCGCCGGCCAGCGAGCTATGAGGTTTTTGGAATTTACGCTGAAGAAAATTTTTGAAATTTCCTGAAAAAACTGAATTTACGACCAAAATGTATGCAGAAAACGGGAATAACACCACCAAACGGGACTCGAACACGCGGAACGCGCGCCGGAGTACAGGTAAGGCAGGTAAGTATCAATTAAAATTATAAAAATGTAAATCTACCTGAAGGTTTTGTAATAAAAAATTTTTTAAAGGAATTTACAATGAAATTTTTGCAAGTGAATAACCGAAAAGTGTTTTTCGGTGTTTTTGTCAATTTAAACTAGTGGGAACGTTAGACGGAGCCTAAAAACGAATTACTACGCTGAAAAAAGCTTCAGAATGCGTCACCGGGATGCAAAGTTATAGCGGTTAGATGAAATTGTTCTATCACTAAGGTGGATTTCGTGTATGTACTTACTCGTATGAGAATCCCCACTACAACAAATTTTTGACTTTTTATCTGAGCTAGGCGGACGTGCGAGGTGTCAAAAGACGCGTCTCGGCGCCGGCCAGCGAGCTATGAGGTTTTTGGAATTTACGCTGAAGAAAATTTTTGAAATTTCCTGAAAAAACTGAATTTACGACCAAAATGTATGCAGAAAACGGGAATAACACCACCAAACGGGACTCGAACACGCGGAACGCGCGCCGGAGTACAGGTAAGGCAGGTAAGTATCAATTAAAATTATAAAAATGTAAATCTACCTGAAGGTTTTGTAATAAAAAATTTTTTAAAGGAATTTACAATGAAATTTTTGCAAGTGAATAACCGAAAAGTGTTTTTCGGTGTTTTTGTCAATTTAAACTAGTGGGAACGTTAGACGGAGCCTAAAAACGAATTACTACGCTGAAAAAAGCTTCAGAATGCGTCACCGGGATGCAAAGTTATAGCGGTTAGATGAAATTGTTCTATCACTAAGGTGGATTTCGTGTATGTACTTACTCGTATGAGAATCCCCACTACAACAAATTTTTGACTTTTTATCTGAGCTAGGCGGACGTGCGAGGTGTCAAAAGACGCGTCTCGGCGCCGGCCAGCGAGCTATGAGGTTTTTGGAATTTACGCTGAAGAAAATTTTTGAAATTTCCTGAAAAAACTGAATTTACGACCAAAATGTATGCAGAAAACGGGAATAACACCACCAAACGGGACTCGAACACGCGGAACGCGCGCCGGAGTACAGGTAAGGCAGGTAAGTATCAATTAAAATTATAAAAATGTAAATCTACCTGAAGGTTTTGTAATAAAAAATTTTTTAAAGGAATTTACAATGAAATTTTTGCAAGTGAATAACCGAAAAGTGTTTTTCGGTGTTTTTGTCAATTTAAACTAGTGGGAACGTTAGACGGAGCCTAAAAACGAATTACTACGCTGAAAAAAGCTTCAGAATGCGTCACCGGGATGCAAAGTTATAGCGGTTAGATGAAATTGTTCTATCACTAAGGTGGATTTCGTGTATGTACTTACTCGTATGAGAATCCCCACTACAACAAATTTTTGACTTTTTATCTGAGCTAGGCGGACGTGCGAGGTGTCAAAAGACGCGTCTCGGCGCCGGCCAGCGAGCTATGAGGTTTTTGGAATTTACGCTGAAGAAAATTTTTGAAATTTCCTGAAAAAACTGAATTTACGACCAAAATGTATGCAGAAAACGGGAATAACACCACCAAACGGGACTCGAACACGCGGAACGCGCGCCGGAGTACAGGTAAGGCAGGTAAGTATCAATTAAAATTATAAAAATGTAAATCTACCTGAAGGTTTTGTAATAAAAAATTTTTTAAAGGAATTTACAATGAAATTTTTGCAAGTGAATAACCGAAAAGTGTTTTTCGGTGTTTTTGTCAATTTAAACTAGTGGGAACGTTAGACGGAGCCTAAAAACGAATTACTACGCTGAAAAAAGCTTCAGAATGCGTCACCGGGATGCAAAGTTATAGCGGTTAGATGAAATTGTTCTATCACTAAGGTGGATTTCGTGTATGTACTTACTCGTATGAGAATCCCCACTACAACAAATTTTTGACTTTTTATCTGAGCTAGGCGGACGTGCGAGGTGTCAAAAGACGCGTCTCGGCGCCGGCCAGCGAGCTATGAGGTTTTTGGAATTTACGCTGAAGAAAATTTTTGAAATTTCCTGAAAAAACTGAATTTACGACCAAAATGTATGCAGAAAACGGGAATAACACCACCAAACGGGACTCGAACACGCGGAACGCGCGCCGGAGTACAGGTAAGGCAGGTAAGTATCAATTAAAATTATAAAAATGTAAATCTACCTGAAGGTTTTGTAATAAAAAATTTTTTAAAGGAATTTACAATGAAATTTTTGCAAGTGAATAACCGAAAAGTGTTTTTCGGTGTTTTTGTCAATTTAAACTAGTGGGAACGTTAGACGGAGCCTAAAAACGAATTACTACGCTGAAAAAAGCTTCAGAATGCGTCACCGGGATGCAAAGTTATAGCGTTTACCTGCCTAGACACGAATGGGTGGGTGGGAGGGCAAATTTTTGACTTTTTATCTGAGCTAGGCGGACGTGCGAGGTGTCAAAAGACGCGTCTCGGCGCCGGCCAGCGAGCTATGAGGTTTTTGGAATTTACGCTGAAGAAAATTTTTGAAATTTCCTGAAAAAACTGAATTTACGACCAAAATGTATGCAGAAAACGGGAATAACACCACCAAACGGGACTCGAACACGCGGAACGCGCGCCGGAGTACAGGTAAGGCAGGTAAGTATCAATTAAAATTATAAAAATGTAAATCTACCTGAAGGTTTTGTAATAAAAAATTTTTTAAAGGAATTTACAATGAAATTTTTGCAAGTGAATAACCGAAAAGTGTTTTTCGGTGTTTTTGTCAATTTAAACTAGTGGGAACGTTAGACGGAGCCTAAAAACGAATTACTACGCTGAAAAAAGCTTCAGAATGCGTCACCGGGATGCAAAGTTATAGCGGTTAGATGAAATTGTTCTATCACTAAGGTGGATTTCGTGTATGTACTTACTCGTATGAGAATCCCCACTACAACAAATTTTTGACTTTTTATCTGAGCTAGGCGGACGTGCGAGGTGTCAAAAGACGCGTCTCGGCGCCGGCCAGCGAGCTATGAGGTTTTTGGAATTTACGCTGAAGAAAATTTTTGAAATTTCCTGAAAAAACTGAATTTACGACCAAAATGTATGCAGAAAACGGGAATAACACCACCAAACGGGACTCGAACACGCGGAACGCGCGCCGGAGTACAGGTAAGGCAGGTAAGTATCAATTAAAATTATAAAAATGTAAATCTACCTGAAGGTTTTGTAATAAAAAATTTTTTAAAGGAATTTACAATGAAATTTTTGCAAGTGAATAACCGAAAAGTGTTTTTCGGTGTTTTTGTCAATTTAAACTAGTGGGAACGTTAGACGGAGCCTAAAAACGAATTACTACGCTGAAAAAAGCTTCAGAATGCGTCACCGGGATGCAAAGTTATAGCGGTTAGATGAAATTGTTCTATCACTAAGGTGGATTTCGTGTATGTACTTACTCGTATGAGAATCCCCACTACAACAAATTTTTGACTTTTTATCTGAGCTAGGCGGACGTGCGAGGTGTCAAAAGACGCGTCTCGGCGCCGGCCAGCGAGCTATGAGGTTTTTGGAATTTACGCTGAAGAAAATTTTTGAAATTTCCTGAAAAAACTGAATTTACGACCAAAATGTATGCAGAAAACGGGAATAACACCACCAAACGGGACTCGAACACGCGGAACGCGCGCCGGAGTACAGGTAAGGCAGGTAAGTATCAATTAAAATTATAAAAATGTAAATCTACCTGAAGGTTTTGTAATAAAAAATTTTTTAAAGGAATTTACAATGAAATTTTTGCAAGTGAATAACCGAAAAGTGTTTTTCGGTGTTTTTGTCAATTTAAACTAGTGGGAACGTTAGACGGAGCCTAAAAACGAATTACTACGCTGAAAAAAGCTTCAGAATGCGTCACCGGGATGCAAAGTTATAGCGGTTAGATGAAATTGTTCTATCACTAAGGTGGATTTCGTGTATGTACTTACTCGTATGAGAATCCCCACTACAACAAATTTTTGACTTTTTATCTGAGCTAGGCGGACGTGCGAGGTGTCAAAAGACGCGTCTCGGCGCCGGCCAGCGAGCTATGAGGTTTTTGGAATTTACGCTGAAGAAAATTTTTGAAATTTCCTGAAAAAACTGAATTTACGACCAAAATGTATGCAGAAAACGGGAATAACACCACCAAACGGGACTCGAACACGCGGAACGCGCGCCGGAGTACAGGTAAGGCAGGTAAGTATCAATTAAAATTATAAAAATGTAAATCTACCTGAAGGTTTTGTAATAAAAAATTTTTTAAAGGAATTTACAATGAAATTTTTGCAAGTGAATAACCGAAAAGTGTTTTTCGGTGTTTTTGTCAATTTAAACTAGTGGGAACGTTAGACGGAGCCTAAAAACGAATTACTACGCTGAAAAAAGCTTCAGAATGCGTCACCGGGATGCAAAGTTATAGCGGTTAGATGAAATTGTTCTATCACTAAGGTGGATTTCGTGTATGTACTTACTCGTATGAGAATCCCCACTACAACAAATTTTTGAGTTTTTATCTGAGCTAGGCGGACGTGCGAGGTGTCAAAAGACGCGTCTCGGCGCCGGCCAGCGAGCTATGAGGTTTTTGGAATTTACGCTGAAGAAAATTTTTGAAATTTCCTGAAAAAACTGAATTTACGACCAAAATGTATGCAGAAAACGGGAATAACACCACCAAACGGGACTCGAACACGCGGAACGCGCGCCGGAGTACAGGTAAGGCAGGTAAGTATCAATTAAAATTATAAAAATGTAAATCTACCTGAAGGTTTTGTAATAAAAAATTTTTTAAAGGAATTTACAATGAAATTTTTGCAAGTGAATAACCGAAAAGTGTTTTTCGGTGTTTTTGTCAATTTAAACTAGTGGGAACGTTAGACGGAGCCTAAAAACGAATTACTACGCTGAAAAAAGCTTCAGAATGCGTCACCGGGATGCAAAGTTATAGCGGTTAGATGAAATTGTTCTATCACTAAGGTGGATTTCGTGTATGTACTTACTCGTATGAGAATCCCCACTACAACAAATTTTTGACTTTTTATCTGAGCTAGGCGGACGTGCGAGGTGTCAAAAGACGCGTCTCGGCGCCGGCCAGCGAGCTATGAGGTTTTTGGAATTTACGCTGAAGAAAATTTTTGAAATTTCCTGAAAAAACTGAATTTACGACCAAAATGTATGCAGAAAACGGGAATAACACCACCAAACGGGACTCGAACACGCGGAACGCGCGCCGGAGTACAGGTAAGGCAGGTAAGTATCAATTAAAATTATAAAAATGTAAATCTACCTGAAGGTTTTGTAATAAAAAATTTTTTAAAGGAATTTACAATGAAATTTTTGCAAGTGAATAACCGAAAAGTGTTTTTCGGTGTTTTTGTCAATTTAAACTAGTGGGAACGTTAGACGGAGCCTAAAAACGAATTACTACGCTGAAAAAAGCTTCAGAATGCGTCACCGGGATGCAAAGTTATAGCGGTTAGATGAAATTGTTCTATCACTAAGGTGGATTTCGTGTATGTACTTACTCGTATGAGAATCCCCACTACAACAAATTTTTGACTTTTTATCTGAGCTAGGCGGACGTGCGAGGTGTCAAAAGACGCGTCTCGGCGCCGGCCAGCGAGCTATGAGGTTTTTGGAATTTACGCTGAAGAAAATTTTTGAAATTTCCTGAAAAAACTGAATTTACGACCAAAATGTATGCAGAAAACGGGAATAACACCACCAAACGGGACTCGAACACGCGGAACGCGCGCCGGAGTACAGGTAAGGCAGGTAAGTATCAATTAAAATTATAAAAATGTAAATCTACCTGAAGGTTTTGTAATAAAAAATTTTTTAAAGGAATTTACAATGAAATTTTTGCAAGTGAATAACCGAAAAGTGTTTTTCGGTGTTTTTGTCAATTTAAACTAGTGGGAACGTTAGACGGAGCCTAAAAACGAATTACTACGCTGAAAAAAGCTTCAGAATGCGTCACCGGGATGCAAAGTTATAGCGGTTAGATGAAATTGTTCTATCACTAAGGTGGATTTCGTGTATGTACTTACTCGTATGAGAATCCCCACTACAACAAATTTTTGACTTTTTATCTGAGCTAGGCGGACGTGCGAGGTGTCAAAAGACGCGTCTCGGCGCCGGCCAGCGAGCTATGAGGTTTTTGGAATTTACGCTGAAGAAAATTTTTGAAATTTCCTGAAAAAACTGAATTTACGACCAAAATGTATGCAGAAAACGGGAATAACACCACCAAACGGGACTCGAACACGCGGAACGCGCGCCGGAGTACAGGTAAGGCAGGTAAGTATCAATTAAAATTATAAAAATGTAAATCTACCTGAAGGTTTTGTAATAAAAAATTTTTTAAAGGAATTTACAATGAAATTTTTGCAAGTGAATAACCGAAAAGTGTTTTTCGGTGTTTTTGTCAATTTAAACTAGTGGGAACGTTAGACGGAGCCTAAAAACGAATTACTACGCTGAAAAAAGCTTCAGAATGCGTCACCGGGATGCAAAGTTATAGCGGTTAGATGAAATTGTTCTATCACTAAGGTGGATTTCGTGTATGTACTTACTCGTATGAGAATCCCCACTACAACAAATTTTTGACTTTTTATCTGAGCTAGGCGGACGTGCGAGGTGTCAAAAGACGCGTCTCGGCGCCGGCCAGCGAGCTATGAGGTTTTTGGAATTTACGCTGAAGAAAATTTTTGAAATTTCCTGAAAAAACTGAATTTACGACCAAAATGTATGCAGAAAACGGGAATAACACCACCAAACGGGACTCGAACACGCGGAACGCGCGCCGGAGTACAGGTAAGGCAGGTAAGTATCAATTAAAATTATAAAAATGTAAATCTACCTGAAGGTTTTGTAATAAAAAATTTTTTAAAGGAATTTACAATGAAATTTTTGCAAGTGAATAACCGAAAAGTGTTTTTCGGTGTTTTTGTCAATTTAAACTAGTGGGAACGTTAGACGGAGCCTAAAAACGAATTACTACGCTGAAAAAAGCTTCAGAATGCGTCACCGGGATGCAAAGTTATAGCGGTTAGATGAAATTGTTCTATCACTAAGGTGGATTTCGTGTATGTACTTACTCGTATGAGAATCCCCACTACAACAAATTTTTGAGTTTTTATCTGAGCTAGGCGGACGTGCGAGGTGTCAAAAGACGCGTCTCGGCGCCGGCCAGCGAGCTATGAGGTTTTTGGAATTTACGCTGAAGAAAATTTTTGAAATTTCCTGAAAAAACTGAATTTACGACCAAAATGTATGCAGAAAACGGGAATAACACCACCAAACGGGACTCGAACACGCGGAACGCGCGCCGGAGTACAGGTAAGGCAGGTAAGTATCAATTAAAATTATAAAAATGTAAATCTACCTGAAGGTTTTGTAATAAAAAATTTTTTAAAGGAATTTACAATGAAATTTTTGCAAGTGAATAACCGAAAAGTGTTTTTCGGTGTTTTTGTCAATTTAAACTAGTGGGAACGTTAGACGGAGCCTAAAAACGAATTACTACGCTGAAAAAAGCTTCAGAATGCGTCACCGGGATGCAAAGTTATAGCGGTTAGATGAAATTGTTCTATCACTAAGGTGGATTTCGTGTATGTACTTACTCGTATGAGAATCCCCACTACAACAAATTTTTGACTTTTTATCTGAGCTAGGCGGACGTGCGAGGTGTCAAAAGACGCGTCTCGGCGCCGGCCAGCGAGCTATGAGGTTTTTGGAATTTACGCTGAAGAAAATTTTTGAAATTTCCTGAAAAAACTGAATTTACGACCAAAATGTATGCAGAAAACGGGAATAACACCACCAAACGGGACTCGAACACGCGGAACGCGCGCCGGAGTACAGGTAAGGCAGGTAAGTATCAATTAAAATTATAAAAATGTAAATCTACCTGAAGGTTTTGTAATAAAAAATTTTTTAAAGGAATTTACAATGAAATTTTTGCAAGTGAATAACCGAAAAGTGTTTTTCGGTGTTTTTGTCAATTTAAACTAGTGGGAACGTTAGACGGAGCCTAAAAACGAATTACTACGCTGAAAAAAGCTTCAGAATGCGTCACCGGGATGCAAAGTTATAGCGGTTAGATGAAATTGTTCTATCACTAAGGTGGATTTCGTGTATGTACTTACTCGTATGAGAATCCCCACTACAACAAATTTTTGACTTTTTATCTGAGCTAGGCGGACGTGCGAGGTGTCAAAAGACGCGTCTCGGCGCCGGCCAGCGAGCTATGAGGTTTTTGGAATTTACGCTGAAGAAAATTTTTGAAATTTCCTGAAAAAACTGAATTTACGACCAAAATGTATGCAGAAAACGGGAATAACACCACCAAACGGGACTCGAACACGCGGAACGCGCGCCGGAGTACAGGTAAGGCAGGTAAGTATCAATTAAAATTATAAAAATGTAAATCTACCTGAAGGTTTTGTAATAAAAAATTTTTTAAAGGAATTTACAATGAAATTTTTGCAAGTGAATAACCGAAAAGTGTTTTTCGGTGTTTTTGTCAATTTAAACTAGTGGGAACGTTAGACGGAGCCTAAAAACGAATTACTACGCTGAAAAAAGCTTCAGAATGCGTCACCGGGATGCAAAGTTATAGCGGTTAGATGAAATTGTTCTATCACTAAGGTGGATTTCGTGTATGTACTTACTCGTATGAGAATCCCCACTACAACAAATTTTTGACTTTTTATCTGAGCTAGGCGGACGTGCGAGGTGTCAAAAGACGCGTCTCGGCGCCGGCCAGCGAGCTATGAGGTTTTTGGAATTTACGCTGAAGAAAATTTTTGAAATTTCCTGAAAAAACTGAATTTACGACCAAAATGTATGCAGAAAACGGGAATAACACCACCAAACGGGACTCGAACACGCGGAACGCGCGCCGGAGTACAGGTAAGGCAGGTAAGTATCAATTAAAATTATAAAAATGTAAATCTACCTGAAGGTTTTGTAATAAAAAATTTTTTAAAGGAATTTACAATGAAATTTTTGCAAGTGAATAACCGAAAAGTGTTTTTCGGTGTTTTTGTCAATTTAAACTAGTGGGAACGTTAGACGGAGCCTAAAAACGAATTACTACGCTGAAAAAAGCTTCAGAATGCGTCACCGGGATGCAAAGTTATAGCGGTTAGATGAAATTGTTCTATCACTAAGGTGGATTTCGTGTATGTACTTACTCGTATGAGAATCCCCACTACAACAAATTTTTGACTTTTTATCTGAGCTAGGCGGACGTGCGAGGTGTCAAAAGACGCGTCTCGGCGCCGGCCAGCGAGCTATGAGGTTTTTGGAATTTACGCTGAAGAAAATTTTTGAAATTTCCTGAAAAAACTGAATTTACGACCAAAATGTATGCAGAAAACGGGAATAACACCACCAAACGGGACTCGAACACGCGGAACGCGCGCCGGAGTACAGGTAAGGCAGGTAAGTATCAATTAAAATTATAAAAATGTAAATCTACCTGAAGGTTTTGTAATAAAAAATTTTTTAAAGGAATTTACAATGAAATTTTTGCAAGTGAATAACCGAAAAGTGTTTTTCGGTGTTTTTGTCAATTTAAACTAGTGGGAACGTTAGACGGAGCCTAAAAACGAATTACTACGCTGAAAAAAGCTTCAGAATGCGTCACCGGGATGCAAAGTTATAGCGGTTAGATGAAATTGTTCTATCACTAAGGTGGATTTCGTGTATGTACTTACTCGTATGAGAATCCCCACTACAACAAATTTTTGACTTTTTATCTGAGCTAGGCGGACGTGCGAGGTGTCAAAAGACGCGTCTCGGCGCCGGCCAGCGAGCTATGAGGTTTTTGGAATTTACGCTGAAGAAAATTTTTGAAATTTCCTGAAAAAACTGAATTTACGACCAAAATGTATGCAGAAAACGGGAATAACACCACCAAACGGGACTCGAACACGCGGAACGCGCGCCGGAGTACAGGTAAGGCAGGTAAGTATCAATTAAAATTATAAAAATGTAAATCTACCTGAAGGTTTTGTAATAAAAAATTTTTTAAAGGAATTTACAATGAAATTTTTGCAAGTGAATAACCGAAAAGTGTTTTTCGGTGTTTTTGTCAATTTAAACTAGTGGGAACGTTAGACGGAGCCTAAAAACGAATTACTACGCTGAAAAAAGCTTCAGAATGCGTCACCGGGATGCAAAGTTATAGCGGTTAGATGAAATTGTTCTATCACTAAGGTGGATTTCGTGTATGTACTTACTCGTATGAGAATCCCCACTACAACAAATTTTTGAGTTTTTATCTGAGCTAGGCGGACGTGCGAGGTGTCAAAAGACGCGTCTCGGCGCCGGCCAGCGAGCTATGAGGTTTTTGGAATTTACGCTGAAGAAAATTTTTGAAATTTCCTGAAAAAACTGAATTTACGACCAAAATGTATGCAGAAAACGGGAATAACACCACCAAACGGGACTCGAACACGCGGAACGCGCGCCGGAGTACAGGTAAGGCAGGTAAGTATCAATTAAAATTATAAAAATGTAAATCTACCTGAAGGTTTTGTAATAAAAAATTTTTTAAAGGAATTTACAATGAAATTTTTGCAAGTGAATAACCGAAAAGTGTTTTTCGGTGTTTTTGTCAATTTAAACTAGTGGGAACGTTAGACGGAGCCTAAAAACGAATTACTACGCTGAAAAAAGCTTCAGAATGCGTCACCGGGATGCAAAGTTATAGCGGTTAGATGAAATTGTTCTATCACTAAGGTGGATTTCGTGTATGTACTTACTCGTATGAGAATCCCCACTACAACAAATTTTTGACTTTTTATCTGAGCTAGGCGGACGTGCGAGGTGTCAAAAGACGCGTCTCGGCGCCGGCCAGCGAGCTATGAGGTTTTTGGAATTTACGCTGAAGAAAATTTTTGAAATTTCCTGAAAAAACTGAATTTACGACCAAAATGTATGCAGAAAACGGGAATAACACCACCAAACGGGACTCGAACACGCGGAACGCGCGCCGGAGTACAGGTAAGGCAGGTAAGTATCAATTAAAATTATAAAAATGTAAATCTACCTGAAGGTTTTGTAATAAAAAATTTTTTAAAGGAATTTACAATGAAATTTTTGCAAGTGAATAACCGAAAAGTGTTTTTCGGTGTTTTTGTCAATTTAAACTAGTGGGAACGTTAGACGGAGCCTAAAAACGAATTACTACGCTGAAAAAAGCTTCAGAATGCGTCACCGGGATGCAAAGTTATAGCGGTTAGATGAAATTGTTCTATCACTAAGGTGGATTTCGTGTATGTACTTACTCGTATGAGAATCCCCACTACAACAAATTTTTGACTTTTTATCTGAGCTAGGCGGACGTGCGAGGTGTCAAAAGACGCGTCTCGGCGCCGGCCAGCGAGCTATGAGGTTTTTGGAATTTACGCTGAAGAAAATTTTTGAAATTTCCTGAAAAAACTGAATTTACGACCAAAATGTATGCAGAAAACGGGAATAACACCACCAAACGGGACTCGAACACGCGGAACGCGCGCCGGAGTACAGGTAAGGCAGGTAAGTATCAATTAAAATTATAAAAATGTAAATCTACCTGAAGGTTTTGTAATAAAAAATTTTTTAAAGGAATTTACAATGAAATTTTTGCAAGTGAATAACCGAAAAGTGTTTTTCGGTGTTTTTGTCAATTTAAACTAGTGGGAACGTTAGACGGAGCCTAAAAACGAATTACTACGCTGAAAAAAGCTTCAGAATGCGTCACCGGGATGCAAAGTTATAGCGTTTACCTGCCTAGACACGAATGGGTGGGTGGGAGGGCAAATTTTTGACTTTTTATCTGAGCTAGGCGGACGTGCGAGGTGTCAAAAGACGCGTCTCGGCGCCGGCCAGCGAGCTATGAGGTTTTTGGAATTTACGCTGAAGAAAATTTTTGAAATTTCCTGAAAAAACTGAATTTACGACCAAAATGTATGCAGAAAACGGGAATAACACCACCAAACGGGACTCGAACACGCGGAACGCGCGCCGGAGTACAGGTAAGGCAGGTAAGTATCAATTAAAATTATAAAAATGTAAATCTACCTGAAGGTTTTGTAATAAAAAATTTTTTAAAGGAATTTACAATGAAATTTTTGCAAGTGAATAACCGAAAAGTGTTTTTCGGTGTTTTTGTCAATTTAAACTAGTGGGAACGTTAGACGGAGCCTAAAAACGAATTACTACGCTGAAAAAAGCTTCAGAATGCGTCACCGGGATGCAAAGTTATAGCGGTTAGATGAAATTGTTCTATCACTAAGGTGGATTTCGTGTATGTACTTACTCGTATGAGAATCCCCACTACAACAAATTTTTGACTTTTTATCTGAGCTAGGCGGACGTGCGAGGTGTCAAAAGACGCGTCTCGGCGCCGGCCAGCGAGCTATGAGGTTTTTGGAATTTACGCTGAAGAAAATTTTTGAAATTTCCTGAAAAAACTGAATTTACGACCAAAATGTATGCAGAAAACGGGAATAACACCACCAAACGGGACTCGAACACGCGGAACGCGCGCCGGAGTACAGGTAAGGCAGGTAAGTATCAATTAAAATTATAAAAATGTAAATCTACCTGAAGGTTTTGTAATAAAAAATTTTTTAAAGGAATTTACAATGAAATTTTTGCAAGTGAATAACCGAAAAGTGTTTTTCGGTGTTTTTGTCAATTTAAACTAGTGGGAACGTTAGACGGAGCCTAAAAACGAATTACTACGCTGAAAAAAGCTTCAGAATGCGTCACCGGGATGCAAAGTTATAGCGGTTAGATGAAATTGTTCTATCACTAAGGTGGATTTCGTGTATGTACTTACTCGTATGAGAATCCCCACTACAACAAATTTTTGACTTTTTATCTGAGCTAGGCGGACGTGCGAGGTGTCAAAAGACGCGTCTCGGCGCCGGCCAGCGAGCTATGAGGTTTTTGGAATTTACGCTGAAGAAAATTTTTGAAATTTCCTGAAAAAACTGAATTTACGACCAAAATGTATGCAGAAAACGGGAATAACACCACCAAACGGGACTCGAACACGCGGAACGCGCGCCGGAGTACAGGTAAGGCAGGTAAGTATCAATTAAAATTATAAAAATGTAAATCTACCTGAAGGTTTTGTAATAAAAAATTTTTTAAAGGAATTTACAATGAAATTTTTGCAAGTGAATAACCGAAAAGTGTTTTTCGGTGTTTTTGTCAATTTAAACTAGTGGGAACGTTAGACGGAGCCTAAAAACGAATTACTACGCTGAAAAAAGCTTCAGAATGCGTCACCGGGATGCAAAGTTATAGCGGTTAGATGAAATTGTTCTATCACTAAGGTGGATTTCGTGTATGTACTTACTCGTATGAGAATCCCCACTACAACAAATTTTTGACTTTTTATCTGAGCTAGGCGGACGTGCGAGGTGTCAAAAGACGCGTCTCGGCGCCGGCCAGCGAGCTATGAGGTTTTTGGAATTTACGCTGAAGAAAATTTTTGAAATTTCCTGAAAAAACTGAATTTACGACCAAAATGTATGCAGAAAACGGGAATAACACCACCAAACGGGACTCGAACACGCGGAACGCGCGCCGGAGTACAGGTAAGGCAGGTAAGTATCAATTAAAATTATAAAAATGTAAATCTACCTGAAGGTTTTGTAATAAAAAATTTTTTAAAGGAATTTACAATGAAATTTTTGCAAGTGAATAACCGAAAAGTGTTTTTCGGTGTTTTTGTCAATTTAAACTAGTGGGAACGTTAGACGGAGCCTAAAAACGAATTACTACGCTGAAAAAAGCTTCAGAATGCGTCACCGGGATGCAAAGTTATAGCGGTTAGATGAAATTGTTCTATCACTAAGGTGGATTTCGTGTATGTACTTACTCGTATGAGAATCCCCACTACAACAAATTTTTGAGTTTTTATCTGAGCTAGGCGGACGTGCGAGGTGTCAAAAGACGCGTCTCGGCGCCGGCCAGCGAGCTATGAGGTTTTTGGAATTTACGCTGAAGAAAATTTTTGAAATTTCCTGAAAAAACTGAATTTACGACCAAAATGTATGCAGAAAACGGGAATAACACCACCAAACGGGACTCGAACACGCGGAACGCGCGCCGGAGTACAGGTAAGGCAGGTAAGTATCAATTAAAATTATAAAAATGTAAATCTACCTGAAGGTTTTGTAATAAAAAATTTTTTAAAGGAATTTACAATGAAATTTTTGCAAGTGAATAACCGAAAAGTGTTTTTCGGTGTTTTTGTCAATTTAAACTAGTGGGAACGTTAGACGGAGCCTAAAAACGAATTACTACGCTGAAAAAAGCTTCAGAATGCGTCACCGGGATGCAAAGTTATAGCGGTTAGATGAAATTGTTCTATCACTAAGGTGGATTTCGTGTATGTACTTACTCGTATGAGAATCCCCACTACAACAAATTTTTGACTTTTTATCTGAGCTAGGCGGACGTGCGAGGTGTCAAAAGACGCGTCTCGGCGCCGGCCAGCGAGCTATGAGGTTTTTGGAATTTACGCTGAAGAAAATTTTTGAAATTTCCTGAAAAAACTGAATTTACGACCAAAATGTATGCAGAAAACGGGAATAACACCACCAAACGGGACTCGAACACGCGGAACGCGCGCCGGAGTACAGGTAAGGCAGGTAAGTATCAATTAAAATTATAAAAATGTAAATCTACCTGAAGGTTTTGTAATAAAAAATTTTTTAAAGGAATTTACAATGAAATTTTTGCAAGTGAATAACCGAAAAGTGTTTTTCGGTGTTTTTGTCAATTTAAACTAGTGGGAACGTTAGACGGAGCCTAAAAACGAATTACTACGCTGAAAAAAGCTTCAGAATGCGTCACCGGGATGCAAAGTTATAGCGGTTAGATGAAATTGTTCTATCACTAAGGTGGATTTCGTGTATGTACTTACTCGTATGAGAATCCCCACTACAACAAATTTTTGACTTTTTATCTGAGCTAGGCGGACGTGCGAGGTGTCAAAAGACGCGTCTCGGCGCCGGCCAGCGAGCTATGAGGTTTTTGGAATTTACGCTGAAGAAAATTTTTGAAATTTCCTGAAAAAACTGAATTTACGACCAAAATGTATGCAGAAAACGGGAATAACACCACCAAACGGGACTCGAACACGCGGAACGCGCGCCGGAGTACAGGTAAGGCAGGTAAGTATCAATTAAAATTATAAAAATGTAAATCTACCTGAAGGTTTTGTAATAAAAAATTTTTTAAAGGAATTTACAATGAAATTTTTGCAAGTGAATAACCGAAAAGTGTTTTTCGGTGTTTTTGTCAATTTAAACTAGTGGGAACGTTAGACGGAGCCTAAAAACGAATTACTACGCTGAAAAAAGCTTCAGAATGCGTCACCGGGATGCAAAGTTATAGCGGTTAGATGAAATTGTTCTATCACTAAGGTGGATTTCGTGTATGTACTTACTCGTATGAGAATCCCCACTACAACAAATTTTTGACTTTTTATCTGAGCTAGGCGGACGTGCGAGGTGTCAAAAGACGCGTCTCGGCGCCGGCCAGCGAGCTATGAGGTTTTTGGAATTTACGCTGAAGAAAATTTTTGAAATTTCCTGAAAAAACTGAATTTACGACCAAAATGTATGCAGAAAACGGGAATAACACCACCAAACGGGACTCGAACACGCGGAACGCGCGCCGGAGTACAGGTAAGGCAGGTAAGTATCAATTAAAATTATAAAAATGTAAATCTACCTGAAGGTTTTGTAATAAAAAATTTTTTAAAGGAATTTACAATGAAATTTTTGCAAGTGAATAACCGAAAAGTGTTTTTCGGTGTTTTTGTCAATTTAAACTAGTGGGAACGTTAGACGGAGCCTAAAAACGAATTACTACGCTGAAAAAAGCTTCAGAATGCGTCACCGGGATGCAAAGTTATAGCGTTTACCTGCCTAGACACGAATGGGTGGGTGGGAGGGCAAATTTTTGACTTTTTATCTGAGCTAGGCGGACGTGCGAGGTGTCAAAAGACGCGTCTCGGCGCCGGCCAGCGAGCTATGAGGTTTTTGGAATTTACGCTGAAGAAAATTTTTGAAATTTCCTGAAAAAACTGAATTTACGACCAAAATGTATGCAGAAAACGGGAATAACACCACCAAACGGGACTCGAACACGCGGAACGCGCGCCGGAGTACAGGTAAGGCAGGTAAGTATCAATTAAAATTATAAAAATGTAAATCTACCTGAAGGTTTTGTAATAAAAAATTTTTTAAAGGAATTTACAATGAAATTTTTGCAAGTGAATAACCGAAAAGTGTTTTTCGGTGTTTTTGTCAATTTAAACTAGTGGGAACGTTAGACGGAGCCTAAAAACGAATTACTACGCTGAAAAAAGCTTCAGAATGCGTCACCGGGATGCAAAGTTATAGCGGTTAGATGAAATTGTTCTATCACTAAGGTGGATTTCGTGTATGTACTTACTCGTATGAGAATCCCCACTACAACAAATTTTTGACTTTTTATCTGAGCTAGGCGGACGTGCGAGGTGTCAAAAGACGCGTCTCGGCGCCGGCCAGCGAGCTATGAGGTTTTTGGAATTTACGCTGAAGAAAATTTTTGAAATTTCCTGAAAAAACTGAATTTACGACCAAAATGTATGCAGAAAACGGGAATAACACCACCAAACGGGACTCGAACACGCGGAACGCGCGCCGGAGTACAGGTAAGGCAGGTAAGTATCAATTAAAATTATAAAAATGTAAATCTACCTGAAGGTTTTGTAATAAAAAATTTTTTAAAGGAATTTACAATGAAATTTTTGCAAGTGAATAACCGAAAAGTGTTTTTCGGTGTTTTTGTCAATTTAAACTAGTGGGAACGTTAGACGGAGCCTAAAAACGAATTACTACGCTGAAAAAAGCTTCAGAATGCGTCACCGGGATGCAAAGTTATAGCGGTTAGATGAAATTGTTCTATCACTAAGGTGGATTTCGTGTATGTACTTACTCGTATGAGAATCCCCACTACAACAAATTTTTGACTTTTTATCTGAGCTAGGCGGACGTGCGAGGTGTCAAAAGACGCGTCTCGGCGCCGGCCAGCGAGCTATGAGGTTTTTGGAATTTACGCTGAAGAAAATTTTTGAAATTTCCTGAAAAAACTGAATTTACGACCAAAATGTATGCAGAAAACGGGAATAACACCACCAAACGGGACTCGAACACGCGGAACGCGCGCCGGAGTACAGGTAAGGCAGGTAAGTATCAATTAAAATTATAAAAATGTAAATCTACCTGAAGGTTTTGTAATAAAAAATTTTTTAAAGGAATTTACAATGAAATTTTTGCAAGTGAATAACCGAAAAGTGTTTTTCGGTGTTTTTGTCAATTTAAACTAGTGGGAACGTTAGACGGAGCCTAAAAACGAATTACTACGCTGAAAAAAGCTTCAGAATGCGTCACCGGGATGCAAAGTTATAGCGGTTAGATGAAATTGTTCTATCACTAAGGTGGATTTCGTGTATGTACTTACTCGTATGAGAATCCCCACTACAACAAATTTTTGAGTTTTTATCTGAGCTAGGCGGACGTGCGAGGTGTCAAAAGACGCGTCTCGGCGCCGGCCAGCGAGCTATGAGGTTTTTGGAATTTACGCTGAAGAAAATTTTTGAAATTTCCTGAAAAAACTGAATTTACGACCAAAATGTATGCAGAAAACGGGAATAACACCACCAAACGGGACTCGAACACGCGGAACGCGCGCCGGAGTACAGGTAAGGCAGGTAAGTATCAATTAAAATTATAAAAATGTAAATCTACCTGAAGGTTTTGTAATAAAAAATTTTTTAAAGGAATTTACAATGAAATTTTTGCAAGTGAATAACCGAAAAGTGTTTTTCGGTGTTTTTGTCAATTTAAACTAGTGGGAACGTTAGACGGAGCCTAAAAACGAATTACTACGCTGAAAAAAGCTTCAGAATGCGTCACCGGGATGCAAAGTTATAGCGGTTAGATGAAATTGTTCTATCACTAAGGTGGATTTCGTGTATGTACTTACTCGTATGAGAATCCCCACTACAACAAATTTTTGACTTTTTATCTGAGCTAGGCGGACGTGCGAGGTGTCAAAAGACGCGTCTCGGCGCCGGCCAGCGAGCTATGAGGTTTTTGGAATTTACGCTGAAGAAAATTTTTGAAATTTCCTGAAAAAACTGAATTTACGACCAAAATGTATGCAGAAAACGGGAATAACACCACCAAACGGGACTCGAACACGCGGAACGCGCGCCGGAGTACAGGTAAGGCAGGTAAGTATCAATTAAAATTATAAAAATGTAAATCTACCTGAAGGTTTTGTAATAAAAAATTTTTTAAAGGAATTTACAATGAAATTTTTGCAAGTGAATAACCGAAAAGTGTTTTTCGGTGTTTTTGTCAATTTAAACTAGTGGGAACGTTAGACGGAGCCTAAAAACGAATTACTACGCTGAAAAAAGCTTCAGAATGCGTCACCGGGATGCAAAGTTATAGCGGTTAGATGAAATTGTTCTATCACTAAGGTGGATTTCGTGTATGTACTTACTCGTATGAGAATCCCCACTACAACAAATTTTTGACTTTTTATCTGAGCTAGGCGGACGTGCGAGGTGTCAAAAGACGCGTCTCGGCGCCGGCCAGCGAGCTATGAGGTTTTTGGAATTTACGCTGAAGAAAATTTTTGAAATTTCCTGAAAAAACTGAATTTACGACCAAAATGTATGCAGAAAACGGGAATAACACCACCAAACGGGACTCGAACACGCGGAACGCGCGCCGGAGTACAGGTAAGGCAGGTAAGTATCAATTAAAATTATAAAAATGTAAATCTACCTGAAGGTTTTGTAATAAAAAATTTTTTAAAGGAATTTACAATGAAATTTTTGCAAGTGAATAACCGAAAAGTGTTTTTCGGTGTTTTTGTCAATTTAAACTAGTGGGAACGTTAGACGGAGCCTAAAAACGAATTACTACGCTGAAAAAAGCTTCAGAATGCGTCACCGGGATGCAAAGTTATAGCGGTTAGATGAAATTGTTCTATCACTAAGGTGGATTTCGTGTATGTACTTACTCGTATGAGAATCCCCACTACAACAAATTTTTGAGTTTTTATCTGAGCTAGGCGGACGTGCGAGGTGTCAAAAGACGCGTCTCGGCGCCGGCCAGCGAGCTATGAGGTTTTTGGAATTTACGCTGAAGAAAATTTTTGAAATTTCCTGAAAAAACTGAATTTACGACCAAAATGTATGCAGAAAACGGGAATAACACCACCAAACGGGACTCGAACACGCGGAACGCGCGCCGGAGTACAGGTAAGGCAGGTAAGTATCAATTAAAATTATAAAAATGTAAATCTACCTGAAGGTTTTGTAATAAAAAATTTTTTAAAGGAATTTACAATGAAATTTTTGCAAGTGAATAACCGAAAAGTGTTTTTCGGTGTTTTTGTCAATTTAAACTAGTGGGAACGTTAGACGGAGCCTAAAAACGAATTACTACGCTGAAAAAAGCTTCAGAATGCGTCACCGGGATGCAAAGTTATAGCGGTTAGATGAAATTGTTCTATCACTAAGGTGGATTTCGTGTATGTACTTACTCGTATGAGAATCCCCACTACAACAAATTTTTGACTTTTTATCTGAGCTAGGCGGACGTGCGAGGTGTCAAAAGACGCGTCTCGGCGCCGGCCAGCGAGCTATGAGGTTTTTGGAATTTACGCTGAAGAAAATTTTTGAAATTTCCTGAAAAAACTGAATTTACGACCAAAATGTATGCAGAAAACGGGAATAACACCACCAAACGGGACTCGAACACGCGGAACGCGCGCCGGAGTACAGGTAAGGCAGGTAAGTATCAATTAAAATTATAAAAATGTAAATCTACCTGAAGGTTTTGTAATAAAAAATTTTTTAAAGGAATTTACAATGAAATTTTTGCAAGTGAATAACCGAAAAGTGTTTTTCGGTGTTTTTGTCAATTTAAACTAGTGGGAACGTTAGACGGAGCCTAAAAACGAATTACTACGCTGAAAAAAGCTTCAGAATGCGTCACCGGGATGCAAAGTTATAGCGTTTACCTGCCTAGACACGAATGGGTGGGTGGGAGGGCAAATTTTTGACTTTTTATCTGAGCTAGGCGGACGTGCGAGGTGTCAAAAGACGCGTCTCGGCGCCGGCCAGCGAGCTATGAGGTTTTTGGAATTTACGCTGAAGAAAATTTTTGAAATTTCCTGAAAAAACTGAATTTACGACCAAAATGTATGCAGAAAACGGGAATAACACCACCAAACGGGACTCGAACACGCGGAACGCGCGCCGGAGTACAGGTAAGGCAGGTAAGTATCAATTAAAATTATAAAAATGTAAATCTACCTGAAGGTTTTGTAATAAAAAATTTTTTAAAGGAATTTACAATGAAATTTTTGCAAGTGAATAACCGAAAAGTGTTTTTCGGTGTTTTTGTCAATTTAAACTAGTGGGAACGTTAGACGGAGCCTAAAAACGAATTACTACGCTGAAAAAAGCTTCAGAATGCGTCACCGGGATGCAAAGTTATAGCGGTTAGATGAAATTGTTCTATCACTAAGGTGGATTTCGTGTATGTACTTACTCGTATGAGAATCCCCACTACAACAAATTTTTGACTTTTTATCTGAGCTAGGCGGACGTGCGAGGTGTCAAAAGACGCGTCTCGGCGCCGGCCAGCGAGCTATGAGGTTTTTGGAATTTACGCTGAAGAAAATTTTTGAAATTTCCTGAAAAAACTGAATTTACGACCAAAATGTATGCAGAAAACGGGAATAACACCACCAAACGGGACTCGAACACGCGGAACGCGCGCCGGAGTACAGGTAAGGCAGGTAAGTATCAATTAAAATTATAAAAATGTAAATCTACCTGAAGGTTTTGTAATAAAAAATTTTTTAAAGGAATTTACAATGAAATTTTTGCAAGTGAATAACCGAAAAGTGTTTTTCGGTGTTTTTGTCAATTTAAACTAGTGGGAACGTTAGACGGAGCCTAAAAACGAATTACTACGCTGAAAAAAGCTTCAGAATGCGTCACCGGGATGCAAAGTTATAGCGTTTACCTGCCTAGACACGAATGGGTGGGTGGGAGGGCAAATTTTTGACTTTTTATCTGAGCTAGGCGGACGTGCGAGGTGTCAAAAGACGCGTCTCGGCGCCGGCCAGCGAGCTATGAGGTTTTTGGAATTTACGCTGAAGAAAATTTTTGAAATTTCCTGAAAAAACTGAATTTACGACCAAAATGTATGCAGAAAACGGGAATAACACCACCAAACGGGACTCGAACACGCGGAACGCGCGCCGGAGTACAGGTAAGGCAGGTAAGTATCAATTAAAATTATAAAAATGTAAATCTACCTGAAGGTTTTGTAATAAAAAATTTTTTAAAGGAATTTACAATGAAATTTTTGCAAGTGAATAACCGAAAAGTGTTTTTCGGTGTTTTTGTCAATTTAAACTAGTGGGAACGTTAGACGGAGCCTAAAAACGAATTACTACGCTGAAAAAAGCTTCAGAATGCGTCACCGGGATGCAAAGTTATAGCGGTTAGATGAAATTGTTCTATCACTAAGGTGGATTTCGTGTATGTACTTACTCGTATGAGAATCCCCACTACAACAAATTTTTGACTTTTTATCTGAGCTAGGCGGACGTGCGAGGTGTCAAAAGACGCGTCTCGGCGCCGGCCAGCGAGCTATGAGGTTTTTGGAATTTACGCTGAAGAAAATTTTTGAAATTTCCTGAAAAAACTGAATTTACGACCAAAATGTATGCAGAAAACGGGAATAACACCACCAAACGGGACTCGAACACGCGGAACGCGCGCCGGAGTACAGGTAAGGCAGGTAAGTATCAATTAAAATTATAAAAATGTAAATCTACCTGAAGGTTTTGTAATAAAAAATTTTTTAAAGGAATTTACAATGAAATTTTTGCAAGTGAATAACCGAAAAGTGTTTTTCGGTGTTTTTGTCAATTTAAACTAGTGGGAACGTTAGACGGAGCCTAAAAACGAATTACTACGCTGAAAAAAGCTTCAGAATGCGTCACCGGGATGCAAAGTTATAGCGTTTACCTGCCTAGACACGAATGGGTGGGTGGGAGGGCAAATTTTTGACTTTTTATCTGAGCTAGGCGGACGTGCGAGGTGTCAAAAGACGCGTCTCGGCGCCGGCCAGCGAGCTATGAGGTTTTTGGAATTTACGCTGAAGAAAATTTTTGAAATTTCCTGAAAAAACTGAATTTACGACCAAAATGTATGCAGAAAACGGGAATAACACCACCAAACGGGACTCGAACACGCGGAACGCGCGCCGGAGTACAGGTAAGGCAGGTAAGTATCAATTAAAATTATAAAAATGTAAATCTACCTGAAGGTTTTGTAATAAAAAATTTTTTAAAGGAATTTACAATGAAATTTTTGCAAGTGAATAACCGAAAAGTGTTTTTCGGTGTTTTTGTCAATTTAAACTAGTGGGAACGTTAGACGGAGCCTAAAAACGAATTACTACGCTGAAAAAAGCTTCAGAATGCGTCACCGGGATGCAAAGTTATAGCGGTTAGATGAAATTGTTCTATCACTAAGGTGGATTTCGTGTATGTACTTACTCGTATGAGAATCCCCACTACAACAAATTTTTGACTTTTTATCTGAGCTAGGCGGACGTGCGAGGTGTCAAAAGACGCGTCTCGGCGCCGGCCAGCGAGCTATGAGGTTTTTGGAATTTACGCTGAAGAAAATTTTTGAAATTTCCTGAAAAAACTGAATTTACGACCAAAATGTATGCAGAAAACGGGAATAACACCACCAAACGGGACTCGAACACGCGGAACGCGCGCCGGAGTACAGGTAAGGCAGGTAAGTATCAATTAAAATTATAAAAATGTAAATCTACCTGAAGGTTTTGTAATAAAAAATTTTTTAAAGGAATTTACAATGAAATTTTTGCAAGTGAATAACCGAAAAGTGTTTTTCGGTGTTTTTGTCAATTTAAACTAGTGGGAACGTTAGACGGAGCCTAAAAACGAATTACTACGCTGAAAAAAGCTTCAGAATGCGTCACCGGGATGCAAAGTTATAGCGGTTAGATGAAATTGTTCTATCACTAAGGTGGATTTCGTGTATGTACTTACTCGTATGAGAATCCCCACTACAACAAATTTTTGACTTTTTATCTGAGCTAGGCGGACGTGCGAGGTGTCAAAAGACGCGTCTCGGCGCCGGCCAGCGAGCTATGAGGTTTTTGGAATTTACGCTGAAGAAAATTTTTGAAATTTCCTGAAAAAACTGAATTTACGACCAAAATGTATGCAGAAAACGGGAATAACACCACCAAACGGGACTCGAACACGCGGAACGCGCGCCGGAGTACAGGTAAGGCAGGTAAGTATCAATTAAAATTATAAAAATGTAAATCTACCTGAAGGTTTTGTAATAAAAAATTTTTTAAAGGAATTTACAATGAAATTTTTGCAAGTGAATAACCGAAAAGTGTTTTTCGGTGTTTTTGTCAATTTAAACTAGTGGGAACGTTAGACGGAGCCTAAAAACGAATTACTACGCTGAAAAAAGCTTCAGAATGCGTCACCGGGATGCAAAGTTATAGCGTTTACCTGCCTAGACACGAATGGGTGGGTGGGAGGGCAAATTTTTGACTTTTTATCTGAGCTAGGCGGACGTGCGAGGTGTCAAAAGACGCGTCTCGGCGCCGGCCAGCGAGCTATGAGGTTTTTGGAATTTACGCTGAAGAAAATTTTTGAAATTTCCTGAAAAAACTGAATTTACGACCAAAATGTATGCAGAAAACGGGAATAACACCACCAAACGGGACTCGAACACGCGGAACGCGCGCCGGAGTACAGGTAAGGCAGGTAAGTATCAATTAAAATTATAAAAATGTAAATCTACCTGAAGGTTTTGTAATAAAAAATTTTTTAAAGGAATTTACAATGAAATTTTTGCAAGTGAATAACCGAAAAGTGTTTTTCGGTGTTTTTGTCAATTTAAACTAGTGGGAACGTTAGACGGAGCCTAAAAACGAATTACTACGCTGAAAAAAGCTTCAGAATGCGTCACCGGGATGCAAAGTTATAGCGGTTAGATGAAATTGTTCTATCACTAAGGTGGATTTCGTGTATGTACTTACTCGTATGAGAATCCCCACTACAACAAATTTTTGACTTTTTATCTGAGCTAGGCGGACGTGCGAGGTGTCAAAAGACGCGTCTCGGCGCCGGCCAGCGAGCTATGAGGTTTTTGGAATTTACGCTGAAGAAAATTTTTGAAATTTCCTGAAAAAACTGAATTTACGACCAAAATGTATGCAGAAAACGGGAATAACACCACCAAACGGGACTCGAACACGCGGAACGCGCGCCGGAGTACAGGTAAGGCAGGTAAGTATCAATTAAAATTATAAAAATGTAAATCTACCTGAAGGTTTTGTAATAAAAAATTTTTTAAAGGAATTTACAATGAAATTTTTGCAAGTGAATAACCGAAAAGTGTTTTTCGGTGTTTTTGTCAATTTAAACTAGTGGGAACGTTAGACGGAGCCTAAAAACGAATTACTACGCTGAAAAAAGCTTCAGAATGCGTCACCGGGATGCAAAGTTATAGCGGTTAGATGAAATTGTTCTATCACTAAGGTGGATTTCGTGTATGTACTTACTCGTATGAGAATCCCCACTACAACAAATTTTTGACTTTTTATCTGAGCTAGGCGGACGTGCGAGGTGTCAAAAGACGCGTCTCGGCGCCGGCCAGCGAGCTATGAGGTTTTTGGAATTTACGCTGAAGAAAATTTTTGAAATTTCCTGAAAAAACTGAATTTACGACCAAAATGTATGCAGAAAACGGGAATAACACCACCAAACGGGACTCGAACACGCGGAACGCGCGCCGGAGTACAGGTAAGGCAGGTAAGTATCAATTAAAATTATAAAAATGTAAATCTACCTGAAGGTTTTGTAATAAAAAATTTTTTAAAGGAATTTACAATGAAATTTTTGCAAGTGAATAACCGAAAAGTGTTTTTCGGTGTTTTTGTCAATTTAAACTAGTGGGAACGTTAGACGGAGCCTAAAAACGAATTACTACGCTGAAAAAAGCTTCAGAATGCGTCACCGGGATGCAAAGTTATAGCGGTTAGATGAAATTGTTCTATCACTAAGGTGGATTTCGTGTATGTACTTACTCGTATGAGAATCCCCACTACAACAAATTTTTGACTTTTTATCTGAGCTAGGCGGACGTGCGAGGTGTCAAAAGACGCGTCTCGGCGCCGGCCAGCGAGCTATGAGGTTTTTGGAATTTACGCTGAAGAAAATTTTTGAAATTTCCTGAAAAAACTGAATTTACGACCAAAATGTATGCAGAAAACGGGAATAACACCACCAAACGGGACTCGAACACGCGGAACGCGCGCCGGAGTACAGGTAAGGCAGGTAAGTATCAATTAAAATTATAAAAATGTAAATCTACCTGAAGGTTTTGTAATAAAAAATTTTTTAAAGGAATTTACAATGAAATTTTTGCAAGTGAATAACCGAAAAGTGTTTTTCGGTGTTTTTGTCAATTTAAACTAGTGGGAACGTTAGACGGAGCCTAAAAACGAATTACTACGCTGAAAAAAGCTTCAGAATGCGTCACCGGGATGCAAAGTTATAGCGGTTAGATGAAATTGTTCTATCACTAAGGTGGATTTCGTGTATGTACTTACTCGTATGAGAATCCCCACTACAACAAATTTTTGACTTTTTATCTGAGCTAGGCGGACGTGCGAGGTGTCAAAAGACGCGTCTCGGCGCCGGCCAGCGAGCTATGAGGTTTTTGGAATTTACGCTGAAGAAAATTTTTGAAATTTCCTGAAAAAACTGAATTTACGACCAAAATGTATGCAGAAAACGGGAATAACACCACCAAACGGGACTCGAACACGCGGAACGCGCGCCGGAGTACAGGTAAGGCAGGTAAGTATCAATTAAAATTATAAAAATGTAAATCTACCTGAAGGTTTTGTAATAAAAAATTTTTTAAAGGAATTTACAATGAAATTTTTGCAAGTGAATAACCGAAAAGTGTTTTTCGGTGTTTTTGTCAATTTAAACTAGTGGGAACGTTAGACGGAGCCTAAAAACGAATTACTACGCTGAAAAAAGCTTCAGAATGCGTCACCGGGATGCAAAGTTATAGCGTTTACCTGCCTAGACACGAATGGGTGGGTGGGAGGGCAAATTTTTGACTTTTTATCTGAGCTAGGCGGACGTGCGAGGTGTCAAAAGACGCGTCTCGGCGCCGGCCAGCGAGCTATGAGGTTTTTGGAATTTACGCTGAAGAAAATTTTTGAAATTTCCTGAAAAAACTGAATTTACGACCAAAATGTATGCAGAAAACGGGAATAACACCACCAAACGGGACTCGAACACGCGGAACGCGCGCCGGAGTACAGGTAAGGCAGGTAAGTATCAATTAAAATTATAAAAATGTAAATCTACCTGAAGGTTTTGTAATAAAAAATTTTTTAAAGGAATTTACAATGAAATTTTTGCAAGTGAATAACCGAAAAGTGTTTTTCGGTGTTTTTGTCAATTTAAACTAGTGGGAACGTTAGACGGAGCCTAAAAACGAATTACTACGCTGAAAAAAGCTTCAGAATGCGTCACCGGGATGCAAAGTTATAGCGGTTAGATGAAATTGTTCTATCACTAAGGTGGATTTCGTGTATGTACTTACTCGTATGAGAATCCCCACTACAACAAATTTTTGACTTTTTATCTGAGCTAGGCGGACGTGCGAGGTGTCAAAAGACGCGTCTCGGCGCCGGCCAGCGAGCTATGAGGTTTTTGGAATTTACGCTGAAGAAAATTTTTGAAATTTCCTGAAAAAACTGAATTTACGACCAAAATGTATGCAGAAAACGGGAATAACACCACCAAACGGGACTCGAACACGCGGAACGCGCGCCGGAGTACAGGTAAGGCAGGTAAGTATCAATTAAAATTATAAAAATGTAAATCTACCTGAAGGTTTTGTAATAAAAAATTTTTTAAAGGAATTTACAATGAAATTTTTGCAAGTGAATAACCGAAAAGTGTTTTTCGGTGTTTTTGTCAATTTAAACTAGTGGGAACGTTAGACGGAGCCTAAAAACGAATTACTACGCTGAAAAAAGCTTCAGAATGCGTCACCGGGATGCAAAGTTATAGCGTTTACCTGCCTAGACACGAATGGGTGGGTGGGAGGGCAAATTTTTGACTTTTTATCTGAGCTAGGCGGACGTGCGAGGTGTCAAAAGACGCGTCTCGGCGCCGGCCAGCGAGCTATGAGGTTTTTGGAATTTACGCTGAAGAAAATTTTTGAAATTTCCTGAAAAAACTGAATTTACGACCAAAATGTATGCAGAAAACGGGAATAACACCACCAAACGGGACTCGAACACGCGGAACGCGCGCCGGAGTACAGGTAAGGCAGGTAAGTATCAATTAAAATTATAAAAATGTAAATCTACCTGAAGGTTTTGTAATAAAAAATTTTTTAAAGGAATTTACAATGAAATTTTTGCAAGTGAATAACCGAAAAGTGTTTTTCGGTGTTTTTGTCAATTTAAACTAGTGGGAACGTTAGACGGAGCCTAAAAACGAATTACTACGCTGAAAAAAGCTTCAGAATGCGTCACCGGGATGCAAAGTTATAGCGGTTAGATGAAATTGTTCTATCACTAAGGTGGATTTCGTGTATGTACTTACTCGTATGAGAATCCCCACTACAACAAATTTTTGACTTTTTATCTGAGCTAGGCGGACGTGCGAGGTGTCAAAAGACGCGTCTCGGCGCCGGCCAGCGAGCTATGAGGTTTTTGGAATTTACGCTGAAGAAAATTTTTGAAATTTCCTGAAAAAACTGAATTTACGACCAAAATGTATGCAGAAAACGGGAATAACACCACCAAACGGGACTCGAACACGCGGAACGCGCGCCGGAGTACAGGTAAGGCAGGTAAGTATCAATTAAAATTATAAAAATGTAAATCTACCTGAAGGTTTTGTAATAAAAAATTTTTTAAAGGAATTTACAATGAAATTTTTGCAAGTGAATAACCGAAAAGTGTTTTTCGGTGTTTTTGTCAATTTAAACTAGTGGGAACGTTAGACGGAGCCTAAAAACGAATTACTACGCTGAAAAAAGCTTCAGAATGCGTCACCGGGATGCAAAGTTATAGCGGTTAGATGAAATTGTTCTATCACTAAGGTGGATTTCGTGTATGTACTTACTCGTATGAGAATCCCCACTACAACAAATTTTTGACTTTTTATCTGAGCTAGGCGGACGTGCGAGGTGTCAAAAGACGCGTCTCGGCGCCGGCCAGCGAGCTATGAGGTTTTTGGAATTTACGCTGAAGAAAATTTTTGAAATTTCCTGAAAAAACTGAATTTACGACCAAAATGTATGCAGAAAACGGGAATAACACCACCAAACGGGACTCGAACACGCGGAACGCGCGCCGGAGTACAGGTAAGGCAGGTAAGTATCAATTAAAATTATAAAAATGTAAATCTACCTGAAGGTTTTGTAATAAAAAATTTTTTAAAGGAATTTACAATGAAATTTTTGCAAGTGAATAACCGAAAAGTGTTTTTCGGTGTTTTTGTCAATTTAAACTAGTGGGAACGTTAGACGGAGCCTAAAAACGAATTACTACGCTGAAAAAAGCTTCAGAATGCGTCACCGGGATGCAAAGTTATAGCGGTTAGATGAAATTGTTCTATCACTAAGGTGGATTTCGTGTATGTACTTACTCGTATGAGAATCCCCACTACAACAAATTTTTGACTTTTTATCTGAGCTAGGCGGACGTGCGAGGTGTCAAAAGACGCGTCTCGGCGCCGGCCAGCGAGCTATGAGGTTTTTGGAATTTACGCTGAAGAAAATTTTTGAAATTTCCTGAAAAAACTGAATTTACGACCAAAATGTATGCAGAAAACGGGAATAACACCACCAAACGGGACTCGAACACGCGGAACGCGCGCCGGAGTACAGGTAAGGCAGGTAAGTATCAATTAAAATTATAAAAATGTAAATCTACCTGAAGGTTTTGTAATAAAAAATTTTTTAAAGGAATTTACAATGAAATTTTTGCAAGTGAATAACCGAAAAGTGTTTTTCGGTGTTTTTGTCAATTTAAACTAGTGGGAACGTTAGACGGAGCCTAAAAACGAATTACTACGCTGAAAAAAGCTTCAGAATGCGTCACCGGGATGCAAAGTTATAGCGGTTAGATGAAATTGTTCTATCACTAAGGTGGATTTCGTGTATGTACTTACTCGTATGAGAATCCCCACTACAACAAATTTTTGACTTTTTATCTGAGCTAGGCGGACGTGCGAGGTGTCAAAAGACGCGTCTCGGCGCCGGCCAGCGAGCTATGAGGTTTTTGGAATTTACGCTGAAGAAAATTTTTGAAATTTCCTGAAAAAACTGAATTTACGACCAAAATGTATGCAGAAAACGGGAATAACACCACCAAACGGGACTCGAACACGCGGAACGCGCGCCGGAGTACAGGTAAGGCAGGTAAGTATCAATTAAAATTATAAAAATGTAAATCTACCTGAAGGTTTTGTAATAAAAAATTTTTTAAAGGAATTTACAATGAAATTTTTGCAAGTGAATA
>CANNSA010000010.1:0-22998 GCA_947508005.1 Amphipoea lucens
GATAAACACGTAGTGTTTACAGAAACAAAATTATATGTTTCTGAAACAAAATGATTTGTTTCAGAAACACGTAGATTTTGTTTCTGAAACAGAGTTTATTAACAATTGTTGCTCAGTGAATACGTGGCTTAAACGTCATTCAGCTACAACGATGGCAACAGTAAAGCCATGTTCACATAAACATAATTTCAAACATTTCAGTTACTCTTAATTGAAAGCTTGACAGCCCATCATTTACTTGCACCGTTTTCCAACAGCTCTCGGAACACATTCCAGAAACATGCAGCTGTTGTATCCACTACATTATAATTATCTTTCTCACTACATGGAAACAGTCCCGATTATCGTTATAAAAAAGCTAGTTATTAGTCGAGCAACAATTGCAACTTATTGCAGTGAAACAATACTTGGTAACCAGCTATTACTCTATAGGTACTATCGAATAACCATCGGTTCTAGAAGGTAATTGTAGTCTTGTATTATGGAATTTCTTAAGAAGTCCACACTTTCTAGGATATGGAGATTGTAAGCAATCTTGTGGAACGTAATGCAAAAAGGGTTTCCTTTGAGCGTTGTGGTTTGTGGGAAAAGGCAGACTTACGTTAGATTTAAGTACCTACAACTTTTTGTGGTAGGTAAGACAAAGGTATATTCCTGAACTTCATAAAGGCGGGGACTGACTTGCAACGTTGTTTGTAATGTATCATTCGAGGCGAACTTTGTTACAAAACGGCGCTACACAACACAAGACGCGGCGGCGTACGCTCGCTTCGACCACATCCACATGGCTCAAGCGCGATCCATTTCTTGTTACAAAATGGCGATACAATAAACGTGTCGAACGCTCGCTTCGAGCACTTGTCCATTTTTATTCAGAATGGCGGATGTAGAGGTTGTGTGTGCTTCATTAATTTTATTAAGTTAGCGTTGTTGGAAGAATAATAAAAAACAAAACGATACCTATTGGATGAACTGCACTGACTTGTTTGTACACATGCGCTCGCAATGCTCGCATGGAGCGGCTCGGCCCGCTGCACTGACTATACTGTACGCGACTTACAAAATCACGATACATTACAAACAAACGTTGCAAGTCAGTCTCTGCATTTATATCTTACTCGACAAAACCGCTTATAATAGGTATAAAAATATCCCTTCCAAATACGCGGAAAGCGATTAGTATTTGTTATTTTTATCAATTTGGTTACTGTTTCTTCTGTGAAAAACATTAATTAAAAATCTGTCTTGTTTATACCTTGTACTAGGTAGTAACATTTCTTGAAATCGGAAACTTGAACTACTTACAGGATACATTTTTAACCAGTGCGCAAACTGTAACTGGTATGAATTCAGCATAATAATTCTAGACCCCCCCTAGCGTAGAAACAGCTGATTTTTTTCTGATAACCAACGGGTTAACAGAAAAAAATTTTGCTGTTTCATAGAAAAGTGCAATACCTACGCGGTCGAAATGTATGAAACGGAACAACTAATATTTTTTTTTATAATGTCCCCTCTGCTGGAACACACAGGCCTCCTCTCAGTAAAAGGAAGTGAGCCGTAATCCACCACGCGGGACCAGTGCGGGTTTTTGATTCTTCTTTTTTCTTCGATGTCTTCGAATTATTGGTTCTAGGAGATGCCGGTTTCCTCACAATGTTTTCCTTCACCGTTTTGAGAGCAGTGGTGATGAAATAATTTGCACAAGTAAAGTGCCTGTCTGGATTCGAACCTATGACCCACAACTCGTAAGTCGCAGCCGTTACCACTTGGCCACCACTGCTTTTTTTTACAACTGACGAAAAAATTTTACGCTACCTACGTCTACAATCATTTGCTGAAGTCAGTTAAAAATTTATAATTGCTGGAACGTAAAGTGTAATAAGTAAGAAAAACTTTTCTGTGGGAGTAAAATCGATCTGAAATTAATTGTTCTCAGAAATAAGGAACTTCATTATTTCAACAATTTCCAGTGATTAAATTTTATTTAATTTCTTCCCTTCGCATATTTACAGCGACGCTTAAAAATAGCGAATGACCTTTTCAGGATTTCCAAGAAATAAAAAGGTTTTGGAGATGAAGATGTGATCGTTTTATGACAATTTTTTTCGCTTCTCTAGTTTCTTCTCTAGTATGGAACTAAAATAAAATATCGCTAGATGCAAATAAAACATAATCAGCCTATAATGTCCCTACTGTTGGGACGCAGTCCTCTTTTCGGTGAGAGGGAGTGGATCTACCGCGGACCAAGAGCAGGTTGGTGAATGTCACGTGTCTTCCAATTTTTGATTCTAGGACATGCCGCTTTCATTACGATGTTTCCTTCACCGTTTTGAGAACAGTGGTGATGAAATAATTTACAAAATAAAGCTCTTGTCTGGGTTCGAACCTACGATCTACAACTCGTAAGTCGAGGCCGTAACTTCTAGGCCACCACTGCTCCTGCAGAAAAAAATTTTATACTCAAAGTGGACAAGTGGTGTTATCCAACCGAATCCATCAACTTCTACGTTTGAGTGACAGTATTTCTATGTTTCAATTCAGTATTTAAATTCAGTAAATATGTAGTTTCGGAAATCAAGAAATTCCTCTTTAGTTAAATTAAATTACTTACTGTTAGACAGTAGTTTATAGTTTACTAGCTGCGCCCCGCGGTTTCACCCGCATAAGTCTCGATCCCGTAAGAATATCGGGATAAAAAGTATCCTATGTCCTTTTCCGGGACTCAAACTACGAGTATCTCTATACCAAATTTCATCTAAATCGCTTCAGCGGTCTAGGCGTGAAAAGGTAACATACAGGACAGACAGATAGACAGACAGTTACATTCGAATTTATAATATAATATATTAGTATATACAGGGTGTTACGGAAAGGGTATATCAATACAAACGGGTTGAAGAGTGTATCTGGCCTAGAATCTCTGTACAAAATTTCAGCTCAAAAGCAGTAACTTTGAAAATGCTTAATATTTTTTTATTTCGATAGTTTATTAAATTGAAATCGTAAAAAACGCGTTACCACACTACGAGGTCATTATCCATTATCTGTAGTGTGTCTGTGCGCCTAGTACACGCAAAAACATAATTAAGCATTTTCAAAGTTGATAATTTTGAGCTGAAATTTTGTACAGAGATTCTAGACCAGGCTAACAATTGCGGAACGCCAAATCGTCAAATGATTCTGATCAGTTGGCTTCATTTCTATCACAATTGGCTTCATTTTACGATTTTCGAATTGCGAAACTCTAGTTTCTGCGCAGGGCCTTAACGTTCATAATTGGTTTCATAATAAACTAGAGTTTCGCAATTCGAAAATCGTAAAATGAAGCCAATTGTGATAGAAATGAAGCCAACTGATCAGAATCATTTGACGATTTGGCGTTCCGCAATTAGGCTGCGGATACACTCTTCAACCCGTTTGTATTGATATACCCTTTCCGTAACACCCTGTATATTAGTATTACTCTATTAAGTATTCTGTGGTATTAGTAATTAGTATGGATGTTGTGACAGTCAACAACTAATAAACCCAGCACCCGTTTATAACCAGAGACAACTTGAAGTTTCCTCTGTTTTGTAACAACAATATCTAACCACTCTGACTAATTGCTCACTCTAAATAATAGATTAATGATTTCTCTTAAAAGACATTTTGTCTTTCGAAGAAACAGGTTGAATGATCAAATATTAATAGACTCACAAAGACGAAAAGGAAACTTCGTTTGTAGGTACTTAGTTAACTGAAAAGACACTGAATAATGTTTTCGAAATGCTGTATTTGCTGTGATGATAATGAATGAGCGTCTGCTATAACAATATAATATGAACTTACAATAATATTCTATTAATATCGTAAGGTTACTGAGTCAATTCAGATAACTGTGAATGTGGGGCGTCCCTAGATTTCTAATGGCTGAATAATCTGGGAAAACCCAACGGAATTAATTAATTTTACTTACATACACTTTACATAATGTATGTAAAATATATATAATGTTTTAAGATGTTTGAATACATTGGCACATTAAATGTATTTATGGAACACAACTTTATTACATTTATCAGATTAAGGAAAATGCTATTCACGAACTACTCGCTTGCGTGATGTATACTTAGGGAATTACTGAATGAATGAATTAAGTTGGGTAAATACTGCCGACTTACCATGTGTTAGAGAAAAACCAAGGAAAAAATAAATATGCAATTTCTCGGGAGCTGAATTCCCCAGATTTCAACAGACCTTTATTGAAAAATTCCGTTCGTAGTTACTGACATGGGGAATGTGAACGAACCTAGTGCTGATATTGGCCAGATTTCAACGATCGATAATGGAGACTATGTAACTGCGAACTGCGATGATGGCTCGCGTCAATTCGCGTAGTTTCGTGTCACGTGTCATCGTGTGTTTATGTTGGTAACTGGTTATTGATTGCGGAACTATGGTATTGGGTAGAACATCCCGTTTCAATGCATCTTTAAGTTTGGACGGGATGCGGAAGCAAATTGAAGTGGTTCCGTAATGCAATTACTTATCCGACAGAATACAGGCCATTTTAAAAGGATTGAGACATTTAAATTTGTTTGCATGTCAGGCTTAAGAAGAAAAAACTTTTTTTCCCTCTTGTTTTACTTTCTTTATTTTTTTTCTTTTCATCTCTTCACCATCCTTGGTTGACTAGTAGATAATGCCTAAGGCATTAAGTCCGCTTTTGTACCTTTTTTGTGTACGAAATTACTGTTATTGGGTTTTGAAACGAGGTTGGGCAATGAGAATTTGATAGTGCATCAGGTCGGATGCTTATCTCGTCCAATTCTCGAGCTAAGACTGGACACTACAAACCCAACAAGTTTATTTATAACGAAATATTTCGAGAAAGAAATATCTGTACAGTTTTTTTTTATAAGTAGGTACTTTGTTTCCAACATTTATATAAAAATAAAAATTGTTTCCCCCATGAGAGGTGGCCTGCGGGCGGCGGACTGGGGGCGTCCGTCGTCCGGCCAGACAGGCCCGAGCTGGCGCTGCAGTGCTCCACGCGCGCCACTCAAGCAAGAGTGGGTGCGGCCATTATAGGAATGGGCGCACGGGGAGGTGGGACCCGCTGAGGAACAGCGGGTCGAGGCCTGCCGGGTGTCATGAATCCGGCATGCCCCTCTGTCACCCCCACGATGGAGGAAGTCTATGAGGATTTCCACCGCGCACCAAAAAAAATAAAAAAAGGTACTTTGTTTTCGGTTTCTTACTAAACTTCAACTATATCCGACGACCCTGATTACTTATCTCTTTTGGTGACTGTACACAGGTAGCTATACTATGTGGTTTTTTGCTATACAAATTATCAGGATGTATAGGTATATTATCTTCTGCACCATATTATATTAAGCCGCACGGGTCGATCGACCAAGTTAAGCTGCGCTTGCCGCGGTTGGTCCGTGGATGGGTGACCATCTTTACATACCAAGACCCCTCCGTGCCTCGGAAATCACGTTAAGCCGTTGGTCCCGGCTGTCATTCGTGGATCTTTGACAGTCGTTACGGGTCGTCAGAAGCCCGAAAGTCTGACAATCGGTCTTACCAGGGGGTATCGTATTATCCAGTAACTGGGTTGTGGAGGTCAGATAGGTAGTCGCTCCACGCAAAATACTGGTATTCAGCTGCATCCGGTTAGGCTAGAAGTTGACCCCAACATAGTTGGGAAAAGGCTATGCAGATGAGATGACTTAAAAGTACCTACTATTTTTAACCTTTTGTCGACTGGTCGAGAGGTACGAAGGAAAAAAATTAACAAAAACTCGAATCCATTAGAAAGGAAACAAGTTCAGATTTTTCTTTTGCTCTGGGAAAACCTTATTAAAAGGAAAAAGCCTTTCTGATACCAAGAAAGGCTTTATCCCTTTAACAAGGTTAACCTCTATCGTAGAAAGAATAAAAGGTAAAAGAAATAAATTATTCATGTCTAGATGTGCCCTTGTGATGTGAAAATGTTTTGATATTCGAGTGTTGTAGAGTTGACCGGTTCATATTGTGTGTCATAAAGTAAATTTTTGATGACAGAAAGTGCATTGTGAGATTATTGTTTTCAATTTTACAATAGGTATATAAGTACATACTTAGCATAATATTGATTTGTGACTACCTTTGTACAGAAACTATTTACCAGGAAATTATAACATTAATTTTAGCAATTTGTGTTTTGTTGACCTTACGCGATTTGTTTTGGAGCCGCTGGGAACAGTTTTAATATTTTATTATATTAACTAATAAAATTATGGAGCTCTTGGGAATCAATGTATGGAAAGAAAAATTTTGGAGAAGAATAGATTTGGAGCTCCTGGGAACAAGCCTGACGTTCATCAAGATCTATAGGTACTAATAAATCAAGTGAAGTGTTTGTTTGTTTCAACGCGCGAATCTCTAGAACTCCCAGTCGGATTAAAAAAAATCTTTTTGCATTTGATAGCCAAATCCTTGAGGAAGGCTATAATGCTATTTGAGGAGCGTCGGAACAAAAACCGATATGTCTTAATTAAGACATTATTTATTTTTAATTTTTTTCTGTTACAAAATGTTTAATTATACACCCTTCAGGAAAGAAATCAATTAAAAAACAGTTACATCCATCTTAAAAAAAATATCAAAATACTGTGATCAAATCAAAACCCGACAAATATTTTTTTTTAATTCAACAGGTTCTTGTTGTTGTTTTGACCTACAACAAGTTCAGCCCCTCCCTGAAACTCCTATACAGGATGCATTTTACTTGAGGCAGATCTCATATTATAATCTATGTATGGTGGGAATGAATTCTAAATGCCCCAAATTTTATCAATGGACAGAAATACAAGGTGGTAAGGGTTCTACGGAAGTGGGTTCAGCCCTTTTACACTACTTGGATTCTCTAGACTTGGAAGGAAAACAAGTATTGAGGTTGTTTTGTGATGGATGTGGGGGGCAAAACAAAAACTCCCACATCATCCAGGCTTTAATGTTTTGGCTAGTGAACAAGGCTCCTAAATATATAGAGGAAATTAACATAACATAACCAGTAAGAGGGCATAGTTTTTTACCTGCTGACAGGGTATTAGGCAGAGTCGAAAAACAGATAAAAACTATACCTGTCATTACAAAGAAAGAAGACTACGTGGAAATTTATAAAAACCATGGAACAGTATTGATACTAGGACTGCATTGGGAGCGACTGGATATTAAGAGTTTAGAAAAATTCTACAAGAAAATTGACAGAATAAGAGATTTGAAAAGAATTAAGGTGAAAATGTATGAAGTACGACAGGGCAGGAATAGGAAAAAAAAAAATATTTATCAGCTAGAGACTTACCAGAACTTCATCAATGAAAGTGAGAAAGAAAGGAAACCATTTTGTATCCTGAAACGTGGAAAAAGTCATCCCCGAACTATGCAAATAGTGACAGAAAAACCAAAACTATTAAAAAAGAAACAAGATGTGAGAAATTTACTATCAAAACAGTTTGGAGATGGCTGGGAGAACAACAGAGAATTACTATGGTATAAACAAGTCCTAAACGATGAAATTTTGATGAAGATGAGGAGGATAGTGATGACGAAATTCCAGTTTGTGAAGATGAGCATTGCGATTGCCTAGAACCCGAAATTTTGTGTGCCACTTAATTTTAAGTTTTTTAATTATTCAGATTTTGCATTGAAATAAAAAGTATAATATTCATCTAAAAGCAATTTTATTTACCAATTTACTTACTGTACAAAATAAATCAATATAATTCGCACATGGATCCAAATACTGTCATAACTTAAAATTGTAAGTTGCGAGTTAACGTCATTTGAGAGTTTAGAAAATTAGCATGTAAATACATACTAAATTTAAGAAATAAGATACAAAACTATAATTTGGTTTTACCAAAATCCGATAAATCCGTTTTGATCATATCAGATACCGACATATCCATTTTGGTTTCATCAAAAACCGATATATCCAAATGATCGCGTCAAAAACCGATATATCCAAACTTGTCCGCCAAGTATCTCGCTAAATTAAGTATCTACCCTCCGTCAAGTTTGACACATCAATCGATGTCACTTTAACTGCAAATTGACATGCTATAATTTTCCACTTTTGTAACATTAAAAAACTTACAAGCTTTTTTTTAATTTGTTAAAAATATGGTAAATTGGATATATCGGTTTTCGTTCCGACGCTCCTCATTTAAGATCACGCTTGGACTCTTAGGAGCCGAGCAAAAAGGAAAAAGGTAATAAATAACGCTAAGCGAAAACGAAGTAGGTAATAGAGCGGGCAAGCGATGCGATGCGATGGGGTGGGTCGCGGGAGATAGAAATTTTACGCGGACAAAGTCGCAGGCAAAAGCTAGTTTGTAATATAGCCGTAAAAACATGAGCAACAAGTTACTTTGTAAGTATACCTAGGAATGTGTGCCAGCACCTGTGCTGGCACACATTGTTGTAGTCCTGACTACAACAGTAAAACTTACAATAAAAAAGGATTTCCAAGCAAAATGTTTCATGATGCCGCGATTCCGAAGCATTTCCCGTCGATAAATCCTGGTATGTAGACGTATTTATTTCATACTTTAACTCGAAAATAACGCTGAAATGATCCAACATTCCTATCATACAAGAACATTAGCCGTACGTCTTTATACAATGAATAATGCACGTTTTGTTACCAAAGTGTGACTAATGAGGGAGACGAGCATCCACTGGAACCAAGGATTTAAGCGCCGACGGATAAACGGTCCCCAACGCTTCGTCGGAAGTACGAAACTAAGTAGTTAGCCGGTTGAGTGAATTACCACTTTTTCTTACCATCAGTGTTCCGAGTAGAACGGTAATGAAGGGTCTAATTACCAGCAGTTCGCAGTAAGACTGGCGGCCTCTCTGAGGTACGACTCGTAATTACTGCCCGTTCGAATGTGCCGCGTTTCGGGGAATCAGCGCCGCTTGTAATACACGCTAAAATTGCAATTACAAAGTAGTGACACTCAACTATTTGCGGAAAATGGAATAATTAAGTATTTAACTGAAGACCGTGAACATTCCAATGGCGCTGTGGAAATGGATTTTTTTGTAGTGATAGATGATCTTATTTCTGTAAGTAGGTTTGTACAAACACATTTACACATCAATCATATTTTTAAATAAAATAAAACTAAATGAGGTCGGCGTTTCCTATCTGACTACTCTGAGAAGAAAGGCCGAAGCAAACTCAAAGGTCTTTTTTTTTTGTGGATGGGAACTCATCAAATGACCTCTCCCGCTCTGGGTGGAGCGGAAAGGAGTGTCAGACTCTTACTGACTAAAACCCACCCTTGTTAAAAAAAAGGAAAGGACAGGAAAGGAAAAGAAGGAAAAGGAAGGGAAGGAAAGGGTAACCGCTACCCGGAACATAAAGATGTTCCGGGTAGCGGTAACCCTTTCAGATAATCCCGCACCCCCGGCAGGCTTCGGCCCTAACAGGCCCCTTCCTTTATGCTGACATCTCTTTGAGGCGCGCGTGGAACACATACGCGCCGTCCGGCACGGGCCTGGTCCTGATTGGACGGTGAGCTACCCATTACTCTCCGTCCGCAGGCCTGTGCCTACGGTGGCCGGGAGTCGTCACGCAGCTCCTGACGCCCGGAGCGTCTCCCGCGGCGTCTGGGACGTGAGGCTCCCTCCCTCAGCCATCTCGCCACCTCCTTCGCTAGCATGACTGCTTCGCAGAAGGAGGTGACAGCTTCCCATTCCCTCTCACCCCGGATCATGGCTTGAACCAGGGCCGGACGCGAGAGGTCGCCGCCGCTGCCGATCGCCTCTACGAGGTCTCAGAGGTCTGGCTTTTAAAGTACAGGCATATTCTTAGTCAGATTGCATAAAGACCATGTAGACTGGTGTCTAAGATGGTTTTTTGAGGAAAGGACCATGGTTATAATGGATCTGTTTATCAGTAATCATGCAGCTCAACTGCACTAGTGACTTGTGCCAAGTGAGTCAATATTTTTTCCATACAAATTCGGGAGAGTATTTACTCCACTGTTTGACATTATGCATCCAAAGTTAAACATGATATCGTTTTGTCTTAGTATTAATTTTGTCTGTACGGAAACAGAATAGTAAAATAAAAAGCCATTATTAAGGTATGAGCCAACAAAGATTCGTTTTTCTTGCTATTTTTAACGTAACTTTGGGTGTAAATAAGTAATAAAATACCCGTAAAATCTTGAAAACAAAGTCGGTACTGACAAAGCTCAGCTATCGAAGAGTTCAATAAACTTTATTTGTATCTAATTGATTTATGTAGTAGTTTTTTTTAATAAAATTCGATTTACCAAAGCACTTTTCGAATTTTTTTACGCGCCTTTCCGTTTGGAACGGTGTTTCTGTGCGTGAGAACTAGACGTTGTGCGTGTAGACTAGCGTCTACTACTCATCACTACTACCATCACCACCACCCACCACCACCGCCACCATCACTGCTATCACTGTCGGACACAAAGCCAGGTGAGGCCGTGCTTTTTGGCCATGACCACCAGTGAGTTCGAGCTCTCGACTAGTTCCACCTTATGGAGCTCAACGAGTCGACGAACAATACCAAAGAACGGACATTTGAGTAGGTCGCATAAATTATGCAAACTGCCAGAATAAACTAACTGAGAAAAAAAGTAGTGATAGTTACGAGTATGCTGGTACATATTGTGGTTTTACAAGTTGGGATCTCCGATGTCTATGTATTGTCTTACGTAAAATGTTTTTCTCGGGAAATACGTTATCAGCTTAGTAACGTATCGAGATAGCACTTAGCTCCGATTCGCGGTTTGAGTAGATAATGATGTCTGACCGGTTTTCTTTCGTGTCGACGAAATCCCCACTACGTCACCTTCTCTAGTATTTATTTGCTAAGTCAGGATTGGAAATAAACCTCTAACACAGCATTTAATGGTTATACAGAATGATATTAGAAAGGTGGAATTGGTCCCTGGTCCCAGTTTCGAAGTGGACGAGCTGCCCCCTAACCCGATTGGAAGATGTGTGCAAAGCTTTAAGGCGAAATACAGAAAATTTAGAACCATTTAAGCCATGGTTGTCTTGGACGAAGTCTTACCAATTTTTTTTTTCAACCAAATTTTTATGTTTTTTTTGGCTAATGACACAGAGGCCTAAAACACGTTGTACTAGATTGCTTACACATACTTACTTCAATTAAATAAAATGAAAATGAATTAATTTATCATGTTTACTTACAATTTTGGGAATTTTCGAAAAAAACAAAAATTAGGTAAAAATAATTAGTAGGACTTCGTCTAAGACAACAATGGCTTAAATGGTTCTAAATTGATTGATTGATTGATTGTCTGTACTATCTTCGCCTTAAAGTTTTGCACTCATCTTCCAATTACCCTGTTTACTCACACCGACACGACCGGAGAGATCAGGCGCAGGACCAACGCCTTAACGTGCTTTCGGAGGCCCCGGGTATCACACCGCCAACTTCCAAACTCCGGGCTGTTACCAGCAAATTCCTAATGGGAAAACTCAATAACACTTTGCCCGACCCGGGAATCGAACCCAGGACCCCACACTCAGCAGTCGCGCTTGCGACGACGAGACCAAACGGGGCAGTCAAAATATAATGAGGTAAAATGAGGCTACTTTGCTCCGTGAAGTTAAATATGCACCAAATCTCTAATTTCGATCAAATCTCTAAAACTCCAAGGAAATTGAAATATTTTTGAACGCATCCGATAATAATAAAATATAAATAGAAAAGTTCCTTTAATTTGTTCAAACCATATCAATAAGACGAGAAACAATAAAGTTGCTTCCTTATCATTATTTTTAACAGCTGAGGCTGTTAACTTTGCCACTGTTTCAAAAATGTGCCTGTTTTAGTACAAGTTAAATGTAGGAGCAATGTTTCGGAAAGGGTGGGTAACATTGCTCCATTATTAAAATTAAAAAAAATGAATGAAAATCAAAGTAAACAACTATTTTTGTCATTGAAATATTAGAGCCAGAATGTTATATAAGTTTTGGAAATATTGTCAAAAGCCATAACAAAGAAGCATTTTACGTCAGTCACACTTTTCAAAATTTGGAGCAAAAAGCGGGGCAAAGTAGCCTCATTTTACGGTACCTATTTCTACGCTAAAGGCAACGTTAAGTACCTATATAGTTTGTAAAAATGAAGCCGAAGTCGTATATTCATCGACATTACGCTTCATTTTTTGTACTGGACCATACCTGGGAACCACCTGCTGGTTATGGAGATTCTCGAAAGCATAAATATAGAATCTATATGCTTTAGATTTTCATATAAAGGAAAAATCACATCTTTTACCTCTAATCCTTCTTTACAGTACCCCTTTTGTATTCGAAATACCCTTTATTCCGAACCTACTATTTATTTTGCGTATTAGCGAACGGTTCGCCAGCTGCTTTGAAAGAGGACTATCTAAAGAAGAAAAGCCTTTGTCATCTCCCCTTTGTAACGTCTGCTAGAATAGCTTTATTTTATTTTGTACCTAGATATAGAAATTAAATTAAACCGATGCTATCTAAATAAAAGATTATATTCAATTGGTAGTAGTACAGTAACAGGAAGAGCGGAAGTATTTGTGAAGAGAGCCCGTATTTCTGTGTGATCAAAAGAAAACCAATATGAACCAGTCGCGTCAGAATGGTAAAGTAGGTATTCGATTGAAATAAATATTTCGTCAATAGTATTTTCAAAAATGGATTAGTGAAATCCTTGATATGGTATATAATCAAATCAAAAGTAATTTATTCAAACTAGGCAGAGATTCAGCGCGAAATTACATAAGACAGTCCCCCAAAACGACCGCCCTTCACTACTTCCTAGTGAGCCTGAAAGAAGAAGTGGCGCAACAAACTCCCCAGAAGACATTCTCATATCCCAAGAGATGTAAATTCAGAATTCCAATGTTTGGATGTCGCAGACTTGATCGCCGTGGTCGTTCCTCCTGCCTTGATGTCTTCCGCATAAAAAAATGACAACCGTATGGCAGCGAGTCTGGTCTCTCTTTTTCTCCCAACATAGTTTGCTGTAGGGCATCAACCGATTAACGTTAGTGTGGTGTTCTTGAGTGGAAATCGCGAATCGGGAAACGTAAGGTAGGACACCCTCATGCTAGGTGGAGCGACGATCTTCGCAGGATGGCTGGTAGCAGCTGGATGAGAGTAGCCGAGAATCGAGTTGAATGTCGTGCAATAGGAGAGGCCTTTATGCAGCAGTGGACTGCTGTAGGCTGCTGACGATGCAGGTAGGACATAAGTTAGCCGATATGGCAAATTTTCAAATGGCATCTTGGTAACAAAGTTATACACAAGTACCAAATCACCAGTCGAGGGTGCGGCGAATGTATAAGTATCTCGCGAGCCCCCGACTTATGGTAGTAGAAGAAACTTCAATAGGGTTTTAGTACCGACTAAAGAAAAAAAAAAGTAAACAGGAGAAAGGAGGGATATGTCGGAGTCCTACCGAAGATTCCGACATAGGTAACCCCTCTTTCTCCCCAGACGGAGGATATGTCCAAGGAAAAAAAAAAAGTACCTCGGTATTCTATAACTACTGTCCTTTGTTATGTAAGCCATATTGTGTGTAAAATACAGTCATGTCCTTTTTATGGTGTAAGCAGAAACACCTTGATTCGAGGGACAATAATTGTCGTTTGGCGAACGTTTGGCATGATTCCATATTGAACGGACAATGCTAAAGTTCTAAGAAATATTGCCCGTATGGTATTACGTTGGAATTTTATTGTCATTTGGCACTCGAGACTATTTACTCAATATTTAGTTGTACCAGGTATTAGAATATACTTACATACATGACTGTTGGTATGAAAATTCCTGGAAAATTGTACTGAAATTTATCAGAGCTGAACCGACAGACGTCTGGTCAAAATGTCAATAGTTCATACAAAAATCCCAAGGGAAAAGGCCGTTTAATTTTCTCCGGATTCGAAAATCATGATGCCTAAGTAGGCGTTATACATTTTGCCTTAGACATTATACATATCGGCGACCGTATGCAAACGGACGGCGCCGTATGTATAATGACGAATTCTACAATCTGCCTTCGATATTAATAGATTAGGACGTCGACACCTCCTACGACGTCCTGTCGACGTCAACGTGTAGGACGTTGACGTCTTTCTTTCTATAATAAGGCAAAACAAGCTGATGGCTCATCAATGGGTGTCGCCTATACAACTAATGGGATAGAAAATAGCATTGGATATAATTTCATCCCCTATTGTTCCTGTCACTCTCATCTGCCACACATGATCCGCAAATAAACGGCCCGTGAAACAGCACTTACCTCGATAAAATTTTCCTTTCATCTAGAACCATACACGTGGATTGTATAATAACATTCATCGGGGTAATGGCTAATGGCGTAACACACTAAAAGTAGGAATGGCTTTCATTTTGACAGTTCAACAACATTCTTTGAATTATTTACGTTGTTGAGCAGACTTTTTCGATTTCGAACATAAGAAGCAGGTTGCCTGGAAGAGATCGCAGAAAGCGATAAGGCCGCCCATTGTATATTTTTAGTGTTCGATAAATTTTTCTTTGTTATGTATTTTTGTGGTGTAAAATTAAGTAAAACTAAATAAATAAATAAGCAATGGTTAATATTGCTAACCATTGCTTATTTATTTATTTAGTTTTACTTAATTTTCACTTCAAAATATATGTTACGTGTGTGTTACGCAATTAAGAGTACTGGAATGTGTATTACTTAAAATGATTCTTTTTTTTGTATTTTGATCTTCTAGTTTTTGTATAGCCATCCATGGTCTTTACATCGTAAGTAGGTACCTATTTTGGATATTTTGAGCGAATCTTTTTCCTCAATTATAATAAAACGTTAACATTTTTACTGGATACTTAGGGACCACTTTTTTATTAATGAACAAATTTTTGAATTTCCTCCTAATGTTTGTGGAATACACAAAAGTCGTTATTGTTTTAAAATCTTATTTAAATAACAGTTATGTAAATTTCAGTTGTTGAGCAGTGGCAGCCTAGTGGTAACGGCCCGACTTACGAGTTGTGGGTCGTAGGTTCGAACCCAGATAGGCGTAACTTTGCTTACTGTGTGTAAATTATTTCATCGCCACTGCAGTCAAAACTGTGAAGGAAACTATCGTGAGGACACCGGCATGTCCTAGAACTAAAAATTCGAAGACATGTGACATCTACCAACCCGAACGATGTTTTCCTTCACCGTTTTGAGAGCAGTGGTAATGGTGATGAAATTATTTACTCAAAGTAAAGCGCCTGCCTGGGTTCGAACCCGCGACCTACAACTCGTAAGCTGGGGCTGACCTCTGAGCTACCACTGCTGCACTGCCCAGCCAATCCAATACACTGTGACTTTTGAAAACCACATGTGAGAATTTTGACGATATACAGTTTTTCAGCATGTTTAAACCTTAATTCGAACGTAGTACAGTGTTTTTTAGCTTGCCATATCTTGCAAGATATACACTGAAATGAAAAAAATTTTGGTCAGGGGTACTAAACAGACGTAGAGAAACTGATTGGGCTTTGTTGAGCTAAAACACAGTAAGTTGAGACTGAGTTACAGTCTTTTGGATTCGCACGGCAGATCAGCTGCTCTTTATCACTAGGTAGGGCGCTGAGAAGTTGTGTGAGTAGTTGCGTAATACACATAAAAAGACGATCGATCACATTTTCTTTTGTTTTGAGAGTTCAGCCACGTTCCTTGCGTAATTTACGTTGTTGAGTTACCCTTATAAAAACATCAAAGAAAGTGGTATCTAATATTGTTGTTCCCCGGTTTTCCTTCACAAAATACGGGTTAGAGACACATCGCTCCGCGAATGTGGGTTGGATGAAGGTACTTTGGAGCACATCTTTTTTGTCTGCTCCAATATTAACACAGAACCCGGCTTGTATAGCCATCTCCCTAAATTAAAGTTCCCTGTCCCTATTAAATTTCTATCCCTACTAATAAATTCTTCCCGAAAGCTCTTCAAGACTTTGATGTTTTTTCATTATCCACGTCAACGACATCAAATTATGCAACCCGATTAATTTGAATAAATATATCAATTTACTTCACAATTAATTTCCCAGAACCTGACGTGGTATCTTATGTCAAAATAACGAGATTTTCCTTAAATTTTATTTATCTACGTAGGTAGGTTCCTTTTAAAATCTTTTTCTAAGACATGCCTACTTTTTTTGGGACCTCATTACCTTCAAGAAAATTCTAAGAAAACATGATTGCTTTTGGAACTTTACGAGAAATATACTGAAGACATCTTGTAGTTATCTCGTTGTTTAAATGAATATAAAAGACTAGGTTCTGCCCGCGACTTCATTCGCGTGATTTTTCTTGTTTTTACATGGCTGCCCAAAAAGGAGTGTAATGTATTAAGGGTTGACCGTTGATGTGTTTGTATGTATGTATGTGAGTTTCTTTATTCCACCATAACTTTTAAATGCCTGAACATATTTGGATGTATGGGGTATCGTTAGAATCCTTACATCATCCCTAGTGACACTGGCTTTATTGTTTTTGAAAAAAATCAATATGGCGGCAGTATGGCTCCATTTTGAAAAGTGGAAAAAAAAATTCTTCTTCAATTATTACAATATGGGTATAAAATTGAAGGCCTTGATGAGCACATTCCAAATATATATAATTTATGGGCACCAGTTTTACTTAGGTACGGTGTACGTGCAAAACAACCATTTCATCTTTGGCTGTGCAAACGATTTAATCAGACTTTAGTAAGACTGAGAATGTCTAAATGAGTGAATGGTTTCGTAAATGATTGAGTTTTAGAATTCTCTCAAACTCAAAGCATTTTTCAATTAAACCAATTAAGTACAGGCACTTTTGAATTGTCAAGGGGTCGGTCAGTCAGAAAGATGAAGCTAGTTGCCCATTCCAAAGCGTAGGTACCTATGGAGAAGAACGGGCAAGAAACTCCATGGACACTCTTTTACATCAACATAATATGGTTACAAAGTCTTGGTTACATCATTCATGTTAAAAATTATACATGTGAGAACGATGCAGAACGTTAAAAGCGTCCATAATGAAAAGATGAGAAAAAACAACAATTCAAATAATAAATTAAAATAAAATAAGCCATGGCAGAGATGACCAGTCCCTACTGACGGCGCCCGTTCACGAACATGACGCATGTATTAGCATTATTCAGCTCAACCATTTTGAAGGGAGCTAAATGATCCAACATCACACCGTCACACGAGTAACATACTTAGGTTAGTAAAAAAAAAAAAAACAAACATGTTGGTTAAGATTAACGCAACACCATTTATTGCATCATAGAATTCATAAATGCGTGCTCGCGCATCTGTGTCAATCAATAAAGCTTGTCACTAAAATGTATAAAATAAAAATAAATAGTTAAAAAAAAATAAAAACACGACTGCCCTGCTAAAAAACGAACTAAAAAGTAAAAAACAAGTTGTATTCCCTGACTAAACAGACAAATGAAATTGTCTTAGATTAAAAAGTGTTCCACAGAATGGTCCCCCGACTGCATAATTGACAATTTTATTTATCTGTTTAGTCAGGGAATACAATTTGTTTTTTACTTTTTAGTTCGTTTTTTGGCAGGGCAGTCGTGTTTTTTTTAAATTTATTTTTAATTTTTTTTTACATATTGATGCACCCGCTATAGGTCGTTTTCGCTTAGCGTTTTTTCCGCCTTTTTTTCCTCTGCTCGGCTCCTAGCATGATCTCAATAAATCCTACCGATAGCCTATAAGTAAACTTCTTTAAGAATTGGGCTATCAAATGCAAAAATAATTTTTCAAATCCGAATCTCGTTCCAGAGATTAACGCGTTCAAACAAATTCTTCAGCTTTGTTATATTAATATACTAGCTTCTGTCCGCAACTTCGTCCGAGGGAAATTTCTTGTTCCCCCGTCGCATCGCATCGCCCTGTCCGCGCTATTATTTCGTTTTCTCTTAGCGTTCTTTCTAACTTTCGTTAATTTTGCTCGGCCCCTAGGGTGATGATTAATAAATAGCCTGTCTCAAGTATTGGGCTATAAAAAGGCTAAAATATTTTTTTTAATTCGACTGGTAGTTCCATGGATTAGTGCGTTCAAACAAACAAACAAATTCTTCAGCTTTGTTAATAACTAGCAGCGCCCCGCGGTTTCACCCGCGTAAGTTTCGATCCCGTGGAAATATCGGGATATAAACTATTCTATGTCCTTTCCCGGGACTCAAACTATGTCTATATCAAATTTCATCGAAATCGGTTCAACGGTTTAGGCGTGAAAAGGTAACATACAGACAGACAGAGTTACTTTCGAATTTATAATATTAGGATGGATATAGATAGATAGATAAACATGTCTTTTGTACCAAAAATGTATAGGTAGATGATAGATCTGTAGGTTTATTGGATTTCTTTTTAAGTCTTTTATGTATGTATTCCAATACTTACTTATAGCGTGACGTGTGTCTCGACAAAGGAAGGTTTCTAAGCGTGGGTGACGTAAAAGCCTCTTTCCTATAAAAGAAAGAAAGGTTACCTCCTCAGGGATTTTGTCAATGAGATGAATAGATACCTAAATATCTGTCACCGTTTATATGTGTATGTACCATTGTAACGGTGCCCAAGACACAGGCTGTGCCTAGTTTGGGACCAACATTACCTCGATATTGTAATTTTGAAATATGAAATAAAAGATTTTACTTTTACTTTACTTTTAAATGTTTTGCGTATCATAAAAATGCGGTAAAAATTGCCAAGCCTCTGCATCTTTGCACAGGTAGCGATGAACTGTGACAGCTGACCTAACATAATATATTTTTTTATGTGTAAGTAATGTAAATATCATATACATAGGTTAAGCAATGCTTGCTGAGGCCGGTCCGTGGATGGGTGACCATCCATTTCATACCGAGGCCCCTCCGTGACTCGAAAAGCACGTTCTGGCTGTCATTCGTAGATCTTTGACAGTCGTTACGCTATGGTACCAAGTACAACCCAGTTACTGGGTTGTGGAGGACCGGTAAGAGTCGCTCCATGTAAAATACGGGTGTTCTGCTGCATCAGGTTAGACTGGAAGTCGCTCCCGACATAGCTGGGAAAAGGCTGGGCTGATGATAACCTTTTGCAAAATATGATTAAATACAAAACCTCTCTCCGAAAGGCCATCTATCTGAGATAGGACTTGAATAAAATTCGTTCAGCACCTTTTTAGGGTTCCGTAGTCAACAAGGAACCCTTATAGTTTTGCTGTCTGTCTATCCGTCCGTCCGTCCGTCCGCAGCTTAGCTCAGAGACTCTTAGTACTAGAAAGCTATAATTTTTCATGGATATACATTATCGCACCGGGTTTTGACTTCAATCAACTCAGCCTATCGCAGTCCACTGCTGGCCATAAACCTCTCCCCGGTTGCGCCATAACACCCTTTCCTCCGCCTTCCGCGTCCAGTCTGACCCTGCCATCTTTTTAAGGTCGTCGGACCATCTAGCTGTGAGGCGTCCCACACTACGCTTGCCGATAACCGGTTTCCACTCCAGGACTCGTCTATGGCCAGCCCACTTCAGCTTGCTTACCTACTCTGCAGTCAAAATCAAAAGTCATTTATTAAAATTAGGCTGAGAGTCGAACGAAAAAATTACATAAGACAGTCCCCCAAAACGCCCACCGTTCAGCACTTCCTAGTGCTTTCGCTGGGAAGAAGAAGTGGCGGAACGAACTCCCCAGCAGCACAACTGTCTGTTTAGTTAGGTAAATTGCTTCTTTCTTGTAGGTATGCAAACTAAACGTAGTAACAAGACAAAGAACATTAAATTAAATTATTTGCCAATGTTTTTGAAAACCTTAGCTAACTTTAACGCGCTGAAATCCATTCCAACGTCATTCGTTTTACCGTTAAGATCCTTAAATTACGAAGGTAGTCATCATGAGTAATCGACTGTGTCAGACTTAGTGATTTGACGTCATATGTTTGATTTGCATATTTTACCTACTAACAATACCTTTATATAACATCAAGATACGGTTGTTGCCTACGTCATTGCAACAAGAGGAGGAATAGACGGCGCGGCGTGCTTGCAAAATGACGACATCATTAGTATTCATTAGTAATACAATAAAAACTTATGATGTAAACACTAAAACAGTGGTGTAAGTAATATAAGTACCTATATCTTACATGTTATAAAATTGCTGAAAATCATTGAGATTGGAAGCTAGGTTTGAAACTCGTGCGGTTTCATTGACCGACCTTGGCTGCGGAACAATGCCCAAATATGTCACATTTATTCTAATTAACGTTATATTCATTCATTCCCACTCACTGGGCCAAAATAATGTAGGTAGGTAAGTGAGAAAAGGTACCTACACGCAAACCTAAAAAGGTGATTGTTGACCTTTTACTGAAAAGTTAGTATTTAATATTTGTATTTAGGGAAGGCTAGTCAAGATCTATGTTCAACAATGGAAGTTTATCAGCTGATACAATGATGATGATGATGATACATTGTGTCGCAGCCAACTGATTAAATTAGCCGTTTAGTTAACCGCCTGCCTTTGGAAGTAGTGTTCGCTCTCTCGGCTAGCACGCGGTTGATCACAGTTCTAACCTTTCTTTTTGTTTCCGGGGTGGAAAATGGTTTTTAGTCATTAAGTCAGACTCTTACGACTAAAAACCACCCGGTGTTCCATCTCACACCTACGCCGGGGGACGACGTACGATCCTTCCTCAATCCCCGACTGGTGCCGGGCCCGCCACTGCGGGCCTCCTCTGGTCAGGGTGGGGACTTAGGTGGTTGACTCCCCCCGCGACATCTAAGAGGGGCGCGCGTGGAACACTACGCGCCGCCACCTCGGGTCCTGGTGTGTGGGGGGCGATGGACGTCCCCTCGCCCCTGAAGCCGTTTAGGGGGGCTGGAAGAGGCCGTTGTCCGCCCTCCACCGACGCCCGTTGCGCCTGCTGCGGGCCGGGTGAGTGGACGAGATCTCTCTCTGTCTTTCCGCAGCCTCCTTCTGCGAGATGACTGTTTCGCAGAAGGAAATCACCGCGTCCCAGGACTCCTCGCTGCCGACCGTTGACTCGACTACGGCCGGCAGCGACAGGTCACACTGCCTACTTCTGAAATGAGGGCACGGCGCGCACAGTTCTAACCTAACCTAACCCGTTTGGTTGGGGTGCCCTGGCTTAGTTACTGCGACCAATTCGGCTCACGCGTGATTTGTTACAGTTAACCTAAACTATAATTGAATATTATTCAGTCCGTTAGTTGAACGGCCGTCGTTGCTACGCGGTTAACTAAACGGCTAAATAAACCATTTGGCTGCGACACATACACAGCTTGAACTAAAACGAAAGACGCAATAAAACAGAGAAAATATATAATCATCGCAATACATAATGCGTAACCAATCGATAACATATTTAAATTCATCTGCATAATCTTGAGATATTATTATTTCTTGGAACGAAGACGAACGAAATAACATATATCAGTATCTCGTGACGTCATTGAGTACATAATGAATATATCCGTTTTTATGTCCAAATTGGACGTCTAATCGAAACTCGTCCATTAACATAATTTTATTGTTTCTGAGAATTGTCAATATATTGGTATGATACTTGGTATTACTGCTATATATGTACAAGTACATATATACTACGTTTATATCTTATCATAATAGCTATTCTTGGAATGGTCCATAATCTTGTTCTCTTTATTGACTGTGATAATGAATTCCGAGGAACGCCAAATCTCTATTTTATGATTGTTGATTACATTTTTAATTAAGTTAAAATAATCTGTAAACTATTTTAATTGCTGTTGTGGTAAGATTTTTTTTCGATTACAATTTATTATTTCCATCTGAGCTGAGATGGCGGGATGAGCTGGACTCCTTTCATAAAGATTGGTCTTGGAGCTCTGGACATAAAAGTCCAAAAGTTCTCAGTAGGTAGTTCCTTCAAAGGAACTACGAGAAGGAACTAGTGAGCATAAACGGCGGATTCTGGATTTATGGGCGATTCTGCCTAACCCTGCAGGGACTACAGGCGTAATATTATGTTATACTAGCTGCGCCCCGCGGTTTCACCCGCGTAAATGTCGATCCCGTGGGAATATCGGGATAAAAAGTATCCTATGTCCTTTCCCGGGACTCAAGCTATCTCTGTACCAAATTTCACACAAATCGGTTCAGTAGTTTAGGCGTGAAGAAAAGACAGACAGACAGACAGAGTTACTTTCGCATTTATAATATTAGTTAGGATAGTTAGGATTAGTTAGGATTATGCTAAATATATTCACAAAATCAAAGTAAACGATAGAAAAAAACCTGTCCTAAAACATACGCGGAAAAGCTTTCAAACAAATTTAGAATTAGTTCATTTTCGCCAACAAACGCACAGACACACAAACTATCTTACATCTCTACACGGTCATCGGATTACTCTGCCTATTAACAAAAGATAACATCACTTTAGATTAGTCAGTGTGACGTCATCACATCAATCATTTAGTTTTCCTTACACCATCGTCATTCATCATATATTATCGTCATCGGTACCAGCGCGGTGATTGCGTAAAACAAACAAAATGGAAATCGATCGCAATGCCTTTAATTTTGACATTTCCTGCTGGGGAGGTGGTTGCGCCACTTCTTCTTCCATGCTAAAGCACTACAGAAGTGGTGAAGGGGACTGTCTTATGTCATTATGACGTTCAAAAAGTGCCGATTCTCAGCCTAGTTTGAATAAATCTCTTATTTTGGTTTTTAATAGTTGAGCCACGTTCATTGCGTTATTTAAGCTGTTGAGCTGACGAATTTTTCAAACCGATAAAGCAATAGATGTCAAAATGAAAGGCTTTGCGATCAATTGTCGTTTGATGTGTGTTATACAGTTACCCGGCAGGCTGCTATGACATCACAGGAATAATCCAATTATGCTTCGTAATCCAATCCTCATT
>CANNSA010000011.1:0-22887 GCA_947508005.1 Amphipoea lucens
AAAACACACCGAAAAACACTTTTCGGTTATTCACTTGCAAAAATTTCATTGTAAATTCCTTTAAAAAATTTTTTATTACAAAACCCTTCAGGTAGATTTACATTTTTATAATTTTAATTGATACTTACCTGCCTTACCTGTACTCCGGCGCGCGTTCCGCGTGTGTTCGAGTCCCGTTTGGTGGTGTTATTCCCGTTTTCTGCATACATTTTGGTCGTAAATTCAGTTTTTTTCAGGAAATTTCAAAAATTTTCTTCAGCGTAAATTCCAAAAACCTCATAGCTCGCTGGCCGGCGCCGAGACGCGTCTTTTGACACCTCGCACGTCCGCCTAGCTCAGATAAAAAGTCAAAAATTTGTTGTAGTGGGGATTTTCATACGAGTAAGTACATACACGAAATCCACCTTAGTGATAGAACAATTTCATCTAACCGCTATAACTTTGCATCCCGGTGACGCATTCTGAAGCTTTTTTTCAGCGTAGTAATTCGTTTTTAGGCTCCGTCTAACGTTCCCACTAGTTTAAATTGACAAAAACACCGAAAAACACTTTTCGGTTATTCACTTGCAAAAATTTCATTGTAAATTCCTTTAAAAAATTTTTTATTACAAAACCTTCAGGTAGATTTACATTTTTATAATTTTAATTGATACTTACCTGCCTTACCTGTACTCCGGCGCGCGTTCCGCGTGTTCGAGTCCCGTTTGGTGGTGTTATTCCCGTTTTCTGCATACATTTTGGTCGTAAATTCAGTTTTTTCAGGAAATTTCAAAAATTTTCTTCAGCGTAAATTCCAAAAACCTCATAGCTCGCTGGCCGGCGCCGAGACGCGTCTTTTGACACCTCGCACGTCCGCCTAGCTCAGATAAAAAGTCAAAAATTTGTTTGTAGTGGGGATTTTCATACGAGTAAGTACATACACGAAATCCACCTTAGTGATAGAACAATTTCATCTAACCGCTATAACTTTGCATCCCGGTGACGCATTCTGAAGCTTTTTTCAGCGTAGTAATTCGTTTTTAGGCTCCGTCTAACGTTCCCACTAGTTTAAATTGACAAAAACACCGAAAAACACTTTTCGGTTATTCACTTGCAAAAATTTCATTGTAAATTCCTTTAAAAAATTTTTTATTACAAAACCTTCAGGTAGATTTACATTTTTATAATTTTAATTGATACTTACCTGCCTTACCTGTACTCCGGCGCGCGTTCCGCGTGTTCGAGTCCCGTTTGGTGGTGTTATTCCCGTTTTCTGCATACATTTTGGTCGTAAATTCAGTTTTTTCAGGAAATTTCAAAAATTTTCTTCAGCGTAAATTCCAAAAACCTCATAGCTCGCTGGCCGGCGCCGAGACGCGTCTTTTGACACCTCGCACGTCCGCCTAGCTCAGATAAAAAGTCAAAAATTTGTTGTAGTGGGGATTTTCATACGAGTAAGTACATACACGAAATCCACCTTAGTGATAGAACAATTTCATCTAACCGCTATAACTTTGCATCCCGGTGACGCATTCTGAAGCTTTTTTCAGCGTAGTAATTCGTTTTTAGGCTCCGTCTAACGTTCCCACTAGTTTAAATTGACAAAAACACCGAAAAACACTTTTCGGTTATTCACTTGCAAAAATTTCATTGTAAATTCCTTTAAAAAATTTTTTATTACAAAACCTTCAGGTAGATTTACATTTTTATAATTTTAATTGATACTTACCTGCCTTACCTGTACTCCGGCGCGCGTTCCGCGTGTTCGAGTCCCGTTTGGTGGTGTTATTCCCGTTTTCTGCATACATTTTGGTCGTAAATTCAGTTTTTTCAGGAAATTTCAAAAATTTTCTTCAGCGTAAATTCCAAAAAACCTCATAGCTCGCTGGCCGGCGCCGAGACGCGTCTTTTGACACCTCGCACGTCCGCCTAGCTCAGATAAAAAGTCAAAAATTTGTTGTAGTGGGGATTTTCATACGAGTAAGTACATACACGAAATCCACCTTAGTGATAGAACAATTTCATCTAACCGCTATAACTTTGCATCCGGTGACGCATTCTGAAGCTTTTTTCAGCGTAGTAATTCGTTTTTAGGCTCCGTCTAACGTTCCCACTAGTTTAAATTGACAAAAACACCGAAAAACACTTTTCGGTTATTCACTTGCAAAAATTTCATTGTAAATTCCTTTAAAAAATTTTTTATTACAAAACCTTCAGGTAGATTTACATTTTTATAATTTTAATTGATACTTACCTGCCTTACCTGTACTCCGGCGCGCGTTCCGCGTGTTCGAGTCCCGTTTGGTGGTGTTATTCCCGTTTTCTGCATACATTTTGGTCGTAATTCAGTTTTTTCAGGAAATTTCAAAATTTTCTTCAGCGTAAATTCCAAAAACCTCATAGCTCGCTGGCCGGCGCCGGAGACGCGTCTTTTGACACCTCGCACGTCCGCCTAGCTCAGATAAAAAGTCCAAAAATTTGTTGTAGTGGGGATTTTCATACGAGTAAGTACATACACGAAATCCACCTTAGTGATAGAACAATTTCATCTAACCGCTATAACTTTGCATCCCGGTGACGCATTCTGAAGCTTTTTTCAGCGTAGTAATTCGTTTTAGGCTCCGTCTAACGTTCCCACTAGTTTAAATTGACAAAAACACCGAAAAACACTTTTCGGTTATTCACTTGCAAAAATTTCATTGTAAATTCCTTTAAAAATTTTTTATTACAAAACCTTCAGGTAGATTTACATTTTTATAATTTTAATTGATACTTACCTGCCTTACCTGTACTCCGGCGCGCGTTCCGCGTGTTCGAGTCCCGTTTGGTGGTGTTATTCCGTTTTCTGCATACATTTTGGTCGTAATTCAGTTTTTTCAGGAATTTCAAAAATTTTCTTCAGCGTAAATTCCAAAAACCTCATAGCTCGCTGGCCGGCGCCGAGACGCGTCTTTTGACACCTCGCACGTCCGCCTAGCTCAGATAAAAAGTCAAAAATTTGTTGTAGTGGGGATTTTCATACGAGTAAGTACATACACGAAATCCACCTTAGTGATAGAACAATTTCATCTAACCGCTATAACTTTGCATCCCGGTGACGCATTCTGAAGCTTTTTTCAGCGTAGTAATTCGTTTTTAGGCTCCGTCTAACGTTCCCCACTAGTTTAAATTGACAAAAACACCGAAAAACACTTTTCGGTTATTCACTTGCAAAAATTTCATTGTAAATTCCTTTAAAAAATTTTTTATTACAAAACCTTCAGGTAGATTTACATTTTTATAATTTTTAATTGATACTTACCTGCCTTACCTGTACTCCGGCGCGCGTTCCGCGTGTTCGAGTCCCGTTTGGTGGTGTTATTCCCGTTTTCTGCATACATTTTGGTCGTAAATTCAGTTTTTTCAGGAAATTTCAAAAATTTTCTTCAGCGTAAATTCCAAAAACCTCATAGCTCGCTGGCCGGCGCCGAGACGCGTCTTTTGACACCTCGCACGTCCGCCTAGCTCAGATAAAAAGTCAAAAATTTGTTGTAGTGGGGATTTTCATACGAGTAAGTACATACACGAAATCCACCTTAGTGATAGAACAATTTCATCTAACCGCTATAACTTTGCATCCCGGTGACGCATTCTGAAGCTTTTTTCAGCGTAGTAATTCGTTTTTAGGCTCCGTCTAACGTTCCCACTAGTTTAAATTGACAAAAACACCGAAAAACACTTTTCGGTTATTCACTTGCAAAAATTTCATTGTAAATTCCTTTAAAAAATTTTTTTATTACAAAACCTTCAGGTAGATTTACATTTTTATAATTTTAATTGATACTTACCTGCCTTACCTGTACTCCGGCGCGCGTTCCGCGTGTTCGAGTCCCGTTTGGTGGTGTTATTCCCGTTTTCTGCATACATTTTGGTCGTAAATTCAGTTTTTTCAGGAAATTTCAAAAATTTTCTTCAGCGTAAATTCCAAAAACCTCATAGCTCGCTGGCCGGCGCCGAGACGCGTCTTTTGACACCTCGCACGTCCGCCTAGCTCAGATAAAAAGTCAAAAATTTGTTGTAGTGGGGATTTTCATACGAGTAAGTACATACACGAAATCCACCTTAGTGATAGAACAATTTCATCTAACCGCTATAACTTTGCATCCCGGTGACGCATTCTGAAGCTTTTTTCAGCGTAGTAATTCGTTTTTAGGCTCCGTCTAACGTTCCCACTAGTTTAAATTGACAAAAACACCGAAAAACACTTTTCGGTTATTCACTTGCAAAAATTTCATTGTAAATTCCTTTAAAAAATTTTTTATTACAAAACCTTCAGGTAGATTTACATTTTTATAATTTTAATTGATACTTACCTGCCTTACCTGTACTCCGGCGCGCGTTCCGCGTGTTCGAGTCCCGTTTGGTGGTGTTATTCCCGTTTTCTGCATACATTTTGGTCGTAAATTCAGTTTTTTCAGGAAATTTCAAAAATTTTCTTCAGCGTAAATTCCAAAAACCTCATAGCTCGCTGGCCGGCGCCGAGACGCGTCTTTTGACACCTCGCACGTCCGCCTAGCTCAGATAAAAAGTCAAAAATTTGTTGTAGTGGGGATTTTCATACGAGTAAGTACATACACGAAATCCACCTTAGTGATAGAACAATTTCATCTAACCGCTATAACTTTGCATCCCGGTGACGCATTCTGAAGCTTTTTTCAGCGTAGTAATTCGTTTTTAGGCTCCGTCTAACGTTCCCACTAGTTTAAATTGACAAAAACACCGAAAAACACTTTTCGGTTATTCACTTGCAAAAATTTCATTGTAAATTCCTTTAAAAAATTTTTTATTACAAAACCTTCAGGTAGATTTACATTTTTATAATTTTAATTGATACTTACCTGCCTTACCTGTACTCCGGCGCGCGTTCCGCGTGTTCGAGTCCCGTTTGGTGGTGTTATTCCCGTTTTCTGCATACATTTTGGTCGTAAATTCAGTTTTTTCAGGAAATTTCAAAATTTTCTTCAGCGTAAATTCCAAAAACCTCATAGCTCGCTGGCCGGCGCCGAGACGCGTCTTTTGACACCTCGCACGTCCGCCTAGCTCAGATAAAAAGTCAAAAATTTGTGTGTAGTGGGGATTTTTTCATACGAGTAAGTACATACACGAAATCCACCTTAGTGATAGAACAATTTCATCTAACCGCTATAACTTTGCATCCCGGTGACGCATTCTGAAGCTTTTTTCAGCGTAGTAATTCGTTTTTAGGCTCCGTCTAACGTTCCCACTAGTTTAAATTGACAAAAACACCGAAAAACACTTTTCGGTTATTCACTTGCAAAAATTTCATTGTAAATTCCTTTAAAAAATTTTTTATTACAAAACCTTCAGGTAGATTTACATTTTTATAATTTTAATTGATACTTACCTGCCTTACCTGTACTCCGGCGCGCGTTCCGCGTGTTCGAGTCCCGTTTGGTGGTGTTATTCCCGTTTTCTGCATACATTTTGGTCGTAAATTCAGTTTTTTCAGGAAATTTCAAAAATTTTCTTCAGCGTAAATTCCAAAAACCTCATAGCTCGCTGGCCGGCGCCGAGACGCGTCTTTTGACACCTCGCACGTCCGCCTAGCTCAGATAAAAAGTCAAAAATTTGTTGTAGTGGGGATTTTCATACGAGTAAGTACATACACGAAATCCACCTTAGTGATAGAACAATTTCATCTAACCGCTATAACTTTGCATCCCGGTGACGCATTCTGAAGCTTTTTTCAGCGTAGTAATTCGTTTTTAGGCTCCGTCTAACGTTCCCACTAGTTTAAATTGACAAAAACACCGAAAAACACTTTTCGGTTATTCACTTGCAAAAATTTCATTGTAAATTCCTTTAAAAAATTTTTTATTACAAAACCTTCAGGTAGATTTACATTTTTATAATTTTAATTGATACTTACCTGCCTTACCTGTACTCCGGCGCGCGTTCCGCGTGTTCGAGTCCCGTTTGGTGGTGTTATTCCCGTTTTCTGCATACATTTTGGTCGTAAATTCAGTTTTTTCAGGAAATTTCAAAAATTTTCTTCAGCGTAAATTCCAAAAACCTCATAGCTCGCTGGCCGGCGCCGAGACGCGTCTTTTGACACCTCGCACGTCCGCCTAGCTCAGATAAAAAGTCAAAAATTTGTTGTAGTGGGGATTTTCATACGAGTAAGTACATACACGAAATCCACCTTAGTGATAGAACAATTTCATCTAACCGCTATAACTTTGCATCCCGGTGACGCATTCTGAAGCTTTTTTCAGCGTAGTAATTCGTTTTTAGGCTCCGTCTAACGTTCCCACTAGTTTAAATTGACAAAAACACCGAAAAACACTTTTCGGTTATTCACTTGCAAAAATTTCATTGTAAATTCCTTTAAAAAATTTTTTATTACAAAACCTTCAGGTAGATTTACATTTTTATAATTTTAATTGATACTTACCTGCCTTACCTGTACTCCGGCGCGCGTTCCGCGTGTTCGAGTCCCGTTTGGTGGTGTTATTCCCGTTTTCTGCATACATTTTGGTCGTAAATTCAGTTTTTTCAGGAAATTTCAAAAATTTTCTTCAGCGTAAATTCCAAAAACCTCATAGCTCGCTGGCCGGCGCCGAGACGCGTCTTTTGACACCTCGCACGTCCGCCTAGCTCAGATAAAAAGTCAAAAATTTGTTGTAGTGGGGATTTTCATACGAGTAAGTACATACACGAAATCCACCTTAGTGATAGAACAATTTCATCTAACCGCTATAACTTTGCATCCCGGTGACGCATTCTGAAGCTTTTTTCAGCGTAGTAATTCGTTTTTAGGCTCCGTCTAACGTTCCCACTAGTTTAAATTGACAAAAACACCGAAAAACACTTTTCGGTTATTCACTTGCAAAAATTTCATTGTAAATTCCTTTAAAAAATTTTTTATTACAAAACCTTCAGGTAGATTTACATTTTTATAATTTTAATTGATACTTACCTGCCTTACCTGTACTCCGGCGCGCGTTCCGCGTGTTCGAGTCCCGTTTGGTGGTGTTATTCCCGTTTTCTGCATACATTTTGGTCGTAAATTCAGTTTTTTCAGGAAATTTCAAAAATTTTCTTCAGCGTAAATTCCAAAAACCTCATAGCTCGCTGGCCGGCGCCGAGACGCGTCTTTTGACACCTCGCACGTCCGCCTAGCTCAGATAAAAAGTCAAAAATTTGTTGTAGTGGGGATTTTCATACGAGTAAGTACATACACGAAATCCACCTTAGTGATAGAACAATTTCATCTAACCGCTATAACTTTGCATCCCGGTGACGCATTCTGAAGCTTTTTTCAGCGTAGTAATTCGTTTTTAGGCTCCGTCTAACGTTCCCACTAGTTTAAATTGACAAAAACACCGAAAAACACTTTTCGGTTATTCACTTGCAAAAATTTCATTGTAAATTCCTTTAAAAAATTTTTTATTACAAAACCTTCAGGTAGATTTACATTTTTATAATTTTAATTGATACTTACCTGCCTTACCTGTACTCCGGCGCGCGTTCCGCGTGTTCGAGTCCCGTTTGGTGGTGTTATTCCCGTTTTCTGCATACATTTTGGTCGTAAATTCAGTTTTTTCAGGAAATTTCAAAAATTTTCTTCAGCGTAAATTCCAAAAACCTCATAGCTCGCTGGCCGGCGCCGAGACGCGTCTTTTGACACCTCGCACGTCCGCCTAGCTCAGATAAAAAGTCAAAAATTTGTTGTAGTGGGGATTTTCATACGAGTAAGTACATACACGAAATCCACCTTAGTGATAGAACAATTTCATCTAACCGCTATAACTTTGCATCCCGGTGACGCATTCTGAAGCTTTTTTCAGCGTAGTAATTCGTTTTTAGGCTCCGTCTAACGTTCCCACTAGTTTAAATTGACAAAAACACCGAAAAACACTTTTCGGTTATTCACTTGCAAAAATTTCATTGTAAATTCCTTTAAAAAATTTTTTATTACAAAACCTTCAGGTAGATTTACATTTTTATAATTTTAATTGATACTTACCTGCCTTACCTGTACTCCGGCGCGCGTTCCGCGTGTTCGAGTCCCGTTTGGTGGTGTTATTCCCGTTTTCTGCATACATTTTGGTCGTAAATTCAGTTTTTTCAGGAAATTTCAAAAATTTTCTTCAGCGTAAATTCCAAAAACCTCATAGCTCGCTGGCCGGCGCCGAGACGCGTCTTTTGACACCTCGCACGTCCGCCTAGCTCAGATAAAAAGTCAAAAATTTGTTGTAGTGGGGATTTTCATACGAGTAAGTACATACACGAAATCCACCTTAGTGATAGAACAATTTCATCTAACCGCTATAACTTTGCATCCCGGTGACGCATTCTGAAGCTTTTTTCAGCGTAGTAATTCGTTTTTAGGCTCCGTCTAACGTTCCCACTAGTTTAAATTGACAAAAACACCGAAAAACACTTTTCGGTTATTCACTTGCAAAAATTTCATTGTAAATTCCTTTAAAAAATTTTTTATTACAAAACCTTCAGGTAGATTTACATTTTTATAATTTTAATTGATACTTACCTGCCTTACCTGTACTCCGGCGCGCGTTCCGCGTGTTCGAGTCCCGTTTGGTGGTGTTATTCCCGTTTTCTGCATACATTTTGGTCGTAAATTCAGTTTTTTCAGGAAATTTCAAAAATTTTCTTCAGCGTAAATTCCAAAAACCTCATAGCTCGCTGGCCGGCGCCGAGACGCGTCTTTTGACACCTCGCACGTCCGCCTAGCTCAGATAAAAAGTCAAAAATTTGTTGTAGTGGGGATTTTCATACGAGTAAGTACATACACGAAATCCACCTTAGTGATAGAACAATTTCATCTAACCGCTATAACTTTGCATCCCGGTGACGCATTCTGAAGCTTTTTTCAGCGTAGTAATTCGTTTTTAGGCTCCGTCTCACGTTCCCACTAGTTTAAATTGACAAAAACACCGAAAAACACTTTTCGGTTATTCACTTGCAAAAATTTCATTGTAAATTCCTTTAAAAAATTTTTTATTACAAAACCTTCAGGTAGATTTACATTTTTATAATTTTAATTGATACTTACCTGCCTTACCTGTACTCCGGCGCGCGTTCCGCGTGTTCGAGTCCCGTTTGGTGGTGTTATTCCCGTTTTCTGCATACATTTTGGTCGTAAATTCAGTTTTTTCAGGAAATTTCAAAAATTTTCTTCAGCGTAAATTCCAAAAACCTCATAGCTCGCTGGCCGGCGCCGAGACGCGTCTTTTGACACCTCGCACGTCCGCCTAGCTCAGATAAAAAGTCAAAAATTTGTTGTAGTGGGGATTTTCATACGAGTAAGTACATACACGAAATCCACCTTAGTGATAGAACAATTTCATCTAACCGCTATAACTTTGCATCCCGGTGACGCATTCTGAAGCTTTTTTCAGCGTAGTAATTCGTTTTTAGGCTCCGTCTAACGTTCCCACTAGTTTAAATTGACAAAAACACCGAAAAACACTTTTCGGTTATTCACTTGCAAAAATTTCATTGTAAATTCCTTTAAAAAATTTTTTATTACAAAACCTTCAGGTAGATTTACATTTTTATAATTTTAATTGATACTTACCTGCCTTACCTGTACTCCGGCGCGCGTTCCGCGTGTTCGAGTCCCGTTTGGTGGTGTTATTCCCGTTTTCTGCATACATTTTGGTCGTAAATTCAGTTTTTTCAGGAAATTTCAAAAATTTTCTTCAGCGTAAATTCCAAAAACCTCATAGCTCGCTGGCCGGCGCCGAGACGCGTCTTTTGACACCTCGCACGTCCGCCTAGCTCAGATAAAAAGTCAAAAATTTGTTGTAGTGGGGATTTTCATACGAGTAAGTACATACACGAAATCCACCTTAGTGATAGAACAATTTCATCTAACCGCTATAACTTTGCATCCCGGTGACGCATTCTGAAGCTTTTTTCAGCGTAGTAATTCGTTTTTAGGCTCCGTCTAACGTTCCCACTAGTTTAAATTGACAAAAACACCGAAAAACACTTTTCGGTTATTCACTTGCAAAAATTTCATTGTAAATTCCTTTAAAAAATTTTTTATTACAAAACCTTCAGGTAGATTTACATTTTTATAATTTTAATTGATACTTACCTGCCTTACCTGTACTCCGGCGCGCGTTCCGCGTGTTCGAGTCCCGTTTGGTGGTGTTATTCCCGTTTTCTGCATACATTTTGGTCGTAAATTCAGTTTTTTCAGGAAATTTCAAAAATTTTCTTCAGCGTAAATTCCAAAAACCTCATAGCTCGCTGGCCGGCGCCGAGACGCGTCTTTTGACACCTCGCACGTCCGCCTAGCTCAGATAAAAAGTCAAAAATTTGTTGTAGTGGGGATTTTCATACGAGTAAGTACATACACGAAATCCACCTTAGTGATAGAACAATTTCATCTAACCGCTATAACTTTGCATCCCGGTGACGCATTCTGAAGCTTTTTTCAGCGTAGTAATTCGTTTTTAGGCTCCGTCTAACGTTCCCACTAGTTTAAATTGACAAAAACACCGAAAAACACTTTTCGGTTATTCACTTGCAAAAATTTCATTGTAAATTCCTTTAAAAAATTTTTTATTACAAAACCTTCAGGTAGATTTACATTTTTATAATTTTAATTGATACTTACCTGCCTTACCTGTACTCCGGCGCGCGTTCCGCGTGTTCGAGTCCCGTTTGGTGGTGTTATTCCCGTTTTCTGCATACATTTTGGTCGTAAATTCAGTTTTTTCAGGAAATTTCAAAAATTTTCTTCAGCGTAAATTCCAAAAACCTCATAGCTCGCTGGCCGGCGCCGAGACGCGTCTTTTGACACCTCGCACGTCCGCCTAGCTCAGATAAAAAGTCAAAAATTTGTTGTAGTGGGGATTTTCATACGAGTAAGTACATACACGAAATCCACCTTAGTGATAGAACAATTTCATCTAACCGCTATAACTTTGCATCCCGGTGACGCATTCTGAAGCTTTTTTCAGCGTAGTAATTCGTTTTTAGGCTCCGTCTAACGTTCCCACTAGTTTAAATTGACAAAAACACCGAAAAACACTTTTCGGTTATTCACTTGCAAAAATTTCATTGTAAATTCCTTTAAAAAATTTTTTATTACAAAACCTTCAGGTAGATTTACATTTTTATAATTTTAATTGATACTTACCTGCCTTACCTGTACTCCGGCGCGCGTTCCGCGTGTTCGAGTCCCGTTTGGTGGTGTTATTCCCGTTTTCTGCATACATTTTGGTCGTAAATTCAGTTTTTTCAGGAAATTTCAAAAATTTTCTTCAGCGTAAATTCCAAAAACCTCATAGCTCGCTGGCCGGCGCCGAGACGCGTCTTTTGACACCTCGCACGTCCGCCTAGCTCAGATAAAAAGTCAAAAATTTGTTGTAGTGGGGATTTTCATACGAGTAAGTACATACACGAAATCCACCTTAGTGATAGAACAATTTCATCTAACCGCTATAACTTTGCATCCCGGTGACGCATTCTGAAGCTTTTTTCAGCGTAGTAATTCGTTTTTAGGCTCCGTCTAACGTTCCCACTAGTTTAAATTGACAAAAACACCGAAAAACACTTTTCGGTTATTCACTTGCAAAAATTTCATTGTAAATTCCTTTAAAAAATTTTTTATTACAAAACCTTCAGGTAGATTTACATTTTTATAATTTTAATTGATACTTACCTGCCTTACCTGTACTCCGGCGCGCGTTCCGCGTGTTCGAGTCCCGTTTGGTGGTGTTATTCCCGTTTTCTGCATACATTTTGGTCGTAAATTCAGTTTTTTCAGGAAATTTCAAAAATTTTCTTCAGCGTAAATTCCAAAAACCTCATAGCTCGCTGGCCGGCGCCGAGACGCGTCTTTTGACACCTCGCACGTCCGCCTAGCTCAGATAAAAAGTCAAAAATTTGTTGTAGTGGGGATTTTCATACGAGTAAGTACATACACGAAATCCACCTTAGTGATAGAACAATTTCATCTAACCGCTATAACTTTGCATCCCGGTGACGCATTCTGAAGCTTTTTTCAGCGTAGTAATTCGTTTTTAGGCTCCGTCTAACGTTCCCACTAGTTTAAATTGACAAAAACACCGAAAAACACTTTTCGGTTATTCACTTGCAAAAATTTCATTGTAAATTCCTTTAAAAAATTTTTTATTACAAAACCTTCAGGTAGATTTACATTTTTATAATTTTAATTGATACTTACCTGCCTTACCTGTACTCCGGCGCGCGTTCCGCGTGTTCGAGTCCCGTTTGGTGGTGTTATTCCCGTTTTCTGCATACATTTTGGTCGTAAATTCAGTTTTTTCAGGAAATTTCAAAAATTTTCTTCAGCGTAAATTCCAAAAACCTCATAGCTCGCTGGCCGGCGCCGAGACGCGTCTTTTGACACCTCGCACGTCCGCCTAGCTCAGATAAAAAGTCAAAAATTTGTTGTAGTGGGGATTTTCATACGAGTAAGTACATACACGAAATCCACCTTAGTGATAGAACAATTTCATCTAACCGCTATAACTTTGCATCCCGGTGACGCATTCTGAAGCTTTTTTCAGCGTAGTAATTCGTTTTTAGGCTCCGTCTAACGTTCCCACTAGTTTAAATTGACAAAAACACCGAAAAACACTTTTCGGTTATTCACTTGCAAAAATTTCATTGTAAATTCCTTTAAAAAATTTTTTATTACAAAACCTTCAGGTAGATTTACATTTTTATAATTTTAATTGATACTTACCTGCCTTACCTGTACTCCGGCGCGCGTTCCGCGTGTTCGAGTCCCGTTTGGTGGTGTTATTCCCGTTTTCTGCATACATTTTGGTCGTAAATTCAGTTTTTTCAGGAAATTTCAAAAATTTTCTTCAGCGTAAATTCCAAAAACCTCATAGCTCGCTGGCCGGCGCCGAGACGCGTCTTTTGACACCTCGCACGTCCGCCTAGCTCAGATAAAAAGTCAAAAATTTGTTGTAGTGGGGATTTTCATACGAGTAAGTACATACACGAAATCCACCTTAGTGATAGAACAATTTCATCTAACCGCTATAACTTTGCATCCCGGTGACGCATTCTGAAGCTTTTTTCAGCGTAGTAATTCGTTTTTAGGCTCCGTCTAACGTTCCCACTAGTTTAAATTGACAAAAACACCGAAAAACACTTTTCGGTTATTCACTTGCAAAAATTTCATTGTAAATTCCTTTAAAAAATTTTTTATTACAAAACCTTCAGGTAGATTTACATTTTTATAATTTTAATTGATACTTACCTGCCTTACCTGTACTCCGGCGCGCGTTCCGCGTGTTCGAGTCCCGTTTGGTGGTGTTATTCCCGTTTTCTGCATACATTTTGGTCGTAAATTCAGTTTTTTCAGGAAATTTCAAAAATTTTCTTCAGCGTAAATTCCAAAAACCTCATAGCTCGCTGGCCGGCGCCGAGACGCGTCTTTTGACACCTCGCACGTCCGCCTAGCTCAGATAAAAAGTCAAAAATTTGTTGTAGTGGGGATTTTCATACGAGTAAGTACATACACGAAATCCACCTTAGTGATAGAACAATTTCATCTAACCGCTATAACTTTGCATCCCGGTGACGCATTCTGAAGCTTTTTTCAGCGTAGTAATTCGTTTTTAGGCTCCGTCTAACGTTCCCACTAGTTTAAATTGACAAAAACACCGAAAAACACTTTTCGGTTATTCACTTGCAAAAATTTCATTGTAAATTCCTTTAAAAAATTTTTTATTACAAAACCTTCAGGTAGATTTACATTTTTATAATTTTAATTGATACTTACCTGCCTTACCTGTACTCCGGCGCGCGTTCCGCGTGTTCGAGTCCCGTTTGGTGGTGTTATTCCCGTTTTCTGCATACATTTTGGTCGTAAATTCAGTTTTTTCAGGAAATTTCAAAAATTTTCTTCAGCGTAAATTCCAAAAACCTCATAGCTCGCTGGCCGGCGCCGAGACGCGTCTTTTGACACCTCGCACGTCCGCCTAGCTCAGATAAAAAGTCAAAAATTTGTTGTAGTGGGGATTTTCATACGAGTAAGTACATACACGAAATCCACCTTAGTGATAGAACAATTTCATCTAACCGCTATAACTTTGCATCCCGGTGACGCATTCTGAAGCTTTTTTCAGCGTAGTAATTCGTTTTTAGGCTCCGTCTAACGTTCCCACTAGTTTAAATTGACAAAAACACCGAAAAACACTTTTCGGTTATTCACTTGCAAAAATTTCATTGTAAATTCCTTTAAAAAATTTTTTATTACAAAACCTTCAGGTAGATTTACATTTTTATAATTTTAATTGATACTTACCTGCCTTACCTGTACTCCGGCGCGCGTTCCGCGTGTTCGAGTCCCGTTTGGTGGTGTTATTCCCGTTTTCTGCATACATTTTGGTCGTAAATTCAGTTTTTTCAGGAAATTTCAAAAATTTTCTTCAGCGTAAATTCCAAAAACCTCATAGCTCGCTGGCCGGCGCCGAGACGCGTCTTTTGACACCTCGCACGTCCGCCTAGCTCAGATAAAAAGTCAAAAATTTGTTGTAGTGGGGATTTTCATACGAGTAAGTACATACACGAAATCCACCTTAGTGATAGAACAATTTCATCTAACCGCTATAACTTTGCATCCCGGTGACGCATTCTGAAGCTTTTTCAGCGTAGTAATTCGTTTTTAGGCTCCGTCTAACGTTCCCACTAGTTTAAATTGACAAAAACACCGAAAAACACTTTTCGGTTATTCACTTGCAAAAATTTCATTGTAAATTCCTTTAAAAAATTTTTTATTACAAAACCTTCAGGTAGATTTACATTTTTATAATTTTAATTGATACTTACCTGCCTTACCTGTACTCCGGCGCGCGTTCCGCGTGTTCGAGTCCCGTTTGGTGGTGTTATTCCCGTTTTCTGCATACATTTTGGTCGTAAATTCAGTTTTTTCAGGAAATTTCAAAAATTTTCTTCAGCGTAAATTCCAAAAACCTCATAGCTCGCTGGCCGGCGCCGAGACGCGTCTTTTGACACCTCGCACGTCCGCCTAGCTCAGATAAAAAGTCAAAAATTTGTTGTAGTGGGGATTTTCATACGAGTAAGTACATACACGAAATCCACCTTAGTGATAGAACAATTTCATCTAACCGCTATAACTTTGCATCCCGGTGACGCATTCTGAAGCTTTTTTCAGCGTAGTAATTCGTTTTTAGGCTCCGTCTAACGTTCCCACTAGTTTAAATTGACAAAAACACCGAAAAACACTTTTCGGTTATTCACTTGCAAAAATTTCATTGTAAATTCCTTTAAAAAATTTTTTATTACAAAACCTTCAGGTAGATTTACATTTTTATAATTTTAATTGATACTTACCTGCCTTACCTGTACTCCGGCGCGCGTTCCGCGTGTTCGAGTCCCGTTTGGTGGTGTTATTCCCGTTTTCTGCATACATTTTGGTCGTAAATTCAGTTTTTTCAGGAAATTTCAAAAATTTTCTTCAGCGTAAATTCCAAAAACCTCATAGCTCGCTGGCCGGCGCCGAGACGCGTCTTTTGACACCTCGCACGTCCGCCTAGCTCAGATAAAAAGTCAAAAATTTGTTGTAGTGGGGATTTTCATACGAGTAAGTACATACACGAAATCCACCTTAGTGATAGAACAATTTCATCTAACCGCTATAACTTTGCATCCCGGTGACGCATTCTGAAGCTTTTTTCAGCGTAGTAATTCGTTTTTAGGCTCCGTCTAACGTTCCCACTAGTTTAAATTGACAAAAACACCGAAAAACACTTTTCGGTTATTCACTTGCAAAAATTTCATTGTAAATTCCTTTAAAAAATTTTTTATTACAAAACCTTCAGGTAGATTTACATTTTTATAATTTTAATTGATACTTACCTGCCTTACCTGTACTCCGGCGCGCGTTCCGCGTGTTCGAGTCCCGTTTGGTGGTGTTATTCCCGTTTTCTGCATACATTTTGGTCGTAAATTCAGTTTTTTCAGGAAATTTCAAAAATTTTCTTCAGCGTAAATTCCAAAAACCTCATAGCTCGCTGGCCGGCGCCGAGACGCGTCTTTTGACACCTCGCACGTCCGCCTAGCTCAGATAAAAAGTCAAAAATTTGTTGTAGTGGGGATTTTCATACGAGTAAGTACATACACGAAATCCACCTTAGTGATAGAACAATTTCATCTAACCGCTATAACTTTGCATCCCGGTGACGCATTCTGAAGCTTTTTTCAGCGTAGTAATTCGTTTTTAGGCTCCGTCTAACGTTCCCACTAGTTTAAATTGACAAAAACACCGAAAAACACTTTTCGGTTATTCACTTGCAAAAATTTCATTGTAAATTCCTTTAAAAAATTTTTTATTACAAAACCTTCAGGTAGATTTACATTTTTATAATTTTAATTGATACTTACCTGCCTTACCTGTACTCCGGCGCGCGTTCCGCGTGTTCGAGTCCCGTTTGGTGGTGTTATTCCGTTTTCTGCATACATTTTGGTCGTAAATTCAGTTTTTTCAGGAAATTTCAAAATTTTCTTCAGCGTAAATTCCAAAAACCTCATAGCTCGCTGGCCGGCGCCGAGACGCGTCTTTTGACACCTCGCACGTCCGCCTAGCTCAGATAAAAAGTCAAAAATTTGTTGTAGTGGGGATTTTCATACGAGTAAGTACATACACGAAATCCACCTTAGTGATAGAACAATTTCATCTAACCGCTATAACTTTGCATCCCGGTGACGCATTCTGAAGCTTTTTTCAGCGTAGTAATTCGTTTTTAGGCTCCGTCTAACGTTCCCACTAGTTTAAATTGACAAAAACACCGAAAAACACTTTTCGGTTATTCACTTGCAAAAATTTCATTGTAAATTCCTTTAAAAAATTTTTTATTACAAAACCTTCAGGTAGATTTACATTTTTATAATTTTAATTGATACTTACCTGCCTTACCTGTACTCCGGCGCGCGTTCCGCGTGTTCGAGTCCCGTTTGGTGGTGTTATTCCCGTTTTCTGCATACATTTTGGTCGTAAATTCAGTTTTTTCAGGAAATTTCAAAAATTTTCTTCAGCGTAAATTCCAAAAACCTCATAGCTCGCTGGCCGGCGCCGAGACGCGTCTTTTGACACCTCGCACGTCCGCCTAGCTCAGATAAAAAGTCAAAAATTTGTTGTAGTGGGGATTTTCATACGAGTAAGTACATACACGAAATCCACCTTAGTGATAGAACAATTTCATCTAACCGCTATAACTTTGCATCCCGGTGACGCATTCTGAAGCTTTTTTCAGCGTAGTAATTCGTTTTTAGGCTCCGTCTAACGTTCCCACTAGTTTAAATTGACAAAAACACCGAAAAACACTTTTCGGTTATTCACTTGCAAAAATTTCATTGTAAATTCCTTTAAAAAATTTTTTATTACAAAACCTTCAGGTAGATTTACATTTTTATAATTTTAATTGATACTTACCTGCCTTACCTGTACTCCGGCGCGCGTTCCGCGTGTTCGAGTCCCGTTTGGTGGTGTTATTCCCGTTTTCTGCATACATTTTGGTCGTAAATTCAGTTTTTTCAGGAAATTTCAAAAATTTTCTTCAGCGTAAATTCCAAAAACCTCATAGCTCGCTGGCCGGCGCCGAGACGCGTCTTTTGACACCTCGCACGTCCGCCTAGCTCAGATAAAAAGTCAAAAATTTGTTGTAGTGGGGATTTTCATACGAGTAAGTACATACACGAAATCCACCTTAGTGATAGAACAATTTCATCTAACCGCTATAACTTTGCATCCCGGTGACGCATTCTGAAGCTTTTTTCAGCGTAGTAATTCGTTTTTAGGCTCCGTCTAACGTTCCCACTAGTTTAAATTGACAAAAACACCGAAAAACACTTTTCGGTTATTCACTTGCAAAAATTTCATTGTAAATTCCTTTAAAAAATTTTTTATTACAAAACCTTCAGGTAGATTTACATTTTTATAATTTTAATTGATACTTACCTGCCTTACCTGTACTCCGGCGCGCGTTCCGCGTGTTCGAGTCCCGTTTGGTGGTGTTATTCCCGTTTTCTGCATACATTTTGGTCGTAAATTCAGTTTTTTCAGGAAATTTCAAAAATTTTCTTCAGCGTAAATTCCAAAAACCTCATAGCTCGCTGGCCGGCGCCGAGACGCGTCTTTTGACACCTCGCACGTCCGCCTAGCTCAGATAAAAAGTCAAAAATTTGTTGTAGTGGGGATTTTCATACGAGTAAGTACATACACGAAATCCACCTTAGTGATAGAACAATTTCATCTAACCGCTATAACTTTGCATCCCGGTGACGCATTCTGAAGCTTTTTTCAGCGTAGTAATTCGTTTTTAGGCTCCGTCTAACGTTCCCACTAGTTTAAATTGACAAAAACACCGAAAAACACTTTTCGGTTATTCACTTGCAAAAATTTCATTGTAAATTCCTTTAAAAATTTTTTATTACAAAACCTTCAGGTAGATTTACATTTTTATAATTTTAATTGATACTTACCTGCCTTACCTGTACTCCGGCGCGCGTTCCGCGTGTTCGAGTCCCGTTTGGTGGTGTTATTCCCGTTTTCTGCATACATTTTGGTCGTAAATTCAGTTTTTTTCAGGAAATTTCAAAAATTTTCTTCAGCGTAAATTCCAAAAACCTCATAGCTCGCTGGCCGGCGCCGAGACGCGTCTTTTGACACCTCGCACGTCCGCCTAGCTCAGATAAAAAGTCAAAAATTTGTTGTAGTGGGGATTTTCATACGAGTAAGTACATACACGAAATCCACCTTAGTGATAGAACAATTTCATCTAACCGCTATAACTTTGCATCCCGGTGACGCATTCTGAAGCTTTTTTCAGCGTAGTAATTCGTTTTTAGGCTCCGTCTAACGTTCCCACTAGTTTAAATTGACAAAAACACCGAAAAACACTTTTCGGTTATTCACTTGCAAAAATTTCATTGTAAATTCCTTAAAAAATTTTTTATTACAAAACCTTCAGGTAGATTTACATTTTTATAATTTTAATTGATACTTACCTGCCTTACCTGTACTCCGGCGCGCGTTCCGCGTGTTCGAGTCCCGTTTGGTGGTGTTATTCCCGTTTTCTGCATACATTTTGGTCGTAAATTCAGTTTTTTCAGGAAATTTCAAAAATTTTCTTCAGCGTAAATTCCAAAAACCTCATAGCTCGCTGGCCGGCGCCGAGACGCGTCTTTTGACACCTCGCACGTCCGCCTAGCTCAGATAAAAAGTCAAAAATTTGTTGTAGTGGGGATTTTCATACGAGTAAGTACATACACGAAATCCACCTTAGTGATAGAACAATTTCATCTAACCGCTATAACTTTGCATCCCGGTGACGCATTCTGAAGCTTTTTTCAGCGTAGTAATTCGTTTTTAGGCTCCGTCTAACGTTCCCACTAGTTTAAATTGACAAAAACACCGAAAAACACTTTTCGGTTATTCACTTGCAAAAATTTCATTGTAAATTCCTTTAAAAAATTTTTTATTACAAAACCTTCAGGTAGATTTACATTTTTATAATTTTAATTGATACTTACCTGCCTTACCTGTACTCCGGCGCGCGTTCCGCGTGTTCGAGTCCCGTTTGGTGGTGTTATTCCCGTTTTCTGCATACATTTTGGTCGTAAATTCAGTTTTTTCAGGAAATTTCAAAAATTTTCTTCAGCGTAAATTCCAAAAACCTCATAGCTCGCTGGCCGGCGCCGAGACGCGTCTTTTGACACCTCGCACGTCCGCCTAGCTCAGATAAAAAGTCAAAAATTTGTTGTAGTGGGGATTTTCATACGAGTAAGTACATACACGAAATCCACCTTAGTGATAGAACAATTTCATCTAACCGCTATAACTTTGCATCCCGGTGACGCATTCTGAAGCTTTTTTCAGCGTAGTAATTCGTTTTTAGGCTCCGTCTAACGTTCCCACTAGTTTAAATTGACAAAAACACGAAAAACACTTTTCGGTTATTCACTTGCAAAAATTTCATTGTAAATTCCTTTAAAAAATTTTTTATTACAAAACCTTCAGGTAGATTTACATTTTTATAATTTTAATTGATACTTACCTGCCTTACCTGTACTCCGGCGCGCGTTCCGCGTGTTCGAGTCCCGTTTGGTGGTGTTATTCCCGTTTTCTGCATACATTTTGGTCGTAAATTCAGTTTTTTCAGGAAATTTCAAAATTTTCTTCAGCGTAAAATTCCAAAAACCTCATAGCTCGCTGGCCGGCGCCGAGACGCGTCTTTTGACACCTCGCACGTCCGCCTAGCTCAGATAAAAAGTCAAAAATTTGTTGTAGTGGGGATTTTCATACGAGTAAGTACATACACGAAATCCACCTTAGTGATAGAACAATTTCATCTAACCGCTATAACTTTGCATCCCGGTGACGCATTCTGAAGCTTTTTTCAGCGTAGTAATTCGTTTTAGGCTCCGTCTAACGTTCCCACTAGTTTAAATTGACAAAAACACCGAAAAACACTTTTCGGTTATTCACTTGCAAAAATTTCATTGTAAATTCCTTTAAAAAATTTTTTATTACAAAACCTTCAGGTAGATTTACATTTTTATAATTTTAATTGATACTTACCTGCCTTACCTGTACTCCGGCGCGCGTTCCGCGTGTTCGAGTCCCGTTTGGTGGTGTTATTCCCGTTTTCTGCATACATTTTGGTCGTAAATTCAGTTTTTTCAGGAAATTTCAAAAATTTTCTTCAGCGTAAATTCCAAAAACCTCATAGCTCGCTGGCCGGCGCCGAGACGCGTCTTTTGACACCTCGCACGTCCGCCTAGCTCAGATAAAAAGTCAAAAATTTGTTGTAGTGGGGATTTTCATACGAGTAAGTACATACACGAAATCCACCTTAGTGATAGAACAATTTCATCTAACCGCTATAACTTTGCATCCCGGTGACGCATTCTGAAGCTTTTTTCAGCGTAGTAATTCGTTTTTAGGCTCCGTCTAACGTTCCCACTAGTTTAAATTGACAAAAACACCGAAAAACACTTTTCGGTTATTCACTTGCAAAAATTTCATTGTAAATTCCTTTAAAAAAATTTTTATTACAAAACCTTCAGGTAGATTTACATTTTTATAATTTTAATTGATACTTACCTGCCTTACCTGTACTCCGGCGCGCGTTCCGCGTGTTCGAGTCCCGTTTGGTGGTGTTATTCCCGTTTTCTGCATACATTTTGGTCGTAAATTCAGTTTTTTCAGGAAATTTCAAAATTTTCTTCAGCGTAAATTCCAAAAACCTCATAGCTCGCTGGCCGGCGCCGAGACGCGTCTTTTGACACCTCGCACGTCCGCCTAGCTCAGATAAAAAGTCAAAAATTTGTTGTAGTGGGGATTTTCATACGAGTAAGTACATACACGAAATCCACCTTAGTGATAGAACAATTTCATCTAACCGCTATAACTTTGCATCCCGGTGACGCATTCTGAAGCTTTTTTCAGCGTAGTAATTCGTTTTTAGGCTCCGTCTAACGTTCCCACTAGTTTAAATTGACAAAAACACCGAAAAACACTTTTCGGTTATTCACTTGCAAAAATTTCATTGTAAATTCCTTTAAAAAATTTTTTATTACAAAACCTTCAGGTAGATTTACATTTTTATAATTTTAATTGATACTTACCTGCCTTACCTGTACTCCGGCGCGCGTTCCGCGTGTTCGAGTCCCGTTTGGTGGTGTTATTCCCGTTTTCTGCATACATTTTGGTCGTAAATTCAGTTTTTTCAGGAAATTTCAAAAATTTTCTTCAGCGTAAATTCCAAAAACCTCATAGCTCGCTGGCCGGCGCCGAGACGCGTCTTTTGACACCTCGCACGTCCGCCTAGCTCAGATAAAAAGTCAAAATTTGTTGTAGTGGGGGATTTTCATACGAGTAAGTACATACACGAAATCCACCTTAGTGATAGAACAATTTCATCTAACCGCTATAACTTTGCATCCCGGTGACGCATTCTGAAGCTTTTTTCAGCGTAGTAATTCGTTTTTAGGCTCCGTCTAACGTTCCCACTAGTTTAAATTGACAAAAACACCGAAAAACACTTTTCGGTTATTCACTTGCAAAAATTTCATTGTAAATTCCTTTAAAAAATTTTTTATTACAAAACCTTCAGGTAGATTTACATTTTTATAATTTTAATTGATACTTACCTGCCTTACCTGTACTCCGGCGCGCGTTCCGCGTGTTCGAGTCCCGTTTGGTGGTGTTATTCCCGTTTTCTGCATACATTTTGGTCGTAAATTCAGTTTTTTCAGGAAATTTCAAAAATTTTCTTCAGCGTAAATTCCAAAAACCTCATAGCTCGCTGGCCGGCGCCGAGACGCGTCTTTTGACACCTCGCACGTCCGCCTAGCTCAGATAAAAAGTCAAAAATTTGTTGTAGTGGGGATTTTCATACGAGTAAGTACATACACGAAATCCACCTTAGTGATAGAACAATTTCATCTAACCGCTATAACTTTGCATCCCGGTGACGCATTCTGAAGCTTTTTTCAGCGTAGTAATTCGTTTTTTAGGCTCCGTCTAACGTTCCCACTAGTTTAAATTGACAAAAACACCGAAAAACACTTTTCGGTTATTCACTTGCAAAAATTTCATTGTAAATTCCTTTAAAAATTTTTTATTACAAAACCTTCAGGTAGATTTACATTTTTATAATTTTAATTGATACTTACCTGCCTTACCTGTACTCCGGCGCGCGTTCCGCGTGTTCGAGTCCCGTTTGGTGGTGTTATTCCCGTTTTCTGCATACATTTTGGTCGTAAATTCAGTTTTTTCAGGAAATTTCAAAAATTTTCTTCAGCGTAAATTCCAAAAACCTCATAGCTCGCTGGCCGGCGCCGAGACGCGTCTTTTGACAC
>OX382386.1:0-15334 GCA_947508005.1 Amphipoea lucens
ATTTAAATAGCTTATAAATTAGAGTGTAATATTGAAGATATTAAGGAGATAAAATTATCTTTAAATAATTAAATTATTTATAAAAATATACATATATTATTTTATTTTTACAATGAAAATGTAAAGTTTTAATTAAACTATATAAATAGAAATATTAATGGAATTAAACCACTAAAAGTTAAGTTAGCAGCTTAATTTTAATCTTTATATTTCAATAATTTAATTGGAATTTAATTCAATTTTATCATTAACAGTGATATACCTCTTTTTTGGTTTCAATTAAAACTATAAATATTTTATTGTTAAATAAGGAGTTTAGTTAACTCTTTCTTTTAAGTCGAAATTAAATGCATAGTTGCTTCTTATTTAAGATAAATTATATAAGCTAATATTTTTTGAATGCAAATCAAATGTTTTATTTAAACTATAATCCTATTTAATTAGTTCAATTTAATATGGTTTGGTTTCATTCATGATATAAACCAATTAATAAAATTAAAATAAAAAAAAATCTAATTTTTGTTCAAAAAATAAAATTTACTAATTTAAATAGGGGGATAATAGGAAAAATAAGAGCAATTTCTACATCAAAAATTAAAAAAATTACAGTAATTAAAAAAAAATGTAAAGAGAAAGGAATTCGTGCTGAAGATTTAGGATCAAATCCACATTCAAATGGTGAACATTTTTCTCGATCTGAAAAAGTTTTTTTTGATAAAATAATAGATAAAAATATTATAATATTAGAAATTAATAAGATAATTAAAAAAATATTTATTATTAAAATGATTATTTATATTAAAATTATTAAACTTTTTGATTGGAAGTCAAATATACTAAATATATTATATAAATAATTAATTTCCTCATCAATAAATAGAAATGTAAAGGAATAATCATACTACATCTACAAAATGTCAATATCAAGCTGCTGCTTCAAACCCAAAGTGATGGTTTCTGGAAAAATGATTATTTAAATGACGAATTAAACAAATTAATAAAAATAATGTTCCAATAATTACATGTAAACCATGAAATCCTGTTGCTATAAAAAATGTTGAGCCATAAATACTATCAGCAATAGTGAAGGGGGCTTCAAAATATTCATAAGCTTGGAGAATTGTAAAATAAATTCCTAAAATAATTGTAATAAAAAGACCTTGGGTTATTTGAGAATTATTATTTTCTATAATAGCATGATGGGCTCATGTTACAGATACTCCGGATCTAATTAAAATAATTGTATTTAATAAGGGGATTTGAAAAGGATTAAAAGGGGTAATTCTAGTAGGGGGTCAAATAGCCCCAATTTCAATATTAGGGGCAAGTCTTCTATGAAAAAATGCTCAAAAGAAAGAAATAAAAAAAAAAATTTCAGATACAATAAATAAGATTATTCCCCATCGAAGACCTTTGGTAACTAAAATTGTATGTTTACCTTGTAAGGTTCCTTCACGACAAATATCTCGTCATCATTGATATATTGTTAAAATAACAATTAAATAGCCTAAAATTAATAAGTTTATATTAAAATTATGAAATCATTTTACTATTCCTGTTACAAGAACTATTACACCAATAGCTCCTGTTAATGGTCAGGGTCTATAATCTACTAAGTGAAATGGATGATTAAAATTTGTTTTCATTAATTTACTTCTCTAGAATATAATGTTCTTAAAATTGCAATTACATAAGATTGAATAATTGCAACTGCTGATTCTAAAATTAATAGTAAAATTTGAATAATAATTAATAAAAAAATAAAATAAGAGCTTATTTTAGGTCCAGTTCCTCTTAAAAGGGTTATTAATAAATGTCCTGCAATTATATTTGCAGTTAAACGAACAGCTAAAGTTCCTGGTCGAATAATATTTCTAATAGTTTCAATTAAAACTATAAATGGTATTAAAATAGATGGTGTTCCTTGTGGAATTATATGAATAAATATATGTTGAGAGTTATTAATTCATCCATAAATTATAAAACTTAATCATAGGGGTAAGGAAATTGATAATGATAGTGTTAAATGACTTGTTCTAGTGAAAATATAGGGGAATAACCCTAAAAAATTATTAAATAAAATAAAAGAAAATATAGAAATAAAAATAAATGTAGATCCTTGAAAGTAATTATTTTTTAATAAAGTTTTAAATTCATTGTGAAGTTTTAATAAAATAAAATTTCAAAAAAAAAAATGACGATTTGGAATTAATCAAAATGAATATGGGATAAATATAATTCCTAATATTGTTCTAATTCAATTAAAAGGAATGTTAAAAAGGTTTGTTGATGGGTCAAAAATTGAAAATAAATTGCTTATCATTTTCAATTGAAGTTTTTTAATTTTAAATTTAAATTATTTTTATTATTTGAATTTTTTTTATGGAAAATATAATAATTTATAATATTAAAAATTAAATAAATTAATAAAAAAAAAAAGAAAGAAATTAATCAGTTAATTGGTATTATTTGTGGGATAAAAGAATATTACTTAAGTAATAATTTAAATTTGACATATTTATGTTATAAATTTAACTAATTCTTTATAATTTCATTAGAAGTAAATGCTAATTTACTATAAAATGGTTTAAGAGACCAGTACTTGCTTTCAGTCATCTAATGAAGAATAATTATTAACTCAATTAATAAAATTTTTAATTGAAATTCTTTCGATTACAATAGGTATAAATCTATGATTAGCTCCACAAATTTCAGAGCATTGCCCATAAAAAATACCTGGTCGATTAATAAAAAAATTGGTTTGATTAAGTCGTCCAGGATTGGCATCTACTTTTACTCCTAGGGATGGAATAGTTCAGGAATGAATTACATCTGTAGCAGTTACTATAATTCGAATTTGATTATTTATAGGGAGAATAATTCGATTATCCACATCTAATAATCGAAAATTATTTGGGGATATTTCATTAGATGGGATTATATAAGAATCAAATTCAATATTATGAAAGTCTGAATATTCATAGCTTCAGTATCATTGATGGCCAATAGATTTTAATGTAATTAAGGGGTTATTTAGTTCATCTAGTAAGTACAATAGACGTAAAGAAGGTAAAGCAATAAAAATTAGAGTAATTGCCGGTAAAATAGTTCAAATTAATTCAATTATTTGCCCTTCTAATAGAAATCGGTTAATATATTTATTGAATAAAAGTCTTGATATTAAGTAACCAACTAAAATTGTAATTATAATAAGAATAATTAAAGTATGATCGTGAAAAAAAATAATTTGTTCTATTAAAGGAGATGCTCCATTTTGTAAATTAAAATTAGATCATGTTGCAATTTCTAAAAAAAGGATAAACCTTTATAAATGGGGTTTAAATCCATTACATATAGTCTGCCATATTAGAATAAATTTCTTAAAATAGGTAATTCATTATATGAATGTTCAGCAGGAGGTAAATTTTGATATCATTCAATTGAAGATGGTAAATTTAAGGCAAATAAAGCAATTCGTTGATTGATTAATGATTCTCAGATAATAATTAATATGAATATAATAGCTAATAATGAAATATAAGATCCTAAAGATGAAATAATATTTCAAGAAATATAAGAGTCAGGGTAATCTGAATATCGTCGAGGTATGCCAGCTAAACCTAAGAAATGTTGTGGGAAGAAAGTTAAATTAACTCCAATAAATATAACAAAAAATTGAATTTTTAAAAGATAAGGATTTAAAGATAATCCTGTAAATAAAGGGTATCAATGAATAAATCCCCCTAAAATAGCAAATACAGCTCCCATAGATAAAACATAATGGAAATGTGCTACTACATAATAAGTATCATGAAGGGTAATATCAATTGATGAATTTGATAGAATAACTCCTGTTAATCCTCCTACTGTAAATAAAAATACAAATCCTAATCTTCATAGGATAGAGGGTGAATAATTAATTTGTGTTCCATGGAAAGTAGCTAATCATCTAAAAATTTTAATTCCAGTGGGTACAGCAATAATTATTGTTGCTGATGTAAAATAAGCTCGAGTATCAATATCTATACCTACTGTAAATATATGGTGGGCTCAAACAATAAATCCTAATAATCCAATTGCTAATATTGCATAAATTATTCCTAAACAACCAAATGTTTCTTTTTTTCCTCTTTCTTGTGAGATAATATGTGAAATTATACCAAATCCTGGTAAAATTAAAATATAAACTTCTGGATGTCCAAAAAATCAAAATAAATGTTGATATAAAATTGGATCTCCTCCTCCTGCAGGATCAAAAAATGATGTATTTAAATTTCGATCTGTTAATAATATTGTAATAGCTCCTGCTAAAACAGGTAATGATAATAGTAATAAAAATGCAGTAATTCCCACAGCTCAAATAAATAAAGGTATTTGATCAAAAGATAAATTATTTAATCGTATATTAATAATTGTAGTGATAAAATTAATAGCTCCTAAAATAGAAGAAATACCAGCTAAATGAAGAGAAAAAATAGCTAAATCTACAGAACTTCCTCCATGGGCAATATTAGATGAAAGTGGGGGATAAACTGTTCATCCTGTTCCTGCACCATTTTCTACGATTCTTCTTGAAATTAATAAAGTTAATGAGGGGGGGAGCAATCAAAAACTTATATTATTTATTCGTGGAAAAGCTATATCTGGGGCTCCTAATATTAAAGGTACGAGTCAGTTTCCAAATCCTCCAATTATAATAGGTATAACTATAAAAAAAATTATAATAAAAGCATGAGCTGTAACAATAGTATTATAAATTTGATCATCACCAATTAAAGATCCGGGGTTTCCTAATTCAGCTCGAATTAGTAATCTTAAAGAGGTTCCTACTATACCTGCTCAAATTCCAAAAATAAAATATAATGTTCCAATATCTTTATGATTTGTTGAATAAAGTCATTTTCGCTTAAAAATAAAATGGCTGAGTTGTAAGCGATAAATTGTAAATTTATTAACGAGAAATTCTCTTTTATTAAAATTAGCTTTATATTCAATAATGATTTAAAATTGCAAATTTTAAGGGGTAGAAGAAATTTCTATTAAGGCTTAAAGAATAATTTCTTTATAAATAATTTTGAAGATTATTAGTTTATTTTAACTTAAAACCTTAATAAAAAAAAAAAGTTCTTAGAATTATTCCTATTAAAGAAATAAAGGAAAAAAAATTAACTATTAAAAAATAATTGTTTTTAATAAAAATTTTAAATCATTTTATTTTTAAGTAATTGAATATTAAAGCAGTATATCTAATACGAATGTAAAAAAATAATATAATTAAGCTTATTATAATAAAAATAAAAGTTAATAAATATATGTTATTATTAATTAAAAAATTAATAATAATTCATTTAGGAAAAAATCCAATAAAAGGAGGTAATCCTCCTAAAGAAAGAAAATTAATTAATAAATTAATTTTAATAAAAAAATTTATATTGTTAATAAATAATTGATTAATAAAATATATATTTAATATATAAAATAAAAAACATATAATTCTAATTATAAAAGAGTATAAAAAAATATAAAAAAATCACAAGGTTTCTCTAATTATTAGAGATGAAAGTATTCACCCTAAATTATTAATTGAAGAAAAAGCTATTAATTTACGTAAAGAAGTTTGATTTAATCCTCCAATAGCTCCAATTACAATATTTATTAAGATAATAATAATAATAAAATTTTTATTTAAATAATAAGATAAAATAATTATAGGGGTAATTTTTTGTCAAGTTATTAAAATAAATCTATTAAATCAAGATAAACCTTCAATAATGTTGGGGAATCAAAAATGAAAGGGGGTTCTTCCTATTTTTATAAGTATTGAAGAATTTATTATAATAGAGATAAAATTATTTATTTCAAAGTTTTTTATAAAAATTAATTTAATTAAAATTGTAAATAAAAAATTAATAGATGCAATAGATTGGGTAAGAAAATATTTTAGGGATGCTTCAGTTGATAATAAATTATTAGAATTTGAAATTAGGGGGATAAATCTTAAGAGATTAATTTCTAAGCCAATTCAACATCCAAATCATGAATTGGAAGTAATAGAAATTAAGGTTCTAAAAAATAAAATAAAAAGAAAAAATATTTTGTTAGAATTAAATAAAAAAATAATTTAAAATAAGAAATTTGTATTTCTTTTGAGAATTTACAATTCAATTTATATATTTTAGTGTAAGATGCACAATAATTTTTGATATTATTAGATATAGTTTAATTCTATAAAATATAATAAAGGTAAAATAATTACTTAATTTATCCTATCAGAATAACCCTTTAATCAGGCACTTTATTTTTAAAAAAAAGGTATTTCCTTTATATTTGGGGTATGAACCCAAAAGCTTAATTTAGCTTATTTTTAATTTATTTTTTTTTATTTATATGAAAATTTATTAGAAATGGTTTAAATATATGTATATATATATATATAAATAAATAATAAATATTATATTAAAAATTTAATATATTAATATTTATTTAAACGTTAACTTATTAAGAAAATTAAAATTAATTATATTAATATATTATAATTTATATGAATATTAATTGTTTAATTTCCAATTTAGGTTTTAATATGAATATTATAAAGAGAAAAAAAAGAAATTATTTAAAATTTAATAATTTATATTAAATATTTTAATATAAAAAAAAAAAAAAAAAAAAATCTATTTAAAAAAATCTGCATATAAATAAATTTTTTATGGTTTAATAATTTTATTTTAAGTTTATTTTACATATAAATTTTAGTATTAATTTTAAATTATTTAAATAATAATTTATATTTATATGTAGTAATTAATATTAAATTATTTAAGAAATTAAGATTTAGTAATATTTTAATTAATAACAAATTTTGTGCCAGCAGTTGCGGTTATACAAAAATTAAGTTAAATTATATTAGTAATTAATTAATAAATTGTTTTATAATAAAAATTTTAAATTATTAGGTGAAATTTTAATTTAATAAAATTTTATAGGTTAATTATGATTTAATAAATTTTATAAAAAACTAGGATTAGATACCCTATTATTAAAATTTAAAATTAAAATACTAAAATAGTAAATAATTATTTATTGAAACTTAAATAATTTGGCGGTATTTTAGTTCATTTAGAGGAATCTGTTTAATAATTGATATTCCACGAATAAATTTACTTAATTTATAATTTTGTATATCGTTGTTAAAAAAATATTTTTTAATAAAATTAATATTTAAAAATTATAATATAAATTTAAATCAGATCAAGATGCAGATTATAATTAAGAATATAATGGATTACAATAAATTTATTTAAATGAATGTTAATTTGTAATAATTAATTGAAAGTGGATTTAAATGTAATTTTATTTAATTTAATAAAATGATTAAAAATTGAAATATGTACATATTGCCCGTCGCTTTCATATAATAATAAATTGAAATAAGTCGTAACAAAGTAGAGGTACTGGAAAGTGTTTCTAGAAAGAACAAATTAGAGCTTGAGTTTAAAGTATTTCATTTACATTGGAAAGATATTAAAAATTAATTAATTTGAGGGGGAAAATTAATTAGTTATTATTATAATAAAAGAATTTTTAATTTAAAATATTTTAAAGGGGGTTAAAGTATTTTTAAAGAAAAAATTAAATAATTTATAGTAAATTAGTATTGTGAAAGAATTTTGAAATAATTGAAAAATGAAAATTAATTAAAAGTAATTTTAATTTAATGTATCTTGGGTATCAGAGTTTATTAAAAAAAATTTTTAGTAAAAAAATTCTCGAATTTAAAAGAGATAATTAATTAATAAAGTTATTGTAGCATAAATATTTTAAATAATTAATTGGAAATGAGATGTTAATCGTTTTTAAATATATCTAGTTTTTTTTAGAAAAAAATTTAATTTTATTTTATTTTTATAAAAGGTTAATTAATTAACCTTTTATAAAAATAGAATTATATTTTAAGGGATAAGCTTTAATTTAAATTTATATAAATATTTAAGTTAATTTAATTAAAATTTTTATGATTTATATTGTTAAAAAATTATAATTTATTATAAATAATTTTATTTAAAATAAAATTTAATAAATTTTTATATTATTTATAAAAAAAAATTTTTTAATTTATTAAAATTTGATATAATGATAAAATTAGTATATAAAATAAATTAAGGTAATTAATTTTAATTAAATTAATTTAAAGGAATTCGGCAAAAATTTATATTCACTTGTTTATCAAAAACATGTCTTTTTGAAAATAATATAAAGTCTAATCTGCCCACTGATTAAGTATTGAAGGGCTGCAGTATATTGACTGTACAAAGGTAGCATAATCATTAGTCACTTAATTGGTGACTTGTATGAAGGATTGGATGAAATATAAACTGTCTCTAAGTTAAATTTAGAAATTAATTTTTTAATTAAAAAGTTAAAATAAATTAAAAAGACGAGAAGACCCTATAGAGTTTTATAAATAATTTGATTGAGGTTATTTAAATATAAAAAGATTAAAATAAAATTATTTATTTTATTGGGGTGATAGAAAAATAAATATAACTTTTTTTAAAAATTAAAACATTTATAAGTGATTAAATGATCCAATATTATTGATTATAAGAAAAAATTACCTTAGGGATAACAGCGTAATTTTTTTTTTTAGTTCAAATAAGAAAAAGAGTTTGCGACCTCGATGTTGGATTAAGATAAAATTTAAATGCAGAAGTTTAAAATTTTGATCTGTTCGATCATTAAAATCTTACATGATCTGAGTTCAAACCGGTGTAAGCCAGGTTGGTTTCTATCTTTTGAAAATTAAAATATTTTAGTACGAAAGGATTAAATATTTAAATTAAATTTATATTAAATGAATTTTATTAAATTTATATGTATAAAATATAAATATTAAATTATATTATGATATATATATATATATATAATTATTTAATATACTATTTTGGCAGAAAAATGTGATGGCTTTAGAATTCATTAATATATAATTAAATTATATAGATAGTATATGTTTATATTTGATGTTTATATAATTGTAATTGGATTAGTAATTTTAATCATTGGGGTTTTAGTTGGGGTTGCTTATTTAACTTTATTAGAACGTAAGGTTTTAGGGTATATTCAGATTCGTAAAGGTCCAAATAAAGTTGGTTTTATAGGAATTTTACAACCTTTTTCTGATGCTATTAAATTATTTACTAAAGAACAAACTTATCCTAATTTTTCTAATTATATTTGTTATTATTTTTCTCCTGTGGTAAGATTTATTTTATCTTTAATAATTTGGATATTAATTCCTTATTATTTTAATTTAATTAGTTTTAATTTAGGGTTTTTATTTTTTTTATGTTGTACTAGATTAGGGGTTTACACAGTTATAGTTGCTGGATGATCTTCAAATTCAAATTATGCTTTATTGGGGGGTTTACGAGCTGTAGCTCAAACGATTTCCTATGAAGTTAGATTAGCTTTAATTTTAATATCTAGAATTATTATAATTATAAATTTTAATTTAGTAAGTTTATATATATATCAGGAATTAATTTGATTTTTTTTTTTAATATTTCCTTTAAGTTTATGTTGAATAAGATCTAGATTAGCTGAAACTAATCGAACTCCTTTTGATTTTGCTGAGGGTGAGAGAGAATTAGTTTCTGGGTTTAATATTGAATATAGAAGTGGGGGATTTGCTTTAATTTTTTTGGCAGAATATTCTAGAATTTTATTTATAAGAATATTATTTGTTTTATTATATTTAGGGGGTTTTAATTTAAGAGTTATATTTTATTTAAAGTTAATATTAATTTCTTTTTTATTTATTTGAGTTCGAGGAACTTTACCTCGTTATCGGTATGATAAATTAATATATTTGGCTTGAAAAAGATATTTACCAATTTCTTTAAATTTTTTATTATTTTTTTTAGGGTTTAAAATTTTATTATAATTTAATTTTTTTTTAGTATAAATTAATAGAAATATAATTCTTTCTTAAGTTTTCAAAACAAATGCTTATAACAAGCTCATTAATTTTATCATTAGTTAGTTAAATAATAAATTATCTCAATATTTATTAATAAAAGGATTAATAATAAAGTAAGAGAAATAAAAAATAGTTAATAATTGTCCTGTGATAATGTAAGGATTTTCAACTGGTCGAGCTCCAATTCAAGTTAATAAAATAACAATTATTACTATAGATCAAAATAATATTTGATTAATAGGATAAAATTGGATTCCTTGAATTTTTTTATTAAAAGTAAATGGAAGAATAATTAAAATTAAAATTGATATTACTAAAGCAATTACTCCTCCTAATTTATTGGGGATTGATCGTAGAATTGCATAAGCAAATAAAAAATATCATTCTGGTTGAATATGAACAGGGGTTACTAATGGATTAGCTGGGATAAAATTATCAGGATCTCCTAATAAATATGGATTTGTTAATGTTAAAATAGTTAATAAAAATAATAAAATAATAAATCCAATTAGATCTTTAAAAGTAAAAAAAGGATGAAATGGGATTTTATCTAAATTTCTATTTATTCCTAATGGGTTATTTGATCCTGTTTGATGTAAAAATAATAAATGGATTATTGTTATTATAAGAATAATAAAAGGTAGTAAAAAGTGGAAAGTATAAAATCGAGTTAATGTAGCATTATCTACAGCAAACCCCCCTCAAATTCAATTTACTAATATTGTACCTAAGTATGGAATAGCTGATAAAAGATTTGTAATAACAGTTGCTCCTCAAAATGATATTTGTCCTCATGGGAGTACATAACCTATAAATGCTGTTGCTATTAATAAAAATAAAATAATTACTCCTACTATTCAAGTATGTTTTAAATTGAATGATTCATAATAAATTCCTCGTCCAATATGTAAGTAAATACAGATAAAAAAAAAAGAAGCTCCATTAGCATGAATAGTTCGAATTAATCAACCATAATTTACATTTCGACAAATATAATTTACACTGTAGAATGCTATTTCAATATTAGCAGTATAATATATAGTTAAAAATAATCCTGTTAAAATTTGGATAATTAAACATAAAGCTAATAATGATCCAAAATTTCATCAAGCTGAAATATTAGAAGGAGATGGTAAATCAATTAATGATCCATTAATAATTTTTAAAATAGGGTGAGTTTTTCGTAAAGTTAAGAAGTTATTTATCATTAATTTTAGTTAATTTAAGGTTGATCGAATTGGTCCATAAAAAATATTGGTAATTTTTACAACAGCAATTAATGTAATAAATAAATAAATTACTAATATTATTATAATTAAAAATGTTTGATTATTGTATAATTTTCTTAAATTAATTTTATTTTCATTATTAAAAAATAACATTAAATTAAAAAAGTTAGATATATCTGAATTCATGGAAAGATTTATTCAAGATATATTATTAAAAAATATAAATTGTATTATTATAATGATAAATATAGAAAAAAAAATACTTTTTTTTATATTAATTATAAGATTAAATATTTCATTTGAAGCAATTCTTGATACATAAATAAAAAGAACTAATAAACCTCCTAAAAAAGTAAGAAATAGAATATAAGAGAATCAATAAGTTTTAATTATTATTCCTGTTAAAAGACAGGTTAATAAAGTTTGAATTAAGATTATTAATCCCATAGATAATGGATTGTTTAAAAATAATATAAATAAGGAAATTATAATTAATAATAGTGAAAAAGTTAGTTTGATAATATCAAAGCAAAGAATAGTTTAATTAAAATAATAATTTTGGAGATTATTGATAAAGAAGTTCTTTTTCTTTGAAGTTTTTAAAGTAATATACTTAACTTTGATTTACAAGACCAATATTTTTTTTTAACTATAAAAACAAATGATAATTTTAAATATGTGAATTATTTTTATTTTAATATATATTGTGGGAAATTTAATTTTTATTTCTAAACATAAACATTTATTAATTGTTTTACTTAGATTAGAATTTATTGTTTTAAGAATATTTTTTTTTTTATTAATTTATTTAAGTTTTATTGATTATGATATATATATATTAATAGTATTTTTAGTTTTTTCAGTGTGTGAGGGTGCTTTAGGGTTATCTATTTTAGTTTCTATGATTCGAACTCATGGAAATGATTATTTTCAAAGATTTAATTTATTATAAGAATTAAGATTATTATTTATAGGTTTAATGATAAAATTTTTAATTATATTAATTTTTATAATTCCTTTTTGTTTTATAAAAAATATATTTTGAGTGGTTCAAATAATATTATTTTTATTAATGTTTTTATTTATAAATTTAAGAATAAGATTAAATTTATTTTGTAATTTAAGATATATAATATCTTGTGATATTATATCCTATGGGTTAATTATGTTAAGAATTTGAATTTCTATTTTAATAATTATAGCTAGAGAAAATTTATATAAAATAAATTTTTATGTAAATTTTTTTTTGTTTAATGTTATTTTTTTATTAATTATATTATATTTAACTTTTAGAACAATAAATATGTTTATATTTTATTTATTTTTTGAGGGGAGTTTAATTCCTACTTTACTGTTAATTATTGGTTGGGGGTATCAACCTGAGCGAATTCAAGCTGGGGTATATTTATTGTTTTATACATTATTTGTTTCTTTACCTTTATTAATGGGGATTTTTTATATTTTTAATGAAATAAATTGTATAATGATTTATTTTTTAAAGTTTTTTAATATGAATATTTATTTGTTATATTTTTCTATAATTTTAGCTTTTTTAGTAAAAATACCTATATATTTTGTTCATTTATGATTACCTAAGGCTCATGTTGAAGCTCCTGTTTCTGGGTCAATGATTTTAGCTGGTATTATATTAAAATTGGGGGGTTATGGGTTATTACGTTTATTGATTTTTTTACAAGAAATTAATTTAAAATTAAACTATATTATAATTGTTATTAGATTAATTGGGGGATTTTATATTAGATTAAAGTGTTTTTGTCAAGTAGATATTAAATCATTAATTGCTTATTCTTCTGTTGCTCATATAAGTGTTGTAATTAGTGGGATTATAATTATAAATTATTGAGGGTTTATTGGATCTTATGTTTTAATAATTGGTCATGGGTTATGTTCATCAGGTATGTTTTGTTTAGCTAATATCAGATATGAGCGATTACATAGACGAAGATTATATATTAATAAAGGTATAATAAATTTTATACCTTCAATAAGATTGTGGTGATTTTTATTAATATCTTCTAATATAGCTGCTCCTCCTAGTTTAAATCTTATAGGTGAAATTAGTTTAATTAATAGATTAATGAGATGATCTTGAATTTCTATATTAATATTAATATTAATTTCTTTTTTTAGTGCTGGCTATAGATTATATTTATATTCATTTATTCAACATGGGAAGTATTATTCAGGAATTTATAGTTATTATATAGGTGTTTCTCGAGAATATTTGATGTTAATATTACATTGGTTACCTTTAAATATTTTAATTTTAAAGATTGATTTTAGAATAATTTGATTTTATTTAAATAATTTAAGTAAAATATTGATTTGTGGTGTCAAAAATATGATTAATTCATTTTAAATTATTAATAGCATAAAATATTCAATTTGTTTTATCTCATTTATTTTTTTATTGATAATAAGAATAATAAATTTTTTTTTTATGATTTATTTTATTATAAATAATATAGTTATTTTATTAGAATGGGAGATTATTTCTTTTAATTCAATAACAATTATTATATCTATTTTATTAGATTGAATATCTTTATTATTTATAATATTTGTTTTTTTGATTTCTTCTGTTGTTATTTATTATAGAAAGAGATACATGAGATCTGAATTAAATTTAATACGATTTATTATTTTAGTTTTATTATTTGTTTTTTCGATAATATTATTAATTATTAGTCCTAATATTATTAGAATTTTATTAGGTTGAGATGGTTTAGGGTTAGTTTCTTATTGTTTAGTGATTTACTATCAAAATTTAAAATCTTATAATGCTGGGATGTTAACTGCTTTAAGAAATCGAATTGGGGATGTTTTGATTTTAATATCAATTTCTTGGATAATAAATTATGGGAGATGAAATTATATTTTTTATTTAGAATTTATAAATAATGATTGGGAAATAAAAATAATTGGAAGATTAATTATTTTAGCTTCAATAACAAAAAGAGCTCAAATTCCTTTTAGATCTTGATTACCTGCAGCTATAGCTGCACCTACTCCTGTTTCAGCTTTAGTGCATTCTTCTACTTTAGTGACAGCTGGGGTTTATTTATTAATTCGATTTAATATATTATTATTAGATATATTTTTTTTTAAGGTATTATTATTATTATCAGGGTTAACTATATTTATAGCTGGGATTTCGGCTAATTATGAATTTGATTTAAAAAAAATTATTGCTTTATCAACTTTAAGACAATTAGGATTAATAATAAGAATTTTAAGAATAGGCTTACCTGATTTAGCTTTTTTTCATTTATTAACTCATGCTATATTTAAAGCTTTATTATTTATATGTGCTGGGGTTATTATTCATATAATGAATGATACTCAAGATATTCGATTTATAGGGGGGATTAGTTTATATATTCCTTTAACTTCTTTATGTATGAATATTTCTAATATAGCTCTTTGTGGTATTCCTTTTTTAGCTGGGTTTTATTCTAAGGATTTAATTTTAGAGTTGGTTAGATTTAGAAATTTAAATTTAATAGTTTTTTATTTATATTATGTTTCTACTGGATTAACTATGTTTTATACTTTTCGTTTGACAATATATTTAATAGTGAATGATTATAATTTAATAAGAATTTATAATTTATATGATGAAGATTATATTATATTAAAAAGAATGTTTGTTTTATTATTTATAAGAATTATTAGTGGAAGATTTTTAAGATGAATAATTTTTTCTTACCCCTATATAATTTATTTGCCTTTTAATTTAAAAATAATAGTAATTTATGTTAGATTAATTGGGGGGTTAATAGGGTATTTTATTAGAAATATAAAAATTTATTCAGTTAATAAATTTATTATAACTTATAATTTAAGAAATTTTTTATGTGTTATGTGATTTATGCCAAATTTATCTACTTATAGTTTAAGATATTCTTTTTTAAATTTTGGTCAAAATTTATTAAAAGATATTGATTTAGGTTGGAGAGAATTATACAGAGGGTTTGGTATAACGAAAATTTTAAAAAAATATTCTATATTTTATAGTATTTATCAAATTAATAATTTTAAAATTTATTTATTTAGATTTATTATTTGAATAATAATAATTTTATTTGTATTATTATTTAATAATTAA